>JAYESA010000013.1:12200745-12597279 GCA_036927795.1 Iris macrosiphon
GTTCATTTCTTTATCCTTTTAATTTAGTTGGATGTGGAATTATTGTGTTTGGGGGTGGAGAAAGCAAAGGCTGCAGTAAAGCAGAGAGTGATATATATATGCTGTTATTTTGACTTTTGCAGGAGTATGCACCAATTCATGACAGTGTTGCACCCAGACAGAACTGGGAAGTGGACCAATTATTAGAGACCAATGCAAGTGGACATAATACTCCCAATTCTTGAAATGGAGCTCACACTTTCACTCCATTTCTTTTTGTTTTGTGTGCTTCTTCTCTATTTTGTGGTATACATTTGTAAATTGCATTGACTCTAATAAAATTGTGAGAGGATTATTGATAAATATTTTTTCATTTTCCATTTTTTTTTTTACTGTACTTCCCAAATGTGGGTTTATTTTAAAGCATGTAATTGTGTTACAGGTGTTATAGACTCCTGGTTCGAAGGACTATATAAACTTGTTCCAAAAGCCTACAAACTCGATCCGAAGATCATATTTCGGTCTGAAGGCCATCTCCTACTCTAGTCACTTGAACTCTATATATATATATATATATATATAGGAAGCAGATTCGAAATTCCACTTTCGGAGTCCCGCGGGAGTCCCGTCGCTCCCAACCGTTGGATTGCGGAGATCCCACGCGTAGGTCCCACGCGTGACCTCCATGCGGACTCTTCGATCCGATGGTGCAGGGAGGACGAAATTTTGACGAAACTCCGGAAACAAATTTTTAAGAGAATCCCCTGGAGATCTGATGCTGTGGTATATCATTTATTTAAGGTCTGGTTCTGTTATTAGGTGAGACCAAAATTAATTAGTAGGTTAGTAAAAGCTTCGTTTTAAGTACCAAAACATTTATTTATGTGTCAATTCTATGGGGGCATCTTTCTTTTGGCTAAGCAATGGGGGTTTCCTTTGGCAGTTTCCAATTCAGATGTTTAATGCTAAAACTAACCTACTCTTAGGCTTAATCATGTCTTGGAAGCGTCACGTTGTCATCGTACGTGATCAAGGTTTCTGTCAACGTGGCAAGATGCGATTGTAACGTCGAGTAATCCCAATTTAGTTTTAGGTTCTCGTTCGTATAATAATAGAAATTTGCCTTTAGGATCCGTATTCTTCATAAGAGATTTTGGATCTTATCCAAAGGATTATGTAACTACTGAAATTAGAATATAAGCAAACAAAAGTATCACAAGTTTAATTTTTTATTGGTCATGAGCCCATGGTAAAGTTAAATAATTCAAGTCATACAATCTCTTGATTGTATATTATAATTGAATCTATAGATAGTTACTAAACAAAATTTTCAGAGCTCAAATCATCTATATTCAAGCAGATTACATAATATAATAAAGATGTTTTAGATAGAATATGTAGTGACCGTTAAATTGTATAAATAAAAACTATGTCAGCACATCAATGTTTCTTAAATAAAAACTAGACATGCACATCAAAATTCCTAAATTATATAAATAAATAAAAATCTGATCATTGTTGTAGAAAATAAAACCCATATTAGATCTTTATTGTAGAAAATAAATCCATCTAACAATTGAGGAATCTTTAGAAACAAAATAGCAATTGAATCGTCTAGAGATAATAGACAGCACACCGGTCAGAGTAGATCTTTGATAAACCCTAAAAATTTTGTATGATTATAAATATTAGTCTTAGAGTCGGTTAGGAAATAGAGATTGAAGAATTGTAGGTCTTGTACGGATCGTAGAGTCTAGGAATTGAAAAATAAATGTGATGACTTAAATTACAAAATCACAAACTAACCATAATATATATGGGACGGAATATTGCACCAAGTAATCTCAACCACACATTTTTTAAAATGGGTGGTCATAAGTCATCACATAAAATTACTGTCACGTCAACATACTTTATAACCACACATTTAAACTATTGTTAATATTATATAATTAAAACTTTTATAAAAAATAAAAATATATCCATAATAAATTATAATTAAATATTTAAACTATTTATAATAATATTAAAAAACTTTATTTTACTTGTAAAGCACGTGCATTTAACTATTGTTAATAGAAAGTCCGTTAAAATGCGGTCTATACGTATATTCAGGTAAATGCATATCGTCCTTTTGGGCTGGACCCTCGCTCAATCCATTGTTATGGTTATGGGCTCGGAAGTGAACTTTGGGGACCATGTTCCCCCAAGGGCCTTTACATGTAGAGTCGGCCTTATGGGCCTGGCCTTCGGGTTGGGCCTTCCACCAAAAGGGTAGTCATTCATGGACTTGGTCGTTTGGTCCGAGTGAGCATACCGTTGCGCTCGATCTCTCGGTAGAGGTGAGCATTATTCGATTTCGAATTAAAAATTGAACCTAACAAAATTGAATAATAGAGCCATATCAGTTTGAAAAAAAAAAAAAAAATTTGATTCGATTTCGGTATTGGAAATACTAAAAAAAAAAAATTTGGTTTGGAATTTTAGTTTCAGTCAAAAATCGAAAATCAAATATAAGTTATGCAATTATGTAAATATTTTCAATTTTACGTATATTTTTTGATAAAAAAAATGTATATTTTAAAAACAACAATTCTATTTATGTGTTTTGAAGTCGAACTTTAGTAATTTAACAACTTATCTAACTTTGGACGCAACTTTGAAATACAACAAATGTGTGTTTAAAAATTACAATTTGTAATATAATTTAACAACAATTCAAACTTTTGAGCCAATCCATTAAACAATAGAAATAATCCAAACTCCAACTAAAAAAATGAATAAATCTCCACCCGAATCTCTCAGTATAGATTCGTGTAGTCATTGGTGTGGTGGTCATAGCCCTTCTAGTAGGGCCCACTAGTCGCCTTGGTTCGTAGGAGTTGGGATCTATTGTCCCAAATACTATGTCCCTATTTATGTTCACTCTCACATACAAGTGTGGATTCCAGTACATGTGAGAGGACAGAATATTTGGGACAACATATCACATCCCGGTTCATAGGGGCCATGTTGGCAAGGTCTCCATTGATATGGAAAAACATGCTCATTGGGTTCATGTTGATAGGGGCCCAATGGACTTCTTTGACGAACCCGACCCATGATCAACTCTCGCCTGGGCGCTTATCCTTCCTTTGGTGGGCCTACGGATTATCCAAAGGGTGCGCGCTCTCCTCCTCTTGAGCAAGAAGTGAATGACTCAAGGTGTATTAAAGGGTGGGCGGTCCGAAACCCGATCCGGGCCAGGCCGGGTCAAATCCGGTCCGGATTGGCCCGGATCAGGTCAACGGACCGGCCTACTCCCCCCCACGGGTCCGGACTGGGTAGGAGGATCCGACCCGCAAGCCCGGCCCTACCCGGCCCGTTGTCTGCTCCGTTCGGGCTGAGCCGAATTCGGACGACCCGGTTGGATCGATCCAATTCAGGCCCGGTTCGGCTGGAATTTAATTTTTTTTTATTATAAGTTATTCAAGTTATAAATGTATATCTATATAAATAACTTCTTTAAATTTCAAGTTATAAATTTATATTTAAATTCAAAAAATAGATTTATACAATTAAAAGTTATTAAAAAAAAAATTTAAAACAAAAAGTTCAACTTATAAATATTTTGATTTTATTTTATACTTAAAGTTATATAAATATTGATATAAAGAGATTAAATAAATTTTCCAACAAATAAATTTATAAATTTTAAATTATACTAAACATATAACTTATAAATTTTAAATAAATTTATACTTAAAGTTATATAAAAAAACTTTCTAACAAATAACTTATAAATTTTAAATTATAAAAAATAAATTTTAACTTGAATTTATTAACATATAAGTTATATCATATAGATTATATATAAAATATATATATATAAATAAACGTAAAAAATTTTAATAAAATCGGGCCGGCCCGGCCTGAACGTGAATCGGCCCGGACCCAGATCGATTCGGCCCGATCTTCCCCTGACCGGATCATGGGCCCGGGCTGGGTGTAGATTATTTTTGACTGGGCCGGCCCGGTCCGACCCGCCTCTCCTCTCGGGTTGAGCCCGGTCCGGACTGAACCCGGTCAAAACCCGATTGACTCGGGCCGCGGGCCGGTCCGGACTAGCCCTGTAAACCCCCTGATTTTTCAAGAATCTTAAATTTGGATTTTTCACAATTTTCTAGAATTTTCTCGGATTTTTCCGTAACTAAAATCAGGGTTTTAAATTATTAAATGATTTTTATTTGATAATAAATGATATTAAAATATTATAAAAATAATATTTTTGGTGTAAAATGAAAAACTGGACTTAGGATAATTTTCTGGGAATTTATTGGGCCCCGGACCTATTTTTAATCACCTAAAAACTATTATTTATTTACTTATATATTTATTTATTTATTTATTTATTTATTTATTTAATTAATTAACCCGAGCCCAAACCCTAGGCCCAACCCGGCCCAGCCCAACCAAGCCCATGGGCTATCGGGTCGGGTCGGCCAGACCCGAACCCGCAGCCCCCAAACCCATTCGGCCTAGCGGGTCGGGTCGGGTCCACCCGCACCCGCAGACCCGGGGACCCCTCTCCTCTCCCACGCCCTGTGCCCGCTTTCCCCGCCGCACCCTCCGGCACGTCGCCGGAGACCCGCCCGCGCCTCACCCCACGACCCCACGACCCCCCCCCCCCCGCGGCTCCGCCTTCTCCGCCACGACCCAGCGCCCGACCCCCCGCCGGCTCCCTATAAATTCCCATCCCCTTCCCCCTCCGGCAACCCCAATCCCTCCACCACCACGCCGCCACCGCCTCCCGCCTCGCCTCCGACGCCTCACCCCCTCGCCGCCCTCGCCCCCTCCTCCGGCCAGCAGCTGCCGCCGCCCTCCTTCCTCCTCCGTCAGCCGCAGCAAGCAGCAGCAGTCGCAGCAGAGCCGCCGCGTAGCTCGGCCGCTCCGGCCGCCTCCGGCGAAGCCCCCAGCCTCTCTCCGGCGAGCCTCCGGCCGCCGCAGGGCCAAACCCTAACCTAGGACACAGGACGCGGACTCGGACACTTCGTGTCGTGTCGGACACGGAAAAGTCCGGTTTCCGGAGCCCTGTTGAGGTACGCGTATCTCCCTGCTCGTTTACCCATTTTCGATTCCGTCAGTTGCATCGCGAACCCTGCGTGACCCTCTCAGTGCCCGTGCAACCCGCTCGGGGCATCTCATCATGTGGCGATCGCGAACCGCGATCCAAAAACAGGAAAAATAACGCCCTGATTCACCCCGGAACTGGGTACGCCCCGCCAAACGGGATGACTTGGTCGCGTGCAGTCTTCACAGATACGTGCGCGCCATCGATACGGACGTGTGGGATTTCGCAGAAGTTGATTTGGATGTGCGTGCACACCGGAATCAACGCGTATCCGCGGACACCGTCCCGTATTCGCCCTTTCTGGAACGTGTCCTAACTTTGTGTACACACGTCGGATCGAAACAAAACTTACACCATCGGACTCGTAGCGATACGCTGGTCCTGTGACCCAAGTTTGGTTCGATTCTGAGAACGTTAACGAAATCGCGTGTTGTGGGCCCCACAGGCTCCACTCGACGGGCGATTTTGTGATCGGCTCACCGGAATCCAATTCTGGAAGTTCCGTTGGGTTCGTATCATCGTTCTTGACTTGTTGACACTAAGTTGGACAGATTTGGAGACCTTTGACCCTGACACATTTTTCGGTGCAAAGCGGGCCCACATGTGGACCCCGTTTTGACCCAAAATTGTCATTTTTGCTCTTGTCTCCAAATTGGACTCAAGGAAAGGCATTTCTAGCTGATTGATATTTTCTGGATCTGATGGTGATATTTATTTCAGCAACCGGAGTACTGTCTGCAAATCTCGCTGCTGCAAGAGCTACAATTGGAGCCGGAACCTCAGGCAAGTGTACCTCGCCAAAACTTGCAGTTCTTGTTATTTACTTCTTTGACTATATATATATATTTGTGCATGCTTAACCTAGGACCGTGTGACGTACTTAGCGTTCGATCATAGTCGGGCGCCAACCCCGTACGCGGAGTTGTGTAACGTCACATCGACATGGATACCGAGACCCGATATTTCTCGTACTTGTCTTATCAAGTACATCATAACCCAGAACACTTGACACTATTCATGAGACAGAATCTTCCTGAGATATTTGTGGTGATTCTGTATAGGATACAGGTTTATGACATAGACATTATATTCATAGACATTATATGACTTGCTGCATTAGTATTGATCTTGCGTGTCATGGACATGAGACGTGTGATTACATTGGGTGGGGAGAGACACACAGGCTACAGGCTGATATATATATATATATATATTCTGGCGAGGCCTCAGACTCTATATTAGAGCTAGGCACTCTATTAGTGTTATATTTATTGTGAGGCCTCAGACTCTATATCAGAGCTAGGCACTCTATTAGTTATATTACTGCTACCGGCTCCCCGACACAGAGCTTGTAGTGGTCTCAGCCTGAGTTTTGGTGATGCTCTCATCTTGCATTTCACATAGATGGTTATATAGCATACCCTATTTATCTCATTTACTATTACACTGCATTTTGGCTTGTATCTTCTGTACCTTGTTACGTCCCTCTGAGGACCTGGTCCCCTGCCAGTTTTGCAGCATAGACCATTGTGAAGCCTGCCTGAAGTTGATGATGTGAGATCTACCCCGAGGTATACAGGACAGGAGCATTAGCAGGAGCACTTCCAGGTGCTGTACCAGAACCTGAGAACGAGATCGTGCCAGAGGATTTCTCCTGAGCATTGCCTTTATATAATCAGTTATTTCTGTTTTTATTTCCAGTTCATTTATTTCCTGTTTATTTGCATTGATGTACCAGACATAGTCTCGGATTGTTTTTCGAGACACTTTATTGAGATTTTCTCGTTTATATCCATTTGCATTTATTCTGGCATTTAATCTGTGATTATCTGTTATGGATGAGATTAGTATAGACTGTGACCTGTATCATTGGTTCCATTTATTGTTAGACTACAGCTTAAGCATGCCCTGATGGATCCATTAAATTGGGTTGTCCATCGGTGCGTGCTGCTGGCCATTGCCACGTGTCCAGTCCCTCGATATTTTGGGACTGGGGCGTGACAGGCCCAATACACACCATGATGCATGGTTGCTTGTGGTATCTATTACGTCCCGATCTCCCGCAAAAAAATCGGCCGTCCCCAATAGGCTTGAATCACCGCGCCAGCGCTCCCGCGGGACGATCGTTACTATTTATGGATGAGATTAAATATATAAACTGTGACAGGTATTCGTAGACCATTTTTATGTATTACAGCTTAAGTGCACTCCAACGGGTCCATTAAATTGGGTTTGCCCATTGGAGTTGTGCTGCTGGCCATTGCCACGTGGCTAGTCCCTCAATATTTTGGAACTAGGACGTGACATGGTTTTTGCGGTGGCCCATGCAGGTCTACGAATATATTGCTTTGGTTTCAACTAAGAGACTGAGCAAGCCTGCGATTAGGATAAGAATAAATTTATAGGATCTCATCCACATATTGACACGTCCTTGACCTCTATATCGAACTCGAACTTAATTTTTTGACTTGCATCTTGCTTGATTCAACTGTTTGACCCTACACTGATCCCGACAGAAGAAGAGAAGGCGGAAAAATTCTTTGACGGGCTTGAGCTTGGAGTTACAAAGATTGATTGGAGCAGTTGCACCTACTTCTTATACGGACGTCCTTGTAGCAGCTCGACGCATGGAGCGCGTCACCAGAAGAGAGTCCAGCCAGAAGCGGCTGCATGCACTAGCACTAGACCGAGCATAGCAGGAAGGAGCTGCAAAGCGACCACAGATGAATATACCACAGAGAGCATTTACACCACTAGCACTAGTCCTCCATACTTGTCATTATTGTGGTAAGGTAGGCTATCTCGCCAAGGAATGCAGACGCAAATTGGGATTATATTTAGCTTGCGGATCCAGTCAACATTCAGCTAGGGATTGTCCTGAGCGTCGAAAGAGAGCACTGATGATTCATCGACCAGCCCTACCAACACCAACACCAACACCAGGACTCCCTACTTGTCATTATTGTGGCAAGGTAGGCCATCTCGCTAAGGAATGCCGACACAGATTGAGATTGTTCTTGATTTGCAGATCCAGCCAACATTCAGCCAAAAATTGTACGGAGCGCCGGGGAGGAACACCAATGGTTCACCGACTAGCTTTACCAGAACCGAAGCCAGTCCAGCAGCCACATCGACTAGCTTATCCAGCACCAGGAGCATCACAAGCAGAAGATGGAGGATTCAGACCACCAGCACCGGGAGGATATCAGCCGAGGCCACCCTTGGTTATATTTATAAGTTGAACCATACATCACGTAGGGTGTAGCATGACCATTTGCATGCCTCATAGCTTGTTATATATTATTAGCCTGATTATTGCTCGCATCATAGCTAACCAGATGGTTAGCCTGACCTCACATGCATCATAGCCAATCATATAGCAAGCCTGATCTAGTTCCAAGTCGATCACATCATAAACTAATATTTCACAACACTTAGCTAGAATTTTTATTCTTTTATTTCAGTACATTAATTTCTAGCATTCACATATATATATTCATTACTAGTTAGTTCTATATGATGATTTCATGTCTCTCCAGTATTCCTTATCTTCCAGTATTTCTTTCATTTTGTATTTTCTTACGCTGTTTTATAGTTCTTATCAATATAACTAAAATTGATGTTAGTGTTTGTGCTTCGCTCAAATCTTGACTGGATAACATTTTCAGAGGATCTCGAGGTTTTTCCCTACCCATTATGGCCCAGGAGTAGATGGTGATTATATCCCGGAGATTCTAGAGGAGTCACTTCACATAGAGGAGATACCACCCGCAGTTGTCTAGACAGCACTTAGCCCAGTTTAATTATGTATTGGATTGTTCTAAACTTTGAGACTTGAGTTATATTATGCTGACACCTTATTTATGTTGAGATAGTTAGACTCTAGACTTTTTCTTATTTGAGTTGTGTTCTAGACTTATGTCAGAACTTCTTTGTATCTTTTCATATCTTATCGTGCAATTTACCTTCTTATAGTTATTGTGATTGAGTACCTTATGAATTGATGATCATATGCTTATTCATGGTCCTCCTTATGGAGTTGAGATTATTGACAGGTTATGTTGTGAGTTGTGTTAGTATTTTTGAGACATAGACAGCGTTCTACTGTCGATACTGCGGCGTAGGCTGGACGTACCCACGGCTCATGTCCAAATTTTGGGTGCGGGTCATGACAAGGCCTCTCACCCATGCCACAAAACAAGCACGTTCATTAGTTATATGCACCGACTGATTATGTTGTCTTTCTACTCTTTGCCTTAGGATCAGTTACATGGTAATATAATTAAAGTAATACCCGTGTCTGCACAAGAGTGTCGTACTGTAAACAAATGAGTTCGTCTTACCCTTTCTTACTATTCAGTCTTCCATGTCACATGTAGCAATATAATCAATAATCTACTAAATAGCGAAGAACATCTATGCAATCCAAGCATTACGTTTGTATCTCTGCCTCAGACATGTTCTACTCGAACTATGTTATATACCGTGCATCCATTTTAAATATGTAAAGTGTCGTACAAATGTACTCATTCATGTTACTCCTCTTCTGAATGCGGATAGCGCTATATATGCATGACTTATCTATATGAAGGTCACTGGCTCTGTTAGCCATATTGGACATGATCTGGGATGGAACAACTGTCTTTCCAGCTCGGTTGCGAGCCTTATTGGGAGTCCCAAACTGTAGCGCCCTGCTCCGCATCGACGCTACGTACAAAGTGATATCGCCTTGCTTGCTCGAACGGAAGTCTTCTCGGAGAGTTCCCGACCGATTAATCAATGTGAGTGGGCAGAACTGCATTCTCTGATTCTTGCACGACTTAATAATGAATCTGAGTTTTTGAATGCTTGTTTGCTTAAGAAGAATGCTTTCGTAAGAGAAAGATAGAACCGACTCAGTATGCTAATAAGAGAACTCACATAGCTTGTCATTAAAACGAATCTGCTTGCTTGCCTAATAAGAGAACTAGAATGCTTGTCTGAAACGAGATAGAACCTTGCCATGCTAATAACAAGAGTAAAAAGGATTGCTTGCACTAATATCGTATGCTAGACTGGAATACTAGAATGCTTGTCCACAAGAGATAGAATTTGCATGCTAGAGTTATAAGAACTGTTCTTGCTTGTTACTTGTTTAAGAGTTAGCTTGCTTGAATATGTTTTATAGTTGGCTTGTGAAAAGATAAACTTGGAGAATAGCGTGAACTTGTGATCTAGACTAATAGTCCACCCTGAGGCGAGAACGTCCTTACTTACGGGAGGGTGTGGCTATTAGGCTATGTGTAAAGAGAAAAGAAGAGATAGACTTATGTGTGCATTGTTCATCAGTTGCATGATAGCATATTTTTCTGATAGGAGCTTGCATTCATGCATTTGGTCAGGACAACTTGTGCACAAGGTTATCTCTCGGGCGTTTCCTGGGGCACTGGGATCGTTCGGCCTAGGAGAGATCTAATACCCTGAGGCGAGAACGTCCTTACTTACGGGAGGGTATACTTGTCTATTAGTGAGATGGGCTTGTACGTCCCAACTGCTAATCCCGTGGAGGGGACCATCATGTAGTTAGGGCGCATGCTAGGCTAGCCTTCTTGCATACCTAACTGTTTGATGCAGAGACGAACAGGGGAAACTAGAGAACTGTGTACATTATATTATGCAAATTGTGGCTAACTTGTGTGTCTGCTGCAGGGATAACCGCTCGACCGTGGGTAAGAAATGATATGAGTTTATACATAAGCTTGCTTATTCATCTAGTCTGCACCGTTGAGTTTCTGTTAGTACTTCATGTATATAGATATGTTGCCTTAAATGCTTGAAGATATGACAGTCCACTTGAGATGCTTGCCTCGATTCGATATATTCAGTCTGCTAGATTAACCTTGCCCTAACGAGATAGATTGTGATGCACAATACATGCTGCGCACTGCACGATAGAGCACTGTCCCGAATCGTATGCTTATAGTTTGAATATGCAAAACTGGTTTCTAACTTGTGTTTTCAAAAGATGTAATCTGACTAATAGTTCTGAACAGCATGAAACGAACTTAGGTAAAAGTAGCAAGATCACTAGTAATGCAATATTTTGCCACATGATTACTTAGTGTGGGTTTCAGGGGGTGTAGCTTCTGTTCAGTTGTTTTATCTCACCAGTACTTGCATAAAGTGCTGACCCACCAACAGTTTGCTTGTTCTCAGGTGCCGTTCGTGCGAGGAAGCGATAGCCGTGCCTCATCCCAAGGAACCGAAAATCTGGAGTCGATGCCTGGAGCCGCATCGAGTTGAGCCTGCTTTGAGTTGCTTTTGTATAGAGGGACATAATGTATGGAACGGTGTTATTGTAATCGAGAGAAGAGCGCTTGAGCGAATTGTAACCTCGGCCATGAGCCGCTTGTAACATTTGTGAATATCAATAAAAGAGCCCATTTTCATATGCCATTGTGTTCTTCACTTTTCTGCAATGTTATGTGCCGCTGCCTCAGATATTAAATAGCTTACTTGCCCTTGTTTCAAAGCTTTGGCCTTGTGCAAGCGCACTTTAGGCTTGCACGGCATCACGCCCGTGCGAGGACGATCGGTTCCGTAGGGACCAAAGCGAGGACGAACGGCCCTGCGGGACCGGGGCGTGACACAAACCATCCGACGATTCGGCTATCTTTCCAGGTCGGTAGCAAGCCTTGCTGGCCCCACTCGCCCGCTAGTAGTTCAGCTAGCATATTACCAGGACTACATTGGCATTGTCCTCCCGGCCCAACACGATTCAGATGCCTCAGCAATCGTGTCGAGGACTCTTCTCTACCTGGTGCACAACCAGTTGTCCTTGACCATGCAATTACTACCCCACTTCCAATCCTAGCTGAGAACTTCCTGCTCGGTTTCTCTTATTCGAGGACTTCAGCTCGGTTAAATCTTGCCAAGGACTACACTCAAATCTTTTTTCTTTGCGCAGCTCGCTGATTAGAGACTACCTCTGTGATCTAGATATCCCTGATTAGAGACTGCCTCTGTCATGAAAAGGAAACTAAATATCCAGACATGCCGGCTAACATGTGTCGGTGGCTAAACGTTCAAAAGAGTAAAATACACAATAATGAACGGAGAATAAGGAAACACATCCGTTATCCTCGATGGCCATGTTCCTGGTACGCGCCATGAGTCGGAGGAAAGTATGCTGGATCCTCAGGTGCTGGCTCAAAACCTGACCATGCAAAACCAGTGGGATTAGACCCCAAATAACAAGTACCATAAAGGAAGTACAAAATGGAGAAACAAAACCCAAAGCAATAAATATATAATATATATAGGTTATGTGTCATAATTTAGGTCCATGGCATATCATAGCACCCAACACTACAACCAAACAAGGAAAATGGTTGAATCCATCACACTACGATACTCCATTTTCCTAGGCTACTAACAGAATAATACAATCACAACCAAGTCCAATTAATAAAATCAGCCAATCACTTGTACGACTTGCTATTTGTGAAGTTTGAGGTTATCTCAGAATAATGCATAATAGGTATCCTCAGATCATGCCATTGCCGAACATGAGCTAACCGAGCCAATAGATGATTATACAGGCACTTCACAAATTGTACCAGTTTTATGTGGGGCCATTGTGCTAGATCACGTAATAGTCCCAATGTTCCTATAGTGAAACAATGGCTCGACATTATTTATAATGTGTCAGATACTGCACTCTACTAAGGCGGATGATATACAGTATCCGTGGTGGCCAGCCCGCAGCGCACTTAGAATGAATCTCTGTGGGAAGGTTCATTGGCATGATCTCGGGATACCGTTTCCTCCAAATGTTACTACCACTTTTAGTTGCTTAATTAACCCTATATTATTTTAAAACCTCAAGGCGTGGCCATATGAGAATTTTTCTTAAGATGTCGTACAAAGTACGGGTATGTCGCTAGATACAAATCTATGAAAGTTTAGTCTGGATTCACCCGAGCGTGTATGCAATATTCAATAAATCAATATCCTAGCCACGCTTTGGTACTTGACTCCCATATCATGCCCGTGTTGGGGGGAAAGTATATATATAGTATCATGCGTTCAAGAATTTGGAGGCATTCTCGATGCACAACCCAAATATAAATTACTTAACACGTAATACGGTATGTTGCACCTCAGTGCACATACATCATGAACACGATCAGGCAATAATTGTATTAGCACAGATACAATATTCGAGTCTAATTACCAATTATTCATTGGGTCACATGAATCTCGATCACATTGTAACACAAAGCTTATGTCATGCACGTAGCTGGTTAGTCACTATTTACTTAGTTTGGTTCACACAGAAAATCTCAATCCAACACATATTCATGCCATGTACATAGCCAATCTTAGCACATGGTCATGTCTAGTATGAGGTCTGGTTACTAAGTCCATTCTTTCTTAGAATCAAGATACAAGCATTACTAGAATCAACCACATAGAGTACAAAATATTTTAAATAAAATATATGATCCCAACAAGAAAGTACTACGTGTACACAGGGAGTCATTAAGGATAATACGTGTCTAAGTCATGCATAAGAAGGTCGGGCCGCATGAACCAACCCGGCCGCATGCTCTAACCTGGCCGCATGCTCCTCCAGGACGCATTCTCGAAAAAAAGTCCACTACATAGGACAAGTGCCGAAGTGATGAGCAATGAATGAAGTGTCAGTGAAGTGACAAAAATGTGATTGATGTGACAAGCCATAAGTGTCAGAGAGAAAAAAAGTACATAAAGTCGTACAGAGACACAAAAGTCGTGTAGAGACATGCACCCAAAGAAGAGACGCATGGCTCATGGCCGCATAATCTCCTGGACACATGGACTCTGGGCGCACGGAGTCAGGCTTTAGTAAATTTCATGCGTTCAAGGTACTATGCGTCCAACTTTTGAAAGTATGCACAAAGCAGACATGTGTCCAACAAATTGGCGCATGCTGGAGGGGACGCATGTTGCTGGGCCGCATGGTACTTTATCGTCCCAGAACAGCAAGTTCGGCTATAAAAACTCCAATAATTCGAAAAAACGTGTTCTGCCATAAAATCCTCATCTAAACTCCAAATCAAGTGATTCAAAAACCAAATTGCTCGAAATGAAGTACTCCATCACATAGAACAATTAGTTTTCGAAAACAACAAGATTTTGAAGATCAAAAAAAAAAAAACTCAAGAATGTCCACACTCATAAAAATTCAGATCTGCACCATTCAATCCACAAAATCCGAAAATACCAAGTTCTAAACATGCTTAAAATCACACAACAATCATAATAAACTAAAAATATGGAGGATTTCTTCATTTCTCATGCAATATGTACTTGCCTAAGGGTGGAGAGAGAGAACTTAAGAGAGAGAAAGAAAAGAAGGAATGAAGAGAGAGGATGAGAGATTTGGTTTATATACATGGAGGGTTTGGGTTCACTTGATCCAAGATTCAAGTCATGACCAAGCCCTAACCTCAAAATAAATCGAACCAACCCTCCACCAATGAATAGGTCTAGTCTCATGCAATAAAATAAACATGCAGTAAGAAATAATACGTTCCCAATATGTATACTGGGAACGGGGAGTGACAGAGCGTTTTATACACGAATGTATTTTTTAAATTTTCGGACAAATTTAGTATGTGTAATATATTTTCATGACTAAAACTTTTGATCATTTTGTAGCTGTCCAAATTGTGATGGAACTCCAGGAGCCATAATTTTATGTCAAAAGTAAAACTTTAGATATGTGTTTATTTTGGAAGAATTCGAATCCGTTTAGCTTAATTAGCTTTGAATATAACTATCAACTTTTTATCCATAAAAAGACTTGGTGTTAACATGGCTTCACAAGCCTAACTTAACCTAGTCGATCCCTTCATTTAAAAATAATATTTCCTAACATTTATTACAAAAATTTATGACAAAAATAGTTCTACTCAAATATGTTATTGTCAATTTTATATATTACTTTTGAATTTTTATATTTTATTTATTTATTTTAAAATGTAAGATATTATTTGAACATTAATATTTTTATTTTATTTTATACACCAACCAAATATGGAAGAAAAATCAAATCTTGTCTTGAATATGCTTTTTTTTGTTTTACCAAACATATGAAAAGAAAGCTGACATAAATTCTAATTTTCAATTTCCATGGAAATGATAAAGAAATGGATTTGCTTCTGAGAACCAAACGAGGCTTAAGAGTGAAGTAGGCTTAAGAGTGAAGGGTTAATTAATGTTTATAAAAAAATAATACTTTGCTCAATGGTTTATAACTTAAATGGTCTCCAATAAGCATAGTTGGTAACAATAAAGACTAGGAACAATGAGTGAGGATTTAGGATGGCCTACACATGATTTTAAACTCTTAAGGAAGGCCTACACATGATCATATTTAATATTTTTTTCTTTATGAGAACTAGATGATCATAAAAGAAATAATTATTTTGAAATGTTCACCACTTAGATTTCAACATAGATTCTTTATTATCATATTGAAGATCGAGTTTCCTTGAAGGATGGAGCTTGAAAGAAATTCAAGAAGGGAGCAAAAAGCAAACTAACTTTTAAAAACACCTAAAATTTATTATGGTTATTTGTATTTATTCTCCTCTAATTAATAATATTATGATCACTATCCCTTCCCTTCTCCTTCTCCACTTCTCTTTCTTTTCAAATTTTTTTTAATTAACACTACCCTCCATTCCTTTATAACATGATAATTTTAATTAATTTTAAAAAAAATGTCTAGTTTTAGAAAATTGTTGAGGTAGTGCTAGATTTTAAAAAAAAAATGTAAGAATAGTGAAAATAACATTATGAATTGGAAAAGATAAATAC
The DNA here is from genome assembly GCA_036927795.1 of Iris macrosiphon. Classification (NCBI taxonomy): domain Eukaryota; kingdom Viridiplantae; phylum Streptophyta; class Magnoliopsida; order Asparagales; family Iridaceae; genus Iris; species Iris macrosiphon. Next base: position 12,216,683 of record JAYESA010000013.1, read on the forward strand.
AAATAACTCAATTCATTATTGATCTTCCAAAAACAGTAAGCAATAGCTAATAAAAAAATTAATAATAATAATAATTATGCTCCTAGTGGCTATAAGTACATAAATATCCTATATAAAAGTGGTAGGGACTAATGGAGTTACATATAAATATTTATTAATTTTACGTAAACTTTGAATATATTCTCCCTCATCAAAATGAGTCACCACCATAGCTTTTGTCATCTAGCGGATGAGCTGGCCTTCCTACCATCCCCTCGCGAGGCACGTTTCCTCCCTCCACCTAACTTTTGACGTCCACGTGGCATTTTCTGAACCATCCGTTTTACGATCCCCACTGGCTGCCGTTACTCCTGTCCCCCAGTCCCAGCTGCCACCCTCCGCGGACAGGCGCTAACGACTCCTCGCCGTTAGCCTTCCGTTAGATTCGATGGTACCTACGCTGGGACACGTGGTGGTTGGTCAGTGAAGTGGAGGAGTAAAGATCGGTCAGGTTTGACTTTTTTTCATGGTGAGTGTTGTTTGAATAGCAGTTGGTGGAATTTGTAAAAACAAATTCAATCAAATGAGATAAAAAGGGTTAAAGTGTAATACTTTTAGTTTTTTTATTTTAGAAACTTTAATTGCTCATTCTGTGACTTAATTAGTAACAAGGTCATTGACTTCCAAATAGTACAATTATTATTTTTCCATTGCATTAGCACATTTAGTTATATCTCTACTTTTATAAAAAAAAAAAACTTAAAAAGTATATATATAAATAAACAAAATATACTCCATCTCCTTTATAAACTTTGGTAATGTAAGGTTATAATTACTTGTTTGTAGTTTATGAATATTATTAAGTTTGTTCTTAAATATTGTTCCCCATCGATAATTTGGTCGAAATTTTCAAATAATAAATTTTGTTTCCATTATTTTGACACTGGATGCCATTTTTTGGTATGAAATTAATTTGTTATAATTTTAAATAGGAATCAGATTCACTCTAAGTATAAGATGTTAGATTAAATATATTGTCTAATTAAGTTTGTGCTATCATGATGATGCCATCTCATCCTACGAACTTATTCCAGACTGACACATGTTGCAAGAGTTCTACAATTATATATACATTGTGTACGACAAATTATGGTGAGATTAACACTATCAAAACCATGGGTGCGATATGCATCTTGTCGTGATCCACAAAATTCAAACCAAGGGTGTGATTTGATCTTGTTGAGATCCAAACATTTTTCGACAAAATGAAACAATGGGCTTAGTATCGATAGTATCCGAACTCGAAAATTCTAATAAAAAACCAACAAGCGTTGTTTCAAATAACGAGATGAAGATCATCTCAACAAGGACTTTGCTTAACACATGAATAATGACCACAACTACCACTAACGTATTGTTTTGGAAAGGGAGGAAATGGTATTGAAGAAAAAGTTGATAGAAAAATGGAAGAATTTGTTTTGAAAATGGCGGTGTTTGAAAATGGAGGAGAGAGATCTGAGAAGAAAAAATTATATGGGTTCCACTAAAAAAAATTTCAAAAAAATTTGAGAAAAATGAGAAATTTTTTTTGCTAAGTTTACTACCAAATACTTACAACATTCTTACAAACTCTTCCCTCCCCTCCTCCCGTGCGCGCTATATATGGGTCCCACTCGTCCGCACCTCTCCCCTCTCTTCTCCAATGGAGGTCGGCCACGTGACGGTCATAAGAAAAGATTTAAGCATTTGATTGTAAGCGTTGCAAAGCCCAAATGAAAAATATAGCATAAATTATGATGCAAGAATTAAATGGTAATTATATATTTATATTCACAAACAAATATAAATTATTTTTTCACTTTTACTTTTTCTTCATCCAAATTAACTTTACCTTCATTTTACACCCATTCAGGTTTTTTCTTTTCCTCAAATTTTCGTTTCCCTCCCAAAAAAACGTACATACATGCAGTAAAATATATGATTGTTCCAAAACTAGAGAATAGAGAATTAATATCACATCACATACTTTAACCAAGAGTAATGTTATTAATATTTCCAAAGTGTCATTTCAAACAATCGTTCATTATGTGGCAGCTGATGTGGTATGTTAAACAGCATTATGTTGCATCTAACATAACATACATAGCAGCTGATATGGCAAATTTTAACAAAAAAATAATTATCCACTTTTTTATGTTAATATTAATATTAATTTTAATATTAACATTAATAAATTTTGGAGGAACAATTTAGAGAGAAACCAATGCTCTTTTAATCCATTTAGCTAGGATGTGTTTGATTGCAAGGTGAAAAATATGTATTATTTTCCTAGGAAAATAATTCTATGAAATATTTTCATGGAAAACTTAATTTTGTGTTTGATTGTAATTATTTTCGACGAAAAATAATATTTTTCTATGGGTTGGATAAATTTTATTTTCCAACATTTTAGAGGAAAATATAAAAAAATATAATTTTTTGAAAAATATAAACCATCTAATACTAAGATTGATGAAAAATTTGAAAATATTTTATATGGAAAAGGAGTGCAATCAAATACAAATACAGTAAGTAACACGACGGTGATAGTTGTCACAGTACTAAAGACTTCTTTAGCGACTAATTTGAATTTTGTTGTCTAAGCCAAAAGAAAGGGTTCTTTAACGCATGCTCAAGTGGGAAAGAAAAGTCCTCAAAATTATTACTTATTAAGGACACACCTGTCCTTCGGGATAAGGATGTTGTACAAAGTTGTCTATGCAGCGCATATTCTATAAATACGGTAATAGTTGGGACATGAAATTCTCCAAGAAACGAATGCTGCCTGCAGATCTTACTGGAGCGAGAATTCTAGGGTTTCTTCTCCCACCTCTCCTCCTCCTCCTCCTCCCATAACTGTGAGTAAATATGTTCACTGGCAATTCTAGGGTTTCATGCTGGATTAGCTAAGGTTTTGCTCTATCCCTACTCGGCATGGTCATTTTGTAATATGTGCATGTTCTAATTTGATAAATTTCTTCACTTATTTTGGTCAGATAGTTGCTGTTCTTGGAATTGGAGATTCGGAGAGTTTCATGCTGGATTAGCTAAGGTTTTGCTCCATCCCTACTTCTTATTTTGGTTATATAGTTGCTGTTCTTGGAATTGGAGATTTGGAGAGTTTCATGCGGATTAGCTAAGGATTTGCCCCATCCCTACTTGGCGTGGTTATTTTGTAATATGCGCATGTTCTAATTTGATCAATTTCTTCACTTATATAGTTGCTGTTCTTGGAATTGGAGATTCGGAGACTATGGTGTCGGGATCTGGAGGAGGAGGAGGTGGAGGGGATAGCGGCGAAGAGTGCGCTGTGACAGCCAGGATGAGTCCCCATCCGTGGTGGCACGGTCCGGGCTTCGGCAGGATTCCGCCGGAGAGCGCGGCAAAGTTGCCCGGTGGACAGCTGCAGCTGCACGGCGGTACGGAGGGAGGGGGAGATGCCGGCGGGGAGATGCAGAATTTGGGGACGGGAGCAGGTTAACTCTCGCCTTTCTTGTATGTTAATTAACTTGTAGTTGTTCATGTGCGAGAGAAATTTTTAGATTATTTGCATGCCCATAGCTTTTTTAAGTATCGGTAACCGTGGCGGAGAGACGGATATATTTTTGGATGTTTCGGATTTGAATCAGAGAACGAACAAAAGTGCCGAAACCATTGTTAAGGGTATGACAATGAGTATGAAACCAAGCAGGGCTGGCTCGAGTATTTTGAAGGCCCAAGACAAGTCCCCAAAACGAGGCCATCATCCCTCTGTATATTCATAAATCCAAAATCCAGAGAATCCAATAAATCCAAAATGCAATATAATTAGTTCTTGAATACACGTAATTATCACTAAGATCCAATAAATTAAACAACTCCAACTTCTAAAAGAAAAGAGAATAACGACTTTTAGATTCAAAGAACACAAAAATACTCCTTTCATGAACTTAATAGGAGATAGATTTCTATTTTCTAATGATTAAAAATTCATAACATTGAGATTTGAGATCCCTTAGGGGATGAGGTCCTAGACGGCTGCCTAGCCCGCCTCTCCCGGAGCCGGCTATGAAACCGAGATTTTTAAACCTTGGTTAGGAGTTGAGATATTTAGTTGTGGTGCTTTGTAGTAGAGGATATGTGATTAAACTTAGAGGGAAAACGACATGATTAGTAGAACAGTAGTTGGAAATTCATGCTATTTTGATTTTCTTTAATTTCACCATATAAATTTCTGATACCATAAAATTAGGAACTCTTAGGATTGTGTTAGTCCATTTTAGCTGCCGACTAGAGTTTTTCTTCTTTTTTTGAGTATTTGTGGGAAGGAAACTTGCATGCTGCAAAATAGTTACATGACAAAGGTCCAGAAAGTGGGGAAACAAAAAGTTCACAAAAAAGGAATGTGTTTGCTTGTGACACAGTCACATAGCAGTTCTGACAATTGTCTGGCTTTGTAGTTATAGTAGCAGATTAGTCGAATTTTCCATTTGCCTATTAGAGGTTTATGCCTGTATAGGTACCCAATATTGGTTGTCAAGGCTTAAGCTTTTAGCTAGGTTGCACATATCCACCTATGAAGAACTGTATCCTCCTAAATATCTGATATAGTACTGCCGTAACATTCGTCAGATTTTGTAACGATGACTATGTCTAAGTTCCAAAGGGTCCCAAAATGTGGCCACAATGATTTGCCATTGTCGCGTTAGTGCCAAATATAATCAAGATATAAGAAAGTAAATAATTTTTTAACAAGGGATCCTTCATGAAAATTTTTTAGTGGCTACTTTAAAACTGTCAAACTGGTTCTTAGGTTTCCTAAAAAAATTGTGTTATGAGTCCATGTAAGGTCCTTATTCGTGCCCTGACCATTCGACTAAGTATCGGCTATGGGGCCATGGTCTTGATAATGATTGACCTCCACAAGATGGAAGAATCATGTTAGAAGTAATTCTATTCCTTTTCATCTGATTTAATATGGGACCTCAATAAATTTTCAATAACGACGAGGGGAGATTATTGCGATGACATCCATGATCATGGAACAAAATTATCATATGTTTTATCATTATTATGTTTTTGCGAACAAGTCCGTTGTCTCCCTTAAATCTTCCTTATTTTTATAAAAGTACCCCAAATGTTATTACATCCTTAAAAGTCCCTGGATTACTTAAATTTGAGTTTTAATCTTTCCTCTGTCTGTCAGCCAAAACTAACCTAGCCAAAACTAAAAAGACTATTTTCCCCTCCCCTTCTTCTTCTCCCCTTTCACTTCCCAACTCTACACAATTAACACCTACTCCTATGTCCTATTCCTCTTCCTCCATCTCAAGATCCACTCAATTTTTTTCTTCAATTCCACGTCTCCTACAAGATTGCTAGAAGACCAACCACGATTCATTGATCAGAGTGTTGGACAATTAAGAAACATGTCCAAAAAGTCAGTGTGGCCGAATGAGAATGCTGAGGTGGATGCGTGGCAATACATTAAAGCATATGATGAGAAATGAGTCAATCCGTAGGAACTTGGTGGTACCAATTGAAGGCAAGATAGAGAGAATATTGTCTTAGGCGGTTTGGATATGTGCAACACAAGACCAATAAATGCTCCAGTAAGGAGAAGCAATAATATAATAGTTAATGCCTTAATGTAGCCGCTAAGACGAGGTTGTCCTAAATGCACATGGTTTGAAATTTTAAAGAATGATATGATTTTTGTTAGCGTTATAGAGGATATGGTTCTTAAGAAAGACTAATGAAACAAGAGGATTCAACCATCCGACCAAAATTTTTAGAATGAAGGCTTTGTTGTTGTTGTTGTTCCTCTCTCCTCTCCCGTTCTCATGCTATCATTACCATCTCTTCCTCTTCTACCCCTCCCCTTCCACTATTCCACCATTATAAATCCATAACACCAACTCCTCGTACCCTCCTCTCATTCGTTCGTTGTTCTCTCCAATGACGTCCATTGTTCGCTCCAGTAAGCTCTCCAGCATGAGAAGTGGGCAAGGATAGGGAGGGTGAGTGAGGAGGAATTAGAAGGACGGGGAGGGAAAAATGTGTTTAGAAAATAGATTTCCTTTTATGTTAACAAAACATTCTCATTTTTCATGGATCAAGTCAAAAGAGGGGCTCCTAATTCAATTGTTAATGATTTTGGGGGACTTGTAAGTAATTAACAAAATTTTGGGACATATATAAAAATTAGGTAGATTTTAGGGACGTATGTGCAAAAAAAAAAACTATTGTTTAAATCATGTGGGCCTGACCACTATCTCAACCGATGTTGTGTTTATTTGGTCATGGAGATCCATGCTAAATCACAACTAACCTTTTTTTTAATGAATATTTCCATTTTCCATGGGTAAGTAAAAAGAGGATCGTCAATGTTCTAAAAATCAGCCTAAACGGCGCTTGGTACCCACATGATGCCCACCTAGTGCCCCCGACGTCCGACTATGTATGATTTTGGGTTTATGGACGATTGCCGCAATTCTCAGCAGGATTTTTGTTTTGTTTTTTAACACGTCTAGAACTAGGTATCTGACGTCCGCCCGATTAGCACATAGCGCTACAACCTTGAACACACTTGTTAAATGATTTGGGACTTGGGAGACTTCTAAGCAATTTACAAGATTTGAGGACTTGTATGAAAGTGAGGTAGATTTAAGGAACTTATATGCTAAAAAAACCTTTGTTTAAATCACATGACCCTACCCATTACTATGTTAACTGATATTGGGTTCCTTTTGTCATGGAAGGGACTACTGACCTCACAACTAACTAAAAGCCCTTGGCTCTGTTGAAAAGTAAGATTGGAAAATTGTTGGCCTCCACAACTGAAAATGAAATACTTTCTATTGAATTGGTGGAAAGCTAGGTTGCGCAGACATAGGAAAATGTTGTTCGTATTGTGTCCGCATCAATGTCGTTGTCTGAATTAATGCAACATAGTGACTGTTGTATGTATCTTAAAATGTTCATACCCATTTCGTGTCCTTATCAGTATTTGTGTTCAAATTCATGCAACATAGGTATAAAGTCGTGAAAACAATATCGAGTCAATTATTATTATTATTTTGCTGTTTGCTTCCCAAATTTAACATCCACATAGTAACACTCCATTTTAACTCGGAAATCGGAATACAATTTTTTAGTTTCCATAGTTTCCAATTGTCAAAACCTTAATATTCTGTTTTGTGAACTATTTGTAGATTGTAGGGTTTGTACTGAACGTGCCCTTAATGTTCTGTTTATGGATCTTTACTTGGTCAATAAAGCTGTTCTATATAAATATAGGTCAAGCTTTTTTGTGAAGTTAGGGCTGTACTGTAAGTTATACAGTATCACATTTGTATTGAATAAATAATCATTATGTTGTCACCAAAGTTGTTCCGGGCGCTAGGCGAGGCGAGAGGGTGGCCGCCTTACCTAGGCGCGTTTAGGCGCCCGTCCAAGTCGCAGCAGCAACGGCAGAGTACCAGCAGCAGAAGAAGAAGAAGTACCACCAGCAGGAGCAGCAGCAGCAGCAACAACAACATCAAATTTTTTTTTTTTAGCAGCTGCAGCAACAATAGCCTAGGCGCCCGCATTTCCTTCCCCTGGTCGACCCTATGCGTCCTTCTAGGCGCGCCCAGACGCCCATCTCCAAACATGGAGAATATTTTTCGTGGTCGAGGTGCTCTTCCCCCAACAGGCCGCCTAGGCGTCGCCTGTAACAACATAGGTTGTCACCAATGTTATAAATTTTGCTAGGCGGATTTGGTGCGCCAAAGGTACGCCTAGGCTACCTAGGCGGTGAACTTAAATTAATTTTTTTTATGTATATGTTACTTCCATATATATTATGTATATGTTAATGAAAACACAAAAAAAATTTGACAACTTGGCTAGAAGTGTGAGTGATAGGCTTTCACCCGGGGGGTGTTATTGGTTCGAGTCCTTTGGGATTGTACACACTTTCTTTTAGTTGTCAATATATTTTTGGGTTTTCCAAACCGTAACCCTAAATCAATTTCTCCGTCTCTTCTCTTCGAAGCGGCGACGGCAAAAACAACCATGTATGCATTTTATTTTTTTGAAGTTTCAAATTTGAAATTTTAAATATGAAAATTTTGAATTTTCGAATAGGCCGAATAGGCCGTCTAGGGCCGAACAACGCCTAGGATCGCCGTCTAAGGAATTTCCGGTGTGGTCGGCGGCCGCCTAGCATGGACACACCAAAACTGCTGCCATGACGATACCGATGTGTCCATACTGTATGGTATTGTAGTTGTTCCATGCAGAATAGAGTCAATAGACTAGTTATTGTTGATGATGGCCAGCGTCTAGGTCGAAATTTAGAATACTGGTTGTCACACAATTGTTAGTGGCCATCATCAATAATAATCTAGTCTATTGACTCTATTCTGCTTGGAACAACTACAATACCATACAGTATGGACACATCGGTATCGTCATGGCAGCAGTTTTGGTGTGTCCTAGTTTATTTTGGTGCTCCCATGCCCCCCTCCCCCCCCCCACACACAGCACCCCTCCCCCCCCCCCCCAAAAAAAAAAGAATAAGAAGGCATGGGCTATTGTTCTGCTTTCTATTACCCTAATATATCATTCCATTTTTACTTTGTGGATTAATGTTTCGTAGAGATGAACTTAATTCTTCCTATAGCAAATTGTATCATTTTACCTCTTTGTCTAGACTCTTTGTAGTCTAGAAAAATTTGGAGAAGAATTTGGAGGGTGCAACTTGCATAGCCAAAAGGTAGATCTTCCTACCCACTGTCTGGTTGTCTAGGTTTATACCATGACCCTCTCATGCTCACACATGATACCTTGGCTAGGACTTCGGCATCAATGTAGAGGGCTGACGTCATATTGACACTTGGTTATAGAAAACTCGGTCAATTTTATATGGATCTTTCTTATGCTCCATAGCCGGCCCTGTTATGATGGGAGAAGGCTTAGATGATGATCCTTATAATCAAAACTTGATGGTTCCTGCATTATGAGTTTGTTAATGCTCTGATGTGAATAGATCCAACGAGAACCTTGAATATTTTGCCTTATCATACTGGGAGAAAGATGTGCCCTTTCATCTAAACATAAACTGAATGATGCACCTCGGCTATTCTATGCCATAGAAGGCTACTACTTACCTTGAAAGTTCACTGTGATTCTTGTACTATCTTTTTCGTTGATCCGATAGTGATATCTTCATGAAGCTTGCTAACATAAATATAACCAGTATGCCATATGTCATAGTCTGCTGTCCATTATATGATGCACTTTGAAGTGGTGGTTTGTAACTCTGATACACAATTGTAGGGCCTGATGGAAGCTTTGGACCAGAACATCAGCAGATCCAACCTCCATCTACTGTGGCTCATGCGATACCTGAGTATCTTGTGCCACACACTCAGTTGGAACTGGGTCAATCACTCATTGGAGTACTTTTTTTTTCTTTCTTTTCAATTTTCAGTGATGATCTTTTTTTTTTTTTAGATAAGTGAAGGAACACCCGTAATTACTACCCAGTCAAATTTATTACTGAATACTAAAATCTAGTACAAAGCCCAAAATACTCCAACCAAATACTGTGCAAAATGATGGTTTACAAAACGACCAACTAACTCCTTATATTACATAACTAATAAGAACTCCCAAAAAAAACATATTGTCCAAAAGAATTATTACACCTTTCATAGCTAAAAACCAACTACAAGTACTATACTTCAAATTGATCCCTCCTTGTAATTGCACCCATATCAATCAATCAATCAATCAATACTGTCAGAAACTCTTTCCAGTATTATATTCTTGTTTCCTGACGGCCCAACAAAAGATTGAAATGCTGGAAGAAGCATCCTAGTCTTCTTCCTTTTCTGCAAAGAACCTCCCCAAAATTTTCTAAAAGTTAAAATATGAAAAATAAATCAAATGTCTTTAAATTGTATTTTGATATGTTTGATTGCTTAAGATATCTTCTGATTATTATCTAGCTTTTGTAGGCTTGTCCCCCATATCCATATTCTGATCCTTATGCTGGAGTGATGACGGCTTATGGAACTCAAGCAATGGTATATGATTTGTTTTCTTTCTACTTCCCTTTTGGCAAGTCGAGAATTAAAACTTTTTTAACTCATAGTATGCCTTAGTTAGCTTTGCAGATTGTTATTCATTATCAGCTGTTTGATATCTTTCATGTTTAACGCGGAACTTTAACCTTGTCTGTGTTGGTCACCATATTCACTTGGATATTACTTGACATGCAAGGAACTCCTAGAACTGTTTAAGTGCATCCAAATCAAGGTCCACACTATTGGAATTGGTTTCGGAGCCTTCTTACGAGTATCAAAATCGGAGGTTTCAATAGTTCCGGCTGGTTCGGATCGGAGTTTTGGAAAAGCCAAAAATAAGAAGAAATTATCAGGAAAACTAGAAAATTATTTCATACATTTAGGCATTAATCAAATATATTATTCGTTGTTTTCCGGTAGTTTTGAATATAATAAATTCAACATTGCTGAATCATTTGCTTGGAAAAGATATTGTTGTTTATTGTGAACTTGTAGATGTACAACTGTGACAAATGTGTTGGGAATATTAACAACGGAACCTATTCCCCATATACGCACCCTTCAGGAACCGACAATCAATGACGAAGATATAGAGTACAAAAACACAAGAATTATATGTGAAAAATCCTAACCGGCAAAACTACCAGGAAGCTTATCGAGAGCACTAATATAAAATCCGAGGTTACAAGATATACTGAACTTCCATCACAAGAGCAACCATAGCAACCTTAAAATTACAAGAAACTGAAAGAGATAATTTACTGGATAAACCCCCCAAGAAAAATGGTCGAGAAATCCCGAGAATATGAGAATCCGAAAAAGGCCAATAGAAACTGAAAAGTTTTATTCTTTTTCTTCTCCTTCCTTCTCTCTACTCTCTTTCTCTCCACTTTCTTCTTTCCTATGTTTGTTGTTGCCATACATGCGTTGCCGCTGTTATGCTTTTCAGAAAACCACACAAGCACCCAATTTTGTGTGTGTGTGTATATATATATATATATATATATATATATATAAAACCAAGAACTTTTATAGCCTGATCACCAGGAAAGCGAATCTAAGGATTACATGGTGAGCCATCTCCAAGCCCCAAAAAACAAGAAGAGCAGAAGACAACAGAACTTGCCACTACAGTCACCCTATAGCAAATTTAGAGAGAGCTTTGGCACGGATAAAGGACGAAGATCTGAGGTTCATAATTTGTTGCGAGGTAATTATGTGTTGATTTTTAGTTCTCCTATATTTGGCCACCTTTCCAGGTCCCGCAGCTCCCCTAGGGACGAGAGCACCACCCCCACCGGAACAGCTGTCAGGATACTGGCCTTAGGCACCAAACACTTCACAGCTGTAGAATCTCCAGTATATTTAGGATCTGAATCGTTCGAAAGCGCACGCGTTAGGATGCACAAGTCGTTCGCATCGTCGGCTAAGCCAACCTCGTCTGTCCAGCTAAGACGGCCGCTAGAGGGCGGCTCCGGACAGCCAGAGGAAGGAAAAATCTGCTCGTCTGGGACCGGGGAAGAAAAGTCCAAACAAACATCTGTTTCTCCAAATCCCGCAGCGAGTACCGATGTTGGCGACGACTGACGGGGCTGTGAAAGATCAAGGTGAGGATCCGGGGGAACCGACAGGAAGGGGGGAAGAGCAGAACAAAGGAAAAATGACCTCTTCCAGTCTAGACTCCTCAAAGGGAGGAGAAAACTGGGCGAGGGCGAGAGAGGACAAGAGGGAGGATGGTGCGAAAATAGGTGGACCGAGAGGAAGGAGATGGGGGCATCACGAAGAAGGCAAGCTGGATCTCGGGACAGAAGTTGCAGGCCTAGAGGAGACTGAGAAGGCCATGGGAGGGAAAACCGATTGGGGCGAGTCTGCTACAGGAGGTGAGATGGAAGCCTTTTGCGCACAAGTCTCTACAGAGGGAGAGTCGAAAGCTATGAAGAAAGGAGCGGGCATTGGCAGGATCCAGTATAGGGGTGCAGAGACCAGAAACCGCGGAGGGGTCAGGGAGATGTCAGATGTGGAGGGAAGGAGGAGGGGTATTCAAGTGATCCGACGTCGGCTCCACGACATCCGCGGCTGTCACGCCCCCGTCCCAAAATACGTAGGACTAGGAACACGTAAGCATGCCAGCCGCATGAATATGGCAACTCCAATATATGGAAACCAAACCCATACGTACGCTGTAATATGAATATAAAATCCACAAGTGGTATAAACATGTCACAAGTCACAGGGTACAATCTAAATCTCATCCACAGAAAATCAATATAAATGAATAACCAGCATCTATATAACTAGATCTCAACATAAGTATCCAAGGATGATAGTTGGATGGAAACAAATCCACTACCAACTCGAATGTAAGAGCAAATACAAAATAAGTACAACACAACAACACCATATAAGAATACCAGCTAGCAATCACGGGCTCGAAGAGAGGACATCCACGAAACATATATAACCATCCAAATCTGCGCTCCTGCAAATACTCAAGAAGAGATACACCTGGCAGAGGACCAGGTCCTCAGAGGTGTCACGCCCCAATCTCCCGCAAGCTCAATAGTCCCCGCTGAACGTGAATCACCACGTTTACAGCTCTCCCGCAGGACCATCGTTCTCATCGGGACGTGATGCCGTACGAGCCTGGAGTTGCGCTCGTACAAGGCAATGTTGTCAAACACCAAACGTTATCATTGAAACAACCAAGTTGCAGCGGAAGTCAAGTATTGTGTACCAAGCACACAATCAGAGTAATACGCAGCGAAGCTCACGATAGGGTCCAAATGAAATGCCCCGAAGGCAATGCCACAAAGGCGATGCCACGGAGACGATGAAATGCTCTTGCTCTTTACTCTAGCCCACAAAGGTACTTACAGTTCATACATAATGCCTCGTATATCCAAGCAGCGCCACTACGCCTGTGTACCTGAAATAATGCCCACAAACGTGGGTCAGTACACAACCGTACTGGTGAGCGGGGTAACCCACTCGCCTAAGCCGACACTAAGTAAAATAGTGAATGCAAACAGTTAAATGGTGATCTTTCTAGTTGAATCCTAGATTCATTTCATGGCATATGGATGACATGTTAAGGAAAGCTGTAAAGCAGTTTAAGCATGCAAGCACTCAACTCAAACCAAACGACAAGCAAATATATAAGCAACTCGAGGGAAACTAGCATGCAAACCGTCCTGCTCAAGTCCAAGCAACACGATAACATGTCGAACCATCAACCAAGCCTCAATATCCATCCTCAACCAACACTTACAATCCAAATCTCACAGTGCACACTCTTGCCGAGGCAAGGTAGCCGCGCCTACACGAAAGCCAAACCAACAAAAGAAAAGCAAGCCAACACTATACTATATGAAGTCACTGGCCAAGCCATAAAGGACTTTGATCGGACTGATCAAATGCGGTTCTCCTCGAAACATCGCTAAGTAGCTAACCCACCTGGATCGATTCCAACCGCTGGCACCGCGCCCAAGACGCGTTACCCAATTGTCTCCTCCATGGCCGAACGGTCCCGGTGCCCCGGAGTACCCGTTCGAGGAGACCAAACCCTGTGCAATACATGTTGTCCGTGACATGCAGACACCAAGTAGGTATGACGAGAGGATCGAACATTCTCGCCCCACCAAGCGATCCTAGACTCGTTCCGCCAATAATCCAACCAACACATCCATAACCATTCTTCCAACATATAGCCCAAGGCACCATTCACAAGTTATTCCCATAGGCACAATGCCTCTTCTCAACACAGTATTTCCAATGGTGCAACACCCATGCTCAAAGCTAACCCATGGCACAATGTCGTTTCAGTGGCACAATGCCTCATTCGAGGCACGATGCCCCATCAAGCGGCACAACACCCACGCCGATGCAGTTGTTCGGTTTTGAACCATAACTGCTCGCTTTGCAAGACAAAGCGACCAAGTGATACCCGTGCACGGATGCACGCTCGCTCGCCCAAATCTCAATGTTCCCAATCTCTCAATGCATCATTCCAACTGTCCAAGCATAATCCCAATTATCCAACCAACTGCCTCAAATGTAATATTCCAACTCTAGCTCCAACTATCCAACGCATAAACCAAATCAAGCCACAATCCTACCAAGCCAATGGCGTACACTCTATGCACGCCTCAGTGTAGTGATTTCCAATGTTTCAGCCCAAGTGTTCAAGCCATTTACGTGTTTTTCATATTATTAGGCATGAAGGAGTAGAGGAGAAGGGAAAGAGCCCACTCACAATGTTTGATCCCGTTAAGCATCCTGTCCTGCCGATACGGCCAATCCCTTGAGCCCGTGGTCCGATGCAAGCGCAATCTACTCAACTGGTATGACCGTGCGAGCAGGCCGTGCTCTACAAATCATCCGACCGATCAGACTAAGGAAGATGGCATTATCATTCCAACTCAGCTATCTCAGTATTGCTCTGAACAAACACCTGATTTCCATCGAACCCGCTAGCCATCTGCACATGAAACAACTCAATCAATACTTCTTCCCAAAATCTAACAAATCAAATGGAACCAGCATTTGTTTCATTCAATCCGACTCAGCGTAACGTTCCGAGCGGTTGCGGGGCGTTACAAGAGGGACGTAACAAGATACAGAAAAGCGAGCCAATTTGAATACAGTAAACATGCATATAATTTGAAAATAAATAAGTACGTTGTACAAGACAATCTATATGAATGCAAATGAGGACAACTTTTCAACGTATGGGCAAGGGTAGGCTACTCGATCTAATCCTCACAACTCATACGCTCGTCAGTGGACATCATCAGTCGACATACCTCTGGGGTAGCGATCCTCGAACTCCATCAATCGACATACCTCGGGGGTAGCGACCATCGGACACGACCACCATAGTGCGTGCTAGTTACTTTAGTTTACCAGAGGTTAAAAGCCCATACGCCTAATGATTGTCCTCTATGATACTAAGTGTCAAGTGTGTGTCAACATATCTAATATATAGTAATGACAGAAAGGAACTACACATGCAATAAATATACATAAATGCAATAAATATACAGAAATATACTAAACATGCAAAATACTGTAAGCAATTTGGCAAGTTATCTTGCCTGGTAAGAAAGCTGCAAGGTGTACTGTCCAGAAGTCAAGCACACAGGATCAGAAGCTACGGCCTCAGAACAAATGTCTCTTGATGCTGAAATAGATATCACCAACGTTCCCAGAATAAGCAAAATAGCTAAAAAGTACTTCCCTTTCGTCCAATTTGGACACAGGGGCAAAACGGTAATTTTGGGTCAAAGTGGGGTCCACGTGTGGCCCGTTTCGCACCGAAAAATGTGTCAGAACCAATGGTCTCCAAATTCGTCAAACTTAGTGTCAACAAGTCCAGAACGATGATACGAACCCAACGGAACTTTCAGAACTGGATTCCGATGAGCCGATCACAAAATCGTCCGTCAAATAGAGCCGCGGGGTCCACGATACGCGATTTTGTCAACGTTCTCAGAATCGAACCAAACTTGGGTCACAGGACCAGCGTATTGCTACGAGTCTGATGGCGCAAGTTTCGTTTCGATCCGACGTGTGAACACAAAGTTACGACGTATTCCAGAACAGACGGATACGGGACGTTGTCGGCGGATACGCGTTGATTCCGGTGTGCACGCACATCCGAATCAACTTCTGCGAAATTCTGCACGTCCGTATCAACGGCGCGCACGTTTCGGTGAAGACCGCGCGCGACCAAGTCGTCCCGTTTGGCGGGACGCACTCAGTTTCGGGGAAAAACGGGGTGTTATTTTTCCTGTTTTTGGATCGCGGTTTGCGATGGCCACAGGACACGACGCACCGAACGGGTTGCACGGACATCGAGAGGGTCACACAGTCTACGCGTCACAACTGACGGAACGGAAAACGGAACAACGAGGAGAGAGAACGGGTTACCTGAACAGGGCTCCGTGGAACGGGTTTCTTCGTGTCCGTGAGGCGACACGAACAACTGTGTCCGGATTCTGCTGTGTCCGTGTCCGCTGTGTCGGAGCTAGGGCTACGCTGGGGCTGAGGCGGCGAGGTTGACGCGCCGCGGGGGTCGACGAGGTCGGGGCTGGGGCTGCGGGCGGCTCAGACGAAGCGGAGATGGCTGCTGAGGTGGTGGAGGGTCGGGCTCGAGGGGGAAGGGGGTGATGGTGGTGGTGCTGGGCTGGGCTAGGGCGGAGGGAAGGTGGAGACGGTGAGGGGATGGTCGACTGTGGGGGTTCGAGGTCGAGCGGAGCCCGTCGACGGCTAGGGCGGCGAGGGGAAAGGTGGGACGGCGGGCTAGGGCGGCTGGAGCGGGGGAGTTAGGGTCGGAGACGGCGAGGGGATAGTCGAGGGATGAGGGAGACGAGGGTTAGGGTTCAGGCTAGGGCAGCCGGGGGTGACCGGGGCGGAGCTGCGGGCGGCGGAGAGAGGAGAGAGGAGAGAGATAGGGTTTCCGGCGGAGCGAGGAGTTCGAGGCAATTTAAAGGGGGGCCGGAACAGTGTTTCCGGTTAGGTTTAGGATTAGGGTTTCGGTTAGGGTTTCGGGTCCGGGTCGGGTTCACTTCGGATCCGACCCGACCCGTTAAGGGCTGGGTTGGTTCGGTTTGGTTTGGTTTATTTCCAAATAAACCGGGTTCAGTCAGGGTTTAATTAGGTTTAAATATACATTAGTTTTTAGGGCTTTAAAAATGCTTCTGGGGTCCAATAAATTCCCGAAAAATTATCCTATGTCTAGTTTTTCAATTCACACCAAAAAAATATTATTTTCATAATATTTTAATATTAATTAACATCATTTAAAAATCCTTTAATCACAAAATACCTTAGTTTTAATTCCAGAAAATTGTGAGAAAAATGTTTTTAAAAATTCTGAAAAAATCAGGGGGTTTACAATCTACCCAACTTAAAACAATTTCGTCCTCGAAATTAAACTAGGGTAGGGTTTCTCTATCTAACCTCACTTGATTACAGTCTAAAGATTTCTCCTTAAGTTAACATTGCAGTTTCTACCCAACTTACAATTTACCCATCTATCATCTAAGGCTATACATCTAAGAAGGCTATGCTCTAAATTATTTAATCATGTTATTTAATCCTCAAAGTTTTTAACACCAAACATGACATCTATGATATGCCCTTAATTACAAAAGAATAATCCCCAAGTATGTGGTCGGCCTATGGGGTATATCTAGTACTCTCTGTGTATCAAACTTACACCAAGCAAGTGGTTTTGTCTTTCCGAAATAAGGGAAGACGGAGATCAATAATAAAGAGTTCAAGGGAGAGGTAATAGAATAGAAGTATCGGAATCAAGACGTTTAAAGAATTCAAATGGAAATTGTCAAGGCATTTGTGGATTGAAATCTTATTTTGGCAATTCCTATTCACATGCTCGTATTAGTACAGTTATGTAACCGATACGATTTGCTCAGACATATCTAGAGGGCAAGTACATGTGTCTACTAGTCAACTATATATCTCAATCCACGTAAGGTATTATTGCGAAGGGCGAATCAAGCGCACTATGGTTGATCAGACCGTAATACACTGATTCTGAAATGTATTATTGTGGGCCTCCCCAATAATACATATGTCATGAACAAGTTCGATAAAGAATAAGCTTGCAAAACTAGGTTATAAAATAACAGCATAAGTCAAGGTAGTATATGAAATATAAATGCGCTAGATCATGATGGAAGAAGTCACAACATATTTCAAGTCCACAAGAAGTTAAGACTATACAATCTCCACAGTTGTCATACAACTCCTTGTCTAAGTCGCTAGTCGACCAAATAGGGCATGGACCTCTAAATTCTATTGTCTGAATAAACACTGTCGTCTTATGCTAGCATACAATTAATGTCATTCAGTTACACTACCTCGATGGGCCGAAACTGTTGCGAATGGACCTACTGGCTGAATGGTTGGTTTCCCCAGCCTATCTCGTTTTGTCTGCAACCTATGAGTGGTGAGATCCGTTCTAGTCCCTTTCAAGTGGACTATGTGGTACTAGGTTGTTAGGCATACTACCTAACTTAAAAGAATTAAACTAATACTGTGACAGTCTTAAGAGGATTCTGCAAAATAATCTTGCACATGTAAATAAAACAAAAACTCTTGTTAGGGTATATGAGGAAAGATCTTGGTACTTATTAGGGTCTCCTATTGCATTATATAGGTAAGGGTCACCTTAAATCTTTATTATAGTGTTCATAGAACATGTGTCAACATTAAGAATGAAAAGGTTACTAGTCTCAAGGGGAAGGGAATACAACTTGTATCGAGGTGGGGGTACAATTACGGGATCTACAACTAGGGGTAATCATCACAATCTAACTGAACAACTCAACTATCAGATTCTAACTACAAGACACAATTCAAAATTCAAGATTACAACTATAACTTTAGCAAACTATATATCCTATCATAGAATACAATCACTTGGTCTATAATTAGAGGTGTCAGATGGCACGAATTGAAAGATGAAGAGAAGAAACGTAATCGGTCGTCGCACACTAGCGAGTGCTATGGTCGCAGAGGAGCAATGTATGAAATTAAAATAGAGGGCTCTAGATAGCATCATGGTTCTCTAAGGGGGTGGTATGCTAGTTGCTATGTTCGAGGCATGATCAAGGAAAAAATGTTTGATTACATTCCTCTAGGCTTCCGAAGGTGCTGTCTACTAATAATAAGACAATGATCTAAGTTTATAATTCTCCAATACTATTTAACTATGAAGGTCAGGTTCAGTCCTAAATTTCAATTTTTTTTTTTGGTTTTCTATTGATTCCTCAATACTATGGTCAAACATTATGGTAAACTTCTAACTAACACTAGTAGTGTCTATACTACTCTCAAGTCTTCATAATACATCATGGGGTAATGGTAAACCAATTCTAGAGATAAGGAATTCTAGGGTTCACTAGATATTCTAAACTTAGTTGTGTGTCAACACTCTGGTTGTACCCCAAATAGGGATGTTACCCTACTTATCATCTAGCGACAAGGACTTCTATATTCTAGGAGGGGCTATACTCAAGGAATTATCAGGAAAGTACAGGAATCAAGCATGATACAATTATTCGAATAGAACAGATAGGAGGAAGATGAATCATAGTCAAATGTGGATGAGATCCTATACTCTATTCCTAGGTGCAGGCTTGTTCGGTACAATAACGTAACCGAGACAATATGCTCTCGACCTGCATGAGCCACCACAAAAACATGTCACGCCCCAGTCCCAAAATACGTAGGACTAGGAACACGTAAGCATGCCAGCCGCATGGATATGACAACTCCAATATATGAAAACCAAATTCATACGTACGCTGTAATATGAATATAAAATCCACAAGTGATATAAACATATGTCACATGTCACATGGTACAATCTAAATCTCATCCACAGAAAATCAATATAAATGAATAACCAGCATCTATATAACTAGATCTCAACATAAGTATCTAAGGATGATAGTTGGATGGAAACAAATCCACTACCAACTCGAATGTAAGAGCAAATACAAAATAAGTACAACACAACAACACCATATAAGAATACCAGCTAGCAATCACGGGCTCGAAGAGAGGACATCCACGAAACATATATAACCATCCGATCCGACCCGTTAAGGGCAATTTAAAGGGGGGCCGGAACAGTGTTTCCGGTTAGGTTTAGGATTAGCGTTTCGGTTAGGGTTTCGGGTCCGGGTCGGGTTCACTTCGGATCCGACCCGACCCGTTAAGGGCTGGGTTGGTTCGGTTTGGTTTGGTTTATTTCCAAATAAACCGGGTTCAGTCAGGGTTTAATTAGGTTTAAATATACATTAGTTTTTAGGGCTTTAAACATGCTTCTGGGGTCCAATAAATTTTTGAAAAATTACCCTATGTCTAGTTTTTCAATTTTTCAATTCACACCCAAAAATATTATTTTCATAATATTTTAATATTAATTAACATCATTTAAAAATCCTTTAATCACAAAATACCTTAGTTTTAATTCCAGAAAATTACAGAAAATTGTGAGAAAAATATTTTTAAAAATTCTGAAAAAATCAGGAGGTTTACAGCGGCCACCACTCCATCCGATTCCACATGAGCGACGTCCGAGAAATCTTCTAAAAAGGAGCCTAGCGAGGCCTTTTCAACAATTGTCCGGCGATGTCTTCTCGATTATGACCAGGCTCTGCTCTAGTAGTAAGCCCCCCTTCCTGACTACCACCCTCAGCCAAGCTGAATTCTAACCCACCCTGAGCAGAGGCTGGGTTAGGCCCCACGCGGATGCGTCATAACAGTTAGCAGCTTGTACTAGCTCTTCTCCTGATGTGACACACCCAACCTGAGTACCTTCCTCTTCCGAAATGGTAGCTAATCCGGCCTGGACCAGTGGGAGAATGGAAGCCTCACTTGTGGTTGCGTCGAGTAAGGAGTCTCCTCCCGAGGAGCTAGCTTCCATGTCATCTTTTCTGTTTCTCGGGATGATCTCTGGATTAAAGTGAGTCGTCAAAACTCCAGTGCCTATGATGGAATCTACTCCGGCTTCTTTAGTCGGTTTAGCCTTGCAATTAAGAGTCGAGTGGCCTTGGCGGTAGCAGGAATTGCAGTAAGCCGGAAACAGCTCGTACTCGACAACTTGGCGGTGCTCTCGCCCCATGGACAGATTGATGCAGAAGTAATCCACAAACGGTTTACTCACATCCATTTCCACCAAGACTCTCGTGCTGACTCGGGCGAGCCAGCGTCTCAGTGGCGATATACAGTTGGAGTGGCGAACCCAGACAAGAAGCAAACATAAATATTGTCGTCTTCGCAAAAAGAATGATGGGAAGATCCGGGAAGGTAACCCACACCGGGGCTAGCGGGGAGTCTCGATGGGGTGAAAATTTCGACGTCCATTTGATGACCCGCATGGGGGCGTTAGCCACGAACTATAGACTCTTCGATCGTAGCCGAAGGTAGTCGACTTTGAGGCGGGGACGGATTAACACGTGCCTAGAGTCGATGAGACCCACAGACACAGGACCGACGAAATTGAGACCTGAGAACGCTTGTCGGATGAGTTCCATCGATGGACGCGACTGGAGCATCTTACCGACAAGGGCAAGGTGCAGAGGGGCGGAGAGGATGGCAACATCCTCTTCGTCGAATGAGCGAGGGCAATGTGTTCCTTTGATGACAGAGTGCTGACGAGGACGAAGTGTCGGCTCGACCGCGACAGGCGGACACGACGCCGCTGCGCCGAAGCGACTCGTCGCTTGCAGGAAGGAGCGCTCGGGGACCAAGCTAGAAACCTCGGGACCGGAAACCGCAAGAGGAGCCGGCGGGGCCAAGCCAACCAAGGGAGCCAAAGGAAGGAGCGAGGACGCAGGCACCACTGGAGGAGAGGGTGAGACGGGGATGGCGGAGACCGGCTTCCCGGAAGCGAGAGGAGCACGACGACCGAGGGGGAGGCGGGTGGGGAAAGAGGGGCGAAGGCTGGACAGAAGCAAGAGGAAGGGGGGCTTCCCCAAGGGAGGAGCAACAAATGAAGTGGCGGAGGGGCCTGGAGGAGGATCCCTAGCCACAGAGGAGGCCGGGGGGGCGCCGGGCCCGGCCAGGATGGCCCAACCAGAGGCAAGCAAAAGGGGATCGGAAGGAGCTCCAGCCGCCAGAGGAAGGCTAGGGCAAACAAGTTATATATATATATATATATATATATATATATATATATATATGAACTTAGCTTCTGCCCAAGCAACTCCAAAGGAATCTGTGCATATTCATTAATAGATTCAAAGAAGGCCAACTATGTTTAGGACTTTAGTCTCAAGTCCAATCCTTGTTAAAATTGACTAACATGAGTCACAATCCCAACAAAATGGTAATGGTCAAAGTAGTGTTTGCAATATGTTAATCTTTGGCACGACTGAATCATCAGAGTTGATATTGTACTTTGCTGTATTTCTCCACTTGTGAAACACGTTGCACACTCCAAATATTGAACTTTCTTGTCAGTTACTGATTCAGGAGATTGCTTCAGCAAAACATACCCTGGCCATTGGTTACACAACAAATAGGAACTTAGAATGTTTCTACATAAAGAAGTGAGTTAGGCTAGGCTATTATATGGTAATATTGAAGCTGAAGGTTGGCTTGTGTCAGTGCAATCAGTTAGGAGTGGTAATATGTTGGTAAAAGGACATGCTAGAATTAGGAGTAGACTCTGGCCTTTGCTAATGTTATAGAGATGAGTCAGATGACTCTTAACAGAGATGAATGGAAGATGAGGATTCTGGCACACATCGCCAAAAATTTGGATGAAGGCTTTGGTTTATGTCCTTCATCAGACCTAAAAAATGTTTGGGATATAGGTTTTCTTATTGTTTGTCGATTATTTTTGTTATAATGTGAAGAATATGATGTATTTCGTTGATGACAATTTTTTTTTTTCCAAACCCTATGCCACAAACATGAAGAAAACAGAACAAAAGATAAAAGAGAAGAATTTATGTGGGTTCACCCAACCATGGCTATACGAGGAGGATTGAAATAGATTCACTTTTGAGAACAAAGATTCACCAATATATTCTCTTTATCACTCCTTGCACAAATTCTAGCCTCCAGTTTATTTCCCTCTGCAAAGAGTCCTCATCTTTATGAGGTTATGCTCTATATTTGCTTCTTGATGAAAACCCATATATGAGTCTTGTGACTGTTGCTGTGGCGATGACAGTAACACAGATGATACCCACTGCCATCCCAGAGTGCAGATTGTTGCTAACTGTCATCATGTCACTGGCTCAGGCTCACTGATCAGATGATAACCAGCTGGCTTCAGGGTCAGCACGACCACCACCCGTACCTGTTGTTGTACGTCGCTGCTTTGCCACATTCTCATGTGACAATTGTTCCTCCGACATTCCTTCCTCTTTTGCCACTTGTTTCTGCATCAGATATTGCCCTAGCTTTTCGAGGGTATCTAGGAATTGTATTATCTACTCTGAAGTCTCAACTAGTATATATGATATCTCTCTGCTTTGAGGATGTGAGTTGGTTCTCTACAACAAAGGGATAGCTCGACCTACAACCACTTAAATTCACTCTCGACCTACAGCAACCAAATTCATGAAGACTACAAAAGAATCCTGAAGATAGGTAGGGTGACTCATTTGTTATACAAACATTCGTCTCTATGACACAACTCAAAGTGTGAGGAATGACATCACCACATGTATGCACAAACAGAACCAAACTATATCAGGGTGGAGGGGACCAGCGGTACCCACTTGCTCCTCTTGGCTTCAAGGTTGCAGCAGCAGTACACCCACTCTTAATCCACTTCTTATCACCTAAGATTGACCTTTCCTAATCTTTTATTGTTTTCTAGTGGTTAACTGTGGCAGCATATGCAGTCCAATCTTCATTCCTTTTACTGCAATGAGAATTTTCTTTCCGTGTATATATGCTACACTGTTTGGACTAAATCTAAATATTAATCTTCTACTTGTTTCATTACTCACTTTACAAATGGAATAGCAGCATATAAGGGGCTGTTTGGTTCTTTGGAACCTACGGAACTTGGAGAACCAAAGGAACTATGGTGGTGGGTCCCATGACTAAGTTCGCTAAGCTCTTGTTCCCTCTAAGTTATTGTGTTTTGTTGGGAGGAAAAAAAAACTTGGAACCAAAGCACTAAAGCTTGGGTTCCACCATTCCCTCTCACTAAGCTTAAGTTCTCCAAGTACCTAGCCATTTTAGCTTGGATCTTAGGCAAGGAACTTGGAGAATTAAATCATGTGTCATGGGGACAAGCCCATGTGGGCTAAAGTTCGTCTCCCCACATGTTCCCCAACTTCTATATATTCCAAACAAGGATCTTGGAGAACTAGTTCTTGGTTAGGTTCCAAGAACCAAGCAGCCCCTAAGACCATTACCTTATGGATCTCAAAGCTTTATGACAGGCCTCTCGATGAAAAGAGCTTCTTTGCATTCATCAATGGGAACTACGGAGACAGATCTTTGTTTACTATGAAAACATTGACAATGATATTAGTTTCTATACTAACATTGCATTTTAACTGAACGCAGAGAATTCAATTTTAGAAATGTTATTAGTGAGAGTATATTCTAACTATCAGTTAGAGTTCTTTCAGGTACATCCTCATTTACTTGGAATGCCCGATAATCGGATGCAGCTGCCTCTTGAAATGACAGAGGAGCCTGTTTATGTAAATGCCAAGCAATACCATGGAATTCTAAGGCGAAGACAATCACGTGCCAAGGCAGAACTTGAGAAGAAAGTAGTAAAAGCTAGAAAGGTAGACACATAGACTTGGTGCTTGTGATATATGATGAATTTGTGCTTAGTTGCTTGTTTACTTGGAAAATCAAAATTGTGTTGAAGTACTCATTTCTTATTGCTTATACTACTATGATTTTTATTTGGACTCTGCTGTTCATATAATCTAGTGAAGATTAGATTTGTTCATGGTGTGGAAGAAGCACCAACCTTGAATGACCGTTTAGGTGGAGCATGCGTCTTCGGCAAAGTTTAATCTAATTAACACACCAAATTTTAATGTCATAACTTAGTGATCTTCGTCCCCGTTAGTTATGCAATCCAAAAGTTTCTTATATACGTACATTTGTTTTATGGCCCATGTGATGTCTTTGTGTCTGTCACATAATCCCGGTTCTTTGTCAGTCCAACTAAAATAAAGAATGGAAGTTAAAAGTTACAAAAGGTTAACTGTTGCATAATTCTAAAATTTTCGATTCTAGGATTCCCTCACAACATTCCTTGATTTTGATGTGACAGTCTTCTTTCAGTTAAATCCAGCACCAGATACCTTATTCCAATTGTATTAGCTTTTAGTTGTCAGAACTATACGATCCTATTGCTTTGCTATTTTAATATTAAATAGTTGCTATTTTATGTGCTTTGTTCACCACATCCAAATAATGGCATCTCACCCACATCCCTTGAGGGAAAAAGAAAATTGATAAACCTTCCTGATGTTTAAACAATAGAGAGCAGAGAGCAGAGAGCAGAGAGCGAGAACACCTCCAGGACTGCCATTTTTCAAATCTTACAAAACCTTAATAAGGAGCCCTATACGACTCATTGGAGTGAACATATGTGATTGTTTATCAGGTTTATTTAATAATGAGATTATATAGGTAGCAGGTCCTGGAATTTAATAACATGTTATACCAACGTATAAAGTTTAAGAGATTAGGCTCAATTTATTTTAAAGAATCTTAATATAGATATGTTCAGGGATCTGATTCCATTTAGCTTATCGTCTTCCTTGATATAGAGGAGAGAGCAATTCCCTGCAGAAAATTTTAACCATTTTTAATAAGAAACAATGGTAAAAGGGAGCCTCTGTTTGAAACTAGGATCCCATGTTTCTCTTAGCATGTGTCCAACTTCTTCTCCTTGTATTATATAGTACAAGCTTACGTTTTCTTATAGACTCTTTCCTGGTCGAGGGGTATAAGGGAGTGTTTCTCCTTAGCTACATGAATTTAGTCTACATGACCCATAGAAGTACCTATTCCAACTGGCTTTTGATGTTTTATGTCTAGGAATCGTATTACTCCGATCCTATAATTATAATAACTTTAGCATCAGATCAAACATGAAATCAGGTTGACAACCTGCAATAACTTTGTTGATTCTCTTGTCTTCCTTTCTCCAGTGTAGTCAAATGAGCCTCCCAGCAAGGCACACCAGATGCGTCTTACTAGGTGAGGCATCTTTCTCATGGCGCGTCTGAGACGTGCCTTGCAGCAAGGCGCCAACAGGAAAAGGCGCGCCTGCAAGCCTTATGCATTTGCTCTTTACTTTGGCTCTGTGGGCTCACCTGACAGAAAATGATAGCGATGAGACTATTGGTGGTGATGATGATTTGATGGAGTTTGATGATGATTAATGATTGTTCTATTGGTTCTGTTTTTATTTTAGAATTTGTGTTCTTTTTATTTTGTTACTTCTTGTTAGGGAACATAAATTCTTGTTACTTCTGTTGATTGCTACTTGACTGCTACTGCTGCTTTGCTAGTTCACTTATGTTTAATATGTTTTTGTTGGTTTTTAATATGTTATTTGGTTTTATATTTTACATTACCATTTTTTTATTATATATATATATATATATATATATATATATATATATATATATATATATATTTTTTTTTTTTTTTTTTTTTTTGAGTCTCGCTTCGCTCGGGTGCACGGCTTAACTGCACTTTGCACCTTGGACGATGTGGACCCTTTGCGTGTTGAGTGCGTCGTTGACTACCTTGTATTTATCTACATTATGTTGTGCTCTACATGCACACCATCAGGGGCAGACCCATGTTGGGACAAGTGGGGTCAACTGACCCACTGAAAAAAGATTTTTTATTTTTTGTAATGATCAAGCCAAGTTTGAATGAAGTGCCCCCTTCAGTTCACGAACATTGATTAGTCTCTCGATTATGTCTATATTGCTCCCATGAATCTTAGTTGGGTCCTAAGCATGTAGCAAGATCAACTCATTATGATGAACGTACATGGTCCTAAGCATGTAGCAAGATCAACTCATTATGATGAACGTATATGGTTTTAGAACCTCACTTTTTTTATAATGTTAACACAATACTTACGGCTTACATAAGGAAAGCCTTAAATGATCAAGCCAAGTTTAACATGATCAAGCCAAATCCCGGAATGCCCCTCTTTTTGTTTACACTTAATGAAAACGATCTTTAGAATTACCAATGACTTGTCACAAGCATTACAAAAGAAAGATCAAGACATTGTTAATGCAATAAATATTGTGAAAATAACCAAGCAGACACTCCAAAGAGAGAGATGGTGGATGTAAATCATTGTTGAAGTGTCTTTATTTTGCATAAAAAATGGAATCGGAGTCCCAAATATGGAAGCCAAGGTTGAAGTTCATGGAAGATCACGTCTTAATGTTGAAGAATGCACAAATCTTCACAATTATCGTGTCCCGGATTCGAATCCCCCCTTCCTACCAGCTCAAGCTTTTGGGAACATTGGTTAAGCCTACTTGTGTTGCCATTATTCCAACTCCCCCTTAAATTAACTGAAAAAGTGTGGTTTCCTTATTTTTTTGCAATAATGTTGAAAATTGTACAATGAGCTGCTTAGCTCTAGCATTGCGCATTACGACTTGTGCTTTCTTGCACTTTTTCCTAAGTTTCATATCTCTAGTTCCTGAAGGCCGGGTTGTTCATATCGGGCAGTCTCGTCTTTTCATCTCATTTTGGCACTTATGGTGTGCTCATTTTGTGTTTCTGGGTACTGCTCACACAATAATCCTATTATATGAAAGCTGATGAAGCTCGAGCTGGTAGTAATGGGGGGATTCGATTATGATTACTGGTTTCCTGTAGGAGACTTCCAAGATAATCTTAGGAAAGCTGATGAAGCTGTATATTAAATTTTTTTTTGTTCACTTTCTACAGCCGTACCTTCATGAATCTCGTCATCAACATGCAATAAGGAGGGCAAGGGGATGTGGCGGTCGTTTTCTCAATACAAAGAAGACTGATGGTAATAGCAGGAATCGTAACTCTGAAACAAGAATGAACTTTGGTGTACAACACCAGGCACAGCCTGGTAGCTCCTCTGGCCTCGAAATTCTGCCCTCTAGTTGTATAAGAAATCCAGATTCAGCCAGACCAGAAACCATGATGCAGGGTAAATACAGTGATCACTGTAACAATGCTTATCAACAGCAGCACTCTGGCTTCCAATTCTCAGCCTTCCATTCACAACCAGGTGAAAGGTTGGAGGAAGGGGACTGCTCAGGTCAGCAGCGAGGTGGTAGGATCTTGGTGAGTCGGCCTCCAAACAGTGCCGTCACCATCCAGTGATGACATAAGCTGCCCAGATCACTTCTAGCATTGCCTTGCTGCTTTGAAGTATCTATCATCACTTAACTTCCGTATGTCATATGTTATCAACACTACTTCAGGGCATAGGCGGGCGAGCAATCTGGAAGGTATGGGGACCCTGGAATCACTGGCGATCTAATGTTTGAAGGCAATTCATTCTTGGCTCTTTTCTATATTTTGTTTTTGTCTTGTTTCCGGGGAGAGATTAGGGAAAGGGGGAGAGAAAGCGGGAACCTGGGTTGGTCTCTTATGTAATACAGCTCCCTAGAGTCATGTACTCATTTTCCCCTTCTGTCTATCAATACTCACTGTGAAAAGGAAAAAAATGACAATGAGTGCAGTATAAGTACAGTGTAGCGAAGTATGATAAATTCATGTTCTGTTGTAACTTAAGTATTTGTGTGAAGCTTTTAAGATGCATTCATCGTCCAAAGGATTACTGCGAGGCATTGATTCTCTCATATGATACAGAGCTATCATTCCTGTTATCTTTGTAGAACAGTACTTACCAGTATTCTGGTGGCATTTTAAGTATGTGCGAGTTTCCTGTCCCTTCAAATTGCAGCACAAGTCTTTTTGAAATATATTGTCGAGTGTTTTAAGGATCTAGTGAATCCTAACTATGCCAAAGGACTAGTCTTGAATATTATGGATTCCGTCTTCATGTTATCGAGTTTTCAAACAATTGAATTGGCTATATCTGCACAGACTCAATCTCTGTTTAACAGTTGGGTGATGTTTGTGTTGCCTTAGAGAATCAAGGGTGAGGTTTTCATTATGTCGAGCATGTTTTCTCTTGCTGCTACTTGTTTCTGATTCAGAAATGCTTGTTTCACCGTCCTTTTCACTGTGCTAGTATGTATGCCTGCTGGATGTGATCATGTGGTGCTGTCCTGAGAATGGGATTCTGCAGGATGTCATTGCCTGTACTCACTGTAACCGATTTACCAGGTCGTCTTTGTGGAAGTAGACCTGTTGGCAGCTGTAGGCTTTTGTCAATACCCAGTCAAGTCAATAATAAGGCTTTGTTGCTGCATTTTCTTGACCTAGTCAATTTATTTGAATATTTCCAACAAGATCCTGTTCAGATTGGTTCAGATTCTTTGGAATGACTAGCTCTGAATGGAACCTCCCTGTAAAGATGTGACAATGAGATTAGCCCAGAAAATACAGTTTTCTTACTGTTGGATTTGATTTTGTATTATACTGATTGTATTTGGCTTATTATTGCAGAGAGAACCATTGTCAAATATACTCTTACTCTTCCTGAAGAAGGAAAGTGGATAGGTTGAAATCCTTTAGAAATCATTTGATTAAAGACTCATCTGGCTGATAGTGATATATTTAGTTGTCAAGGATTCATCTCGAGTCACGATGCAGGAAGTTTTCTCTACATTCTAGAAGTGTCTTGACTAAAACCTCGGGGAAATCAGCAGGTATTTTAAGATCTCTAACAAACATTTTTTCCCCCCTATTTACATTAGTCTAGCTGGCATGGCCACATGATGACTTGACTTCAGTGGGAACAAAGGACCTTAAAGAAGTAGGTCTAGATGCCTTGCTTCTAATGATAATCTGACCCTTTCAAAGGTTTGAATTTCTTCTTCCAATCTCTAAGTTCAAAGGAATGACCTTAGTTTAACAACCTTAGTTTTACTCGAGTAGGGCCTTCTCAATATAGAACCACTTAATAAGCCACCATCATGGGACTTGATTATATGCAGACATCAGGAAAATGGAAGAACATGCACATGTCGGCAGCAAGAATTATCAATTGCAGTCGATGGATCCACGTATAGGACACTGACACTAACAATCGGACATGCCAAAATTTGTGCCATGCCCATGCAACATTTCAAATTTGTTATCCAGTTTCTCCCAGCCAACTAAACTTTCAATAAAGAAAGGGAGGTAAAAGAAAAACTCTTTGACCAAGTGGTTTCTGAGAGATCAAAAGCATATCAGGAAATCCAGAAAGCAACGAGTTCTGATTTGCTAGAGTAACTTCATAGTCTAAACTTTAATTTTGCTCATAAACTAAATTGTTCCTTGGTAGGCATAAAAAGTGTCAAAACTACTGAGAGTTGGCTACATATGAAGAGCAAATCCCTTTCTTTGTCCCTTACAATCTAGAATAACCTATTTTCACTGGATGTGTCTTTGAAACTGCATGCCAACCTGATAAACCACTGCCCCTGTCTTTAAAATGTAACGTTGTATCACCCCTATGTCAATCCAAATCGATAAGGTTAGTTATAAGTGTAGACATCTTGCTCCAATAGCTTGGATGCATGGGAACCTAAACTTCTCCCATCCCGTTCACATTTTCAGTTAAACGAACCAGCAGCAGATATGTATAGTCCTCTTGTCCGACCAGGAGCACTGCCTTTAAGCAAGGAAAGATCAAGCATGAACCTGAAGCAAACAGGAAAGCGTCAAACGATTCCTAACAACAAGTCATTGTACTACAAGATGACTTTATAATTAAGAACGAAATTGCTTACGTGCTAGCAGTTTCAGTTTCGAGTCCATTATTTCCACAGTGTATCAGGACCTTGTGATCTTTTTTAGTTACAGAGTGGCAAACAGGAACTTTAAAATTATCTGCAGGTGTGTAACATGAAAAAACTTCAGGACTGGAAATTTAGAAAATCACAGCATTTTGTTCCAGGAGATGACAAAGGAAGGAAATGTAGTCAAGACTGATTCAAGAGAGATGGCAAGGGGAGAAGTCAGGAATAGATCCAATTTTCCCTTTTTTTTTTATTCCTTAGAATTTTTGTTTCTGTTTCTAGTGGTATCAAAATGCCGTTGTGCCTAAATATCTTATGTCTCCCCAGGAAAATAAATAACTTTAGAAAAAAAAATTCAGTTCAATACTTTTTTTCCCCCTCTCCACTCGGACTAATCCACCTACTCGACTTCTTGTATTTAAAGCAAGTCGTGTATCTACTCCAATAATACTATTGTTCCGTACCATTATGGACGAAGTACCGGGTAAGATATGCACTTCTTCGGGAATAAAAAAACGATCCCCTTCTTACACAAAAAGAAACTGTAGAGAATATGGAAATTTCCTCAACTTGGTTATAAACAAAAAAAGAAAAGAGAGAAGAAACCGAGTTCTTTTTAACAAATCTTTCATGTCCCTTCCTTGCCCTTTTCCCTTCCCATCACTTTCTATGCTCTGCTAGAACAACCTATGGAAAACTAAAGTTTTTCGAACCTTACTTACCTGGTTGGTAGGAAGCATCAGCGCACTCGTCTAATGCAAGCAGTTTCTACATGAAAAAGAAGAAGATAAAATTAAGATAGTAATGGTTGGCTAATGGAACACTAGCCACCGGCATAAGAACTTAAGTGCAAGTGACAATGTTTGGTCCATTTGATTAATTAAAATTAAAATGAAATATAACAAGCACCTTCAGATTCTCATAGCATGTTTCAAGGTCACCATTCACCAAGATATGATCAAAAAGACCTGGAGATGTTCCTTGATCAAGCTCAGCTTTTGCATTTCTCAGCCTCTTCTGGACCTGTTCCTCGGTCTCTGTTCCCCTATATAAAGCAAGACAAGATTAAGCTGACACTCTAAGCAAGTAAACAAGAGATATCAGAGAAGCGCCAGGTAAAGATTTTTCAAAATGTTTCATATACCGAGAACGAAGGCGCTTCTCAAGTTCCTCAAATGATGGGGGGCAGATAAAGATAAATATTGCCTCAAGAGAACTAGCCCTCACTGACCTAGCACCTTGAACATCTATGTCGAGAATACATCTCTACAATAAAGCCAACGGTAGGATCTTCAAATCTAGTAAACATCTATAGGCAAGAGGTCAGATAAGAACTAGTGCATCAGCTCTTACCTTTCCCGCATTCGTAACTGCTTCAACTGCTTCAACGCTTGTTCCATAAAGGTTTCCATGAACTGCTGCAGTCTCAAGGAATTTCCCCTCTCTAATATCTTTCTCCATTATGTTTCGTTCCGTAAAGTGGTAATGGACACCATCAACCTCCTTCTCTCTAGGAGCTCGAGTTGTGTGGCTTACAGAAAACCCAAAGGTTGTGGGATATTCCTTCATAAGTTTTGCTATTAGTGTGCCCTTACCAACGCCAGAAGGACCGCTGATCACAATTGGCTTTGGCGCATCACCAGTGATCCCCTTACTCCAGGCCACCACCTCTGTGCCAACCAGCTGCCTCTGCTGTTTAACAAATTGGGTGTCCACCTACAAATTTAACCAGAGAAGGGACTATGAACAATGGAGGCGTTCATATGGCAAACAAGAAAATAACTACTCTCCTTGAGGGATCAAGGCTAATAGAATTGCCCAATTGACTAGCTAAGGGAACTACAGTTATTGGGAAACATTGTCAATCTGTAACTGATAGCTAGTCAAAGATTTGCATACATTCAGTAGGGAAGAATAGTTTGGTTACACACAACATAACTAGTAATCTATATGCGAGCGACACTAACTAAGCATTCTCGCAGGTCAAGATAAACTTGATCACCTTTCTATAATGTGCAATAGTAACATTTACGATCTGGCAGTATTAGCAAATAGCTTAAGGACTCTCGAGGAAATCCCCACAAACTACACAATCTAGATTTTTAACGCTCATGAGACTAAGTGATCATGTTTCAGCAGAAATTTCTGACAGTTGTTCGAGCTTGTTTTCATCATATCAACACAAAAAGTTAAACCAGAAAAAAAAATGATGCACATAGTTTAAAGTATCGGATGTGAACAGAGTTACCAACCTCAAGAAACCAGATGCAATCATCGGGGGATGAATCACTTTTAATAATCAAAATCTGGTCCTTATTTATAATAACAGCAGAGTGGCCTTTAGCTGGGGTGGGCTTTGTACCTAGTACAGTAGGATTTGACCTGCAAATTTGATGCACAATAACTTTATCCAGCTCTCAAATTCCAAAAACAAGAAATAAAAGATCGTAAAATGGAGGCAACAGTAAAATCTCACCATTTGCCAGTTAACTTATCAAAAACCTTGACGCTGATTGATGCGTTAGCTTCATCATCAGATCCTCCTATAACATACTGAACGCAGAAGTTAATCCCATTAGAACATCAAGATTTATACCAATTCATGGTGTAGAAGAAGAAAATTTTATACCAATCATGTACTCACAATCTTATCACCAATGGCTATAGAAGAGCTATAGCCCTGCGATTCCAGATCATACCCAAGAACTGAATTCTTATCCGTGTTACCGAGATACTCTGGCGCTTCTTCTCCCTAAATTTCAACAATATATCGTTAAGGTGTCTCCATGTAAAGACCCAACAAACATGTTTCCAAGAAAATGTAACTCACCATCAAGCAAAGTTGTGTCTGGCTAATCAACCTCTTGCCCTGAAAAGAAATATAGACAAAATGCAGTTAAAATTGGACCAGTAAGCTATAGTCTAATAAATACAAAGTACATACTAAATTTCAATATCTTTAATATTATAAAGAGGTTCTTGAAAAAGGCTCAAAATGAACCTTCTAACTGTATGCATATCCTCACCTAAGAATTTTTATAAAAAAAAATCCTTTATATGTATATTTATACGTAAAAATCCTAAAATCTCTGAATATATATCCAAAATCCTATAAGCATATCTATAAGAAATCCAAATTAAAATATATTTAATATTCAAATTATATTTAAACTAACTACATGGTATTATCTAACATATATTCAAAGTTCTAAAAATATATCTATAACAAATTTTAATTAAAATATATTAAAATTATATTTAAACTATTTTAATATACTTTAAATTTGTTCTAATTTTTTAATAATATCATAGGTATTATTTAAAACATATGTCAAAAGTTCTAAAAATATAGCTATAACAAATTTTAATTGAAATATATTAAAATTATATTTAAACTATTTTAATATAATTTAAATTTTTATTAAATTTTTTAATAATATCATAGAAATTTATTTTTTGTTTGGAAGTGCATTGCAAAGTGAACATGACTACTATAAATAATGTACACATTAATAGAAAAGCAAGATCCAATGCAAACTACTGCATAACAAAAAAAACAGATAATAATAAACAATGTAAACTACAAGATCTTTTCAATTTCATTCAATACCCATGTCATGAACATGCAAAATAATTAATAATAACCAAAACCCAGTTGCTAAACCAACAGAGATGACAGACAATGTAAACTACAAACCAAGATGAGGTCTTTTCTAATTTTAATTTTTAACGAAGACCCATCATAATATTTCATATGTGACACATGACAGGATATTTCATATGTCGCACGGACACAGGGAAAGGTCACCGCGACATGAACACGGCACTTATTTTGATGTGTCCTACAGTCATAGTATATTTCGGAGTGTATGGTACGTGTCCGACAC
Organism: Iris macrosiphon; assembly: GCA_036927795.1. Taxonomy (NCBI): domain Eukaryota; kingdom Viridiplantae; phylum Streptophyta; class Magnoliopsida; order Asparagales; family Iridaceae; genus Iris; species Iris macrosiphon. The sequence continues at coordinate 12,251,054 of JAYESA010000013.1, forward strand.
AAAACGGCCCAAATTTTTAGGATGTCAGAAAAAATACATAAGAGTTAATTATAACCAAAACCCAGTTGACAAATCCTAAAAAAAACACAAAACACACAGAAAAATGAAATCACAGACAATGTAAGCTACAAACCAAGATGAGATCTTTTGAAATCCCAATCATTACCAATGTCATAAATTTGCAAAATAACCACTTATAACAAGAAACCCAGATGCCAACTCCTTACAAAACACAGAAAACATGTAATCAAACCAAGACGAGATTTTTTTCAATATAATCAATACCCATGTTATAAACACGCAAAAATAATCAATTATAACCAAAACCCAGATGCCAAATCCTTCAAAATCACATGCATGTAAGCTACAAACAAAGACGAGATCCTTACCAAATTTTATCAATACCCATGTCATAAACTCGCAAATGAATCAATTATAACAAAAATCCAGTTGCCAAATCCTTCAAAAACAGTCAAAATGCACAAGAAAACATAGAAACATATACAATGTAAACTACAAAGCAAGACGAGATCTTTCCCAAAATTAATCAATACCCATGTAATAAACACGAAAAATAACGAAAACCCAGATGCCAAATCCTTCAAAAACACAAAAAGAACAGATAATAAGGGGACCCCACCTCTATTTTCCGAAGAATTTCCGATCCCAAAAGAGGAACAATGGCGCTTTTCTTAAAAAAAGAGTAGGGACAAAATAAAAATAATGATTGGATTAGAGGAAGAGACCTAGTAGTTCGGGAAATATCCGAAGATAGTAAACACTCTTTCTTCCTCCAATCTCCAAATTCTGTTCTTCTTTTTTTCTAAATAAATCCCTCAAAATATTAAAAATTGCAAGAACCACAATCAGAGAGGAGAACAGAGTAGAAGAGGAGGAGGTCGTCTTCTTCTTCTTCTACCGGACCACTCTTAATTTTCATTAAAAGGGATCTCTTTCCTTATATATAGAGTTTTTGCTACATATTTACATATAACCCCTCCTCTTATGTTTTATTTGTGTAAGGAGTGTGTGTTAGGGCACATGGTGGGAATTGATTTCATTGGATCTATCAAACTTTTATGATCTTCTTGTTGGAATTTGAATCTACTTACTTAGGAATAGGTTCTTAGAATTTTCGGCTAGTTGCATATATTTTGTTTAATATTTAGGGTATTAATGATTTTGATAAGGTATTATAAAAGTTAGATTGGGACTGGTCCAATATATATATATATATATATATATATATATATATATATATATATATATATATATATTTCACTCAAAAAATTATTCAGTGTTAGTCCAAAAATTTATCTAGTCCAAAAATTTATTTATGACCGTCAAAATTTTGACAGTCCACAAAATTTGGACTGTCAAAATTTTAATAGTCCTAAATAAATTTTTGGACTAGTCCTGAGTAAATTTTTGAGTGAAAATCTTATTAAAAAAAACCAAAAAAAATAGCCCTGGTCAACTTTTGTAGTACTTTTATAAATTGTCTTATTAAGCATTCCATCGATCAAAAACCCATGCTTGAAAAGTATCTCCTGTCTTGCGAATGCTCTTTCTTCCTATCTGGGAATCATAGCCTAGTCTGACTCGGACTCTTTTTTGTCTTGGATGAGTATATTGTCGATGGAGCATGAATGAAAGACATAAGGAAGAATCCAGAGTCATAGACTGATTGATTCACATCCCCCTTCCCCTGTTGGATGAAGCTCTCGATCACTCTCTCTTCTTAGGAAGTTGAAGAAAGACGAGCGCTTACGCGCCTCCACCCTCTTCTGCTCTTTCCCCCGAGTCCGGCCTTCTCAGATACGTTGAGAATCGTCTCTTTGACCTGTTTCGTTTTGATTGGCCTATGGAAGCATAATTGACACGCCAGCCAGTCAAGCACTAGATACTTTTCCTGCCTGACGTGATACATCTTCGTAATGAAAATGGAGTAAAAAAAGAAGAAGTGGTCTGTCAATTTTTATATTTCTTAGACAATGATTTTAGTTTCTTCAATTGGAGTCAATAATCTATATTTATAGACTTTTACTCTTGGCTTATTAATAAGAAAATTATTTATGTTTATTTTTTCTTTATATATTTTCTCTGTTTTGAGTAGGCAACATTCTGTTTTGTTCTTTACTCTTTCTCCATCTCTATCTCTATAATATCTACCAAAATAAAAATTAACATGTTAATGATTTATGATATATTTTGTGTCACGTCCCAGTCCCAAAATGACGAGGGACTGAGCACGTGCGCAATGGCCAGCAGCACGCACCGATGGACAGCCCAACTTAATGGATCCATCAGGACATGCTTAAGCTGTAGTCTAGCAGTACTAAGTACAAGTCTCAGGTATTTCTATTCCCATCCACAAAATAACACAGATTAATGCCGGAAATAATGCAATGGAAATAAATAAGCAATATTAAATAAAGTTATCTCGGGAAACAAATCCGAGAATTAGTCTGTTACATTTAAGGGAAAAGACAGGAAATAAAATACTGAACTGGAAATACTGTATAGCTGAAGCCGGTGCTCAAGAGAAGTCTTCGGCCACTATTTCGTCCTCTGTTCCGGGTTCTGCTTCGAGGAGTGCTCCGGTACCGTACACCTCAGGATAGTTCTCTTCAGCTGTACCTGGGGACATCATCCAGATCCAGGTCCTCAGGGGACATAGCAAGGTACAGAAATAACTCAAGCCAACATGAATATCAGTGCAGCAATAAAATAAACAGCAGGGTAAATATGTAATCCAGCTAAGTGATATGCAAGTGAGAGTTTTAGTCATACTCAGGCCGAGACCACTACAGGATCAGTGTCGGAGAAACCATAGCAGTATTTTCTCGAAGAGCCAGTAAGGAACCAAATCTCTGTATCAGAGTCTAAGGCATCGCCAGATAATAGTATTTATATTATATTATATTTCAGCCTTGATATGATAATACTCTCCCCACCCCAAGTAATCTCACGTCACAGTTCCAGAATATCACAGGTACAAGTCACGCAAGATTGAACTAATGCAATGAGTCAGGATAGAATCTAAGCATGTAACTGGAATGACATGAAAATGTAGCCTATACGGAATCACCAAGTATATCTCAGGCAATTCCGTCACATGAAGAGTGTCAGGTGTCCTAGGTTAAGCAATTAAACATGTTGCATAAGAATCTACCAGAAATCAAGTAAATTACTATAACCAGAACTATATGAGAATTGGCAAGCTTTACTTGCCCACTGATGTATAAACAAGTCCAGAAAATAACTAGCAAGCTGCAGGGTTTGGCAAGGTACACTTGCCTGTGGTTCCGGCTCGGTTTACAGTTCTGACTTCGGCAGGAATTGCAGGCAGTACTCCGGTTGCTGAAACAAACATCACCATCAGATCCAGAAAATATCAATCAGCTAGAAACGCCTGTCCTTGGGTCCAATTTGGAGACAAGGACAAAAACGGCAGTTTCGGGTCAAAACGGGGTCCACCGGTGGGCCCGCTTTGCACCGAAAAATGCGTCAGGGTCAATGGTCTCCAAATTCACCAAACTTAGTGTCAATAGGTCAGGAACGCTGATACGAACCCAACGGAACTTCCAGAATTGAATTCCGATGAGCCGATCACAAAATCGCCCGTCGAGCGGGGCCTGTGGGGCCCACGACACGCGATTTCGTCAACGTTCTCAGAATCGAACCAAACTTGACCCACAGGACCAGCGTATCGCTATGAGTCCGATGGCGTAAGTTTCGTTTCAATCCGACGTGTGTACACAAAGTTAGGGTGAATTGCAGAAAAGGCGGATACGGGGCGATGTCCGCGGATACGCGTTGATTTCGGTGTGCACGTACACCCGAATCAGCTTCCGTGAAATGCCACACGTCCGTATCGACGAGGCGCACGTATCTGTGAAGACCGCGCGCGACCAAGTCGTCCCGTTTGGCGGAGCGTACTCAGTTCCGGGGTGAAACAGGGTCTGATTTTTCCTGTTTTTGGATCGCGGTGTGCGATCACCACAAGACGCGATGCCCCGAACAGTTTATCCGGACACCGAGAGGGTCATACAGGCTTCGCAACGCAATTTACGGAATCGAAAACGGAGCTACGAGCAAAAAGTTACACGCACCTGAAGGGGACCCGAAAACAGGATCGAATCGTGTCCGACTCGTGTCGGACACGCGGATCGAATTAGGGTTAGGGTTTTGTGGAGCCGCGGCGGTCGGAGGCGGCGGCGTGGGCGGCTGAGCTGCGGCGGAGGGGACCGGGGCAGCGCGGCGGCGGGCGGCGCGGTGGCTGGGGACTCGCCGGCGGCCGGAGACGGCGCTGCGGGCTGCTGCTGCTGGCTGCGGCGGAGGAGGAGGGGAGGATCGAGGAGCTGCGGGCGGCGGCGTCGAGGCGAAGGGGTGCTGCGGGTCCGGCGGAGGCGATGTGGTGGTCTGCGGCGGCAGGGTGGCTGAGCAGCGCGGAGGGCGGAGGTCGTGGGGGCTGGAGACGGCGAGGGGGGGTTTTAAAGGCAGTAGGGCGGTGGTCGTGTCCGGAGAAGGCGGGGAGAGGGGAGGAGATGGCGGGGACGTGGGTGGCTGGCCGGGCGGCGCTGCGCCGGCGACGGAGGCGGCGGAAGAGTCGGGGAAGAGGGGGTCGTGGGAGAGAGGGTGGGGGCCGGGTCGGGTTTGCGGGTCGGGCGGCGGCGGATCCGACCCGACCCGCTAGGGGCTGGGTTGGGCCGGGCCGGCCCAACAGGCCGCGGGCTGGGTATTAAAATAAAAAAAATAATAATATTAATAATAATAATTATTATCAGTAAATAATTAATAAATAAATAATTTAATTAAATAAATACTTTTTAGGCATTTAAAAATAGGTCCGGGGTCCGATAAATTCCAGAAAAATTGTCCTAAGTCCAGTTTTTCATTTTACATCCAAAAATATTATTTTTATAATATTTTATTACTGTTTAATATCAATTAAAAATCATTGAATAATTAAAACCATGTTTTTAAATTATAGAAAAATCCCAGAAAATTCCAGAAAATTGTGAAAAATCCAGATTTTAAAATTTTGAAAATTCAGGGGGTTTACATTTTGAGAATGGATAGATAATTATGTTTTCGTAAAAGTTTGTACGTATATATCACTATTTTTATATTTATCATCTCTACTATTATCGGTTTCAAAACATCTCAAAAATTTACTCATCTAAACTGTATGTATATCCTTAATTAATTATTTCTAAAAGTAACTTTTAATGGTAATTAAAAATTTGTTTAAATGAATAACAATATAACAAGAAGAAGAAGAAGAAGAAGAAAAATTACCTACAATCCATGTAAATATACTAGTTTTTCTAACTACCATCTTAGGTATATCCAAAAATTCTCAAAATTCTTATAACGATATTTATAAGGATCTGAACATATATCCAAACTCCTATAAATATATATAACAAATCTAAATTAAAATATATTCAATATTTAAATTATATTTAAACTAACTACATAGTATTATCAAACATATATCACCCGTTCTACAAACATAACTATTACAAATTTTAATTAAAATATATTCAAATCATATTTAAACTATTTTAATATAGTATAAATTTTTTTTATCTAATTTTTAATAATATCAATTATTTTTGTACCTGTCTTGCACATAAATATGACTAATAATTACATGAAACTGAAATGTATAATTTTGTATTAATTTTCTCTCCATTGGAATGACGCCGAGTTACTTGAGGGAAGGAAGAAGAGAAACATGTAGTTGGATTGATGCAATACAATCATTTTTCTAATAGATTCTACTCATCATGGTATGTTTGTGCAAAAGAGGAATTTGTATGTAAAATAGAATAGTTTAGGCAACTAATATGCAAACTCCAAAGCCATGAACCAAGTCACATTAGGAAGGTTGTGGGTTCTATTCCATCACCATTCTTTTCCTTCTTTTTATATGGGCAGCAACAAGTTGGCATTTACGGACCGCAGGCATAATGGACCCATGTCCCAACTTCAAGTGGTGAGGAGAGGAAAAAGAGCTATTTGAATTAAAGTAGGAGGGAGAATGTAGGAAAAAAGAAAAGAAAGGGGGAGGACAATATAAAGAGGAGCAAGGAATAGTGAGTGCATCCCTTCCAACATGGCCAATTTGTGGTGGTGGGTCGGATTTGGATCTAAGTTCGGTTGAGATATTGAAAAGTATATTAGACCATTAATACTAGAGATCCGTTTGGTTTACTGCAATCGTAATAAAATCGAGTAAAAAAAATATAATATTTTTATTCAATTCTATTATGATTAAATTGCAGTGAATCCAACGAATCTAAGTCTAATCCAATTTCTAGATTCTAGATTCAGAATGTAGAAGTCCATACGAACAGAGTTAAAAACAGTAAATTGTCTGGTTCCTATATATAGTATAGGCATGGTCAACAAGAAGATTCTCAATGTGCAATTTCTATAGTTCTGTATCCAGACATATTATAGTTATGAATCAGGTATAGAACCCAAACTGCTTTATTACAATTTCGATTTGCTATTGTGTCTGCAAATTTATACATTGGGAGTGTTGAAACTCATTTTTTTGTAGAATAATTTCTAGATTTTAGAATATTTTTACCACATAAATTTATCTTTGTCACCAAAAGTAACTTTATATTGCATGATTATTTTTTATTATTCTCGTACATATCCAGCTCATCCTAGATTTATTTTTACTCATTCTAGATTAATTTTTTTATATAATAAACTTGAATCTCAAGATTTATTGTTCAATTTTATCTATTGTGGATGCTCTTATCGAACAAATATGTGACAAATATTAGTGCAATGATCTGGACTTATAACAAGATACATTGAAAATGTTTTCTTTCAACCAACAACTATTTTGTTGTGCTAATAGTTGTGAACATCTGCTAAAAAAAAGAACCATAATGTTTCATGAAAAATCAGCAATAGATTGAGTAATCACTTTGACCCATATACTAGTGAAGAAATAAATAAAAAATTCTTAGAAGTTTTGACATCAATTGAAAACTTCGTTGAGAAAAGAAAACTTTATTTATTACTGAAAAATGAAAACCCCTTTAGTACATATAAGATGATAATAAAAATGTTAAAAATATCGAATTCAGCTGTCTCTTGTGGTCAACAAAAAAAGATATTCGAGAAAAAGTTAATTTGATTAAAGTTGAAAACTGAAAATCAAAAATTTGATTAAATATTTTAAGTTTCTAGAAACTAAAAAATAGATTTTCAAACTAAAAGTATTTTTTTTTGCTAGAAATTAGATTAGAAAAACTATACAACATTATGACATACTAATATTAAACTAGGAGACATATGGATCATATTTATTAGTTTGGAATATTTTTATAAATAATATTATCCTTACTAGTTTTTTTTTTCTTCCAGTTTTTATCAATTTATATGGAAACTAATGAGCGTATAAAAAAAATTATTCATGGAAAAAGTTATTAAACTAAAATTTTGTTGCAAGTTTTTAGTTTATATGCTATCTTCGGTAGCCAAACAAACTCTTAGAGAGAGGGAAAAAAAAAAGCTAGATTAAAGAAAATTGTAATTGTCAAAGAAATTTATAATGTTTATTTATTTTTAAAATAGGTTATTAAAATTATTCTTAATTTATAAAGGAAACTATAAATGTCATTTAAAAAACTATAATAAACTAAAAGTAGTTTTGGTAACAGAAAATTTACTGTACCGATAATATTTTTAAAATAATTAGCTGAAACGAAACTATATTAAAAAAATTTAGGATAACGAAATCTTTCGCCATCACAGATGGCGAAAATACAACAAATAAAATTTTTAATCCATATTTGCATATTTCGCCAACCGAGTTGACAAAAATTTGGACTCACCTAAATTTTCGCCATCTCAGTTGGCAAAAAAATTTGGATCAATTTTTTTAGGTTTTGGTTTTTTTTGGGTTTTATGTTTATGTTTGTTTTCGGTTTTTTTTGGGTTTATGTTTAGGTTTGTTTTTTTGTTTTATGTTTATGGTTTATTTTGGTTTTTTGTTGTTGTTGTTGTTGTTTTGGGATAGTTGGGTTGGGTTTTTTTTTGTTGTTTTTTTTTTGGGTCACTTATCAAAGTTTTTTTTTCTCTTTTGTAACATTCATATTGTAACGTTTATATTTTTACAACAGCTCTTTCTTTCTCATATCTATAAATTTCTTTCTTTCATTCTATTCATTTCTTACTCCACCCACACATACTTTCAAAAAAAAAAATTCTATTCTTTTCTCACTCAACATAAGGTGATTTCTTACTCAACAGAAGCTAATTCAGCTCACTCACTGTATTTAGAAGCTCACTCTCTTGTCATGGATTAAAGTCTAACAATACTATGTTCGATTGGAGGTGTGCTAAATGGGTTAGTTTATGAAGGAGGTTTAACAGAAATATTTTTAATTCATCGAAATATTTTGTTTGATAGTTTACGTAATCAATTGTTGAGCAATATTCTATTGATTATGAATTTATATTGGTACATATTTTTTTAACTAATTGTATAAAGTTAGTTAGTGAACAAGCATGAAAATTTATTCTAGAATTTATGTACAAACAACGTATATTAATATTTATGTAACTTCACCACCACATATAACTAATATTGTAAGTAGTATACGTACTTCTAATCAAGATAATACTGCTCCTAGTTCTTCTCATCGAGTTATTTTATTTACTGAACAAGAACGTATAGTAGATGATGGTAATAACGACGAAGAAAACAGTGATGATTTAATCAAAAATATAATAAATTTGATGGCAATGTTGATAGTGTTAGCATTTCTGGATTATGCGTTGGAAGAAAATTTGATAATCGTTATGAATTTAGATATTTTATTAGTGATATAGCAATTGCACATAATTTTACTTGTCATGCTACTTTAAACAATGCTAGTGGGATTGTATATAAATGTAACGATTCAAGTTGTAATAGAGAGTATACGCTAAAGCCGTTGGTGAAGGTAAATATTTTGCTATTGCTACGCTAGAAAATATACATTCTTGTTTAGGTGGACTTACAACAGATTCTCATCCATTAGCTACTACTGTATGAGTTAAAAATAAGATTATTGATACAATTCGAGATAATTAGTCGTATAGTCCATCGCATGTTGTAAATGATATATATAGAGAACACAAAATATATATTAAATATTGTAAAGCTTGGAAAGCTAGGAAACTTGCTCTATCTGAGATAAATGGTAGTTATATTGATGCATATAGTAGTCTTGAAGAGTATGGTTTTAGAATTATTGAGACAAATTCAGGTAGCCAATGTTTTATACAAACTACAGAAGACAATAGATTTCAAAGAATTTTTATTTGTTTTAAGGCATGCATTGATGGATTTTTAAGGGGATGTTTACATGTGATTAGTACTGATGCTACTTTTTTTCTCTCTAAATATCAAGGTATTTTATTTATTTCTTGTTGTCATGCCTCAGTACCGGAATACATAGACGAATATTGTCAGTTATTCCGTACAAGGTACTATACGTCGTACGACGATCACAGTTGTAATAAGACAAGATGGTGCATGCTACAATCAAGTCTCATATGGTCAAGAACTTCTATGTCTCAATCATTCAAACAAAAAACAGTAAATATAGAGCATATATGATAAAGCAATAAGGTGTCCCAAATGCTTTCTCAAAATGTTCTAAATACCAGCTGTGCAAAATAAGAAGCTGACAGAGTATCAAAAGTACATGACAGTGATCAGTTGCAGTCTGATTTAATATAATCATGTAAAGAGGCTAATGTCTGGATATGCCGGCTAACAGGTATCGGTGGCTAAATGCCAAAAAGAAGAAAATGTACAACGACGAGCAGGAAAAAAGAAAATTCACTCATTATCCTCTGCGACCATGTTCCTGGTACGCGCCATGAGTTAGGGGATAGTACGCTGGATTCTCGGGTGCTGGCTCAAAACCAGGCCATGCAAAACCAGTGGGGTTAGACCCCAAATAGCAAGTACCATAAAGGAAGCATGAAATGGAGAAACAAAAATCCAAAAAATAATTATATAATAATACATAGGTTCAGTGTCGTAACTTAGGTCCATGGCATACCCGAGCGCAAAGGCCCAACCCTACAACCAAACAAGGACAAGGATAGAACCATCACACTATGATAGTCTATTTTTTAGGCTACTAACCGAATAATACAATCACAACCAAGTCCATTTTTCTTATATCGGCCAATCACTTGTACGGCTTTCTATTTTGTGGAGTCCGAGGTTATCTCAGAAATAATGCATATTAGGTATCTTCAGATCACGCCAGTGCGAACATGAGCTAACCGAACCAAAATAAGGAATATACAGGCACTTGCAGGATGCACCAGTCCCCCGTAGGGTCACTGCGCTAAAAATACGGTATTAGCGGTTCCAATGCTCCTATAGTAAAATAGTGGCTCGACATATTTATAATAGCTTAGATACTACACTCCACTAAGGTGGATGATATACAGTATTTGTGGTGGCCAGCCCACATCGCACTTAGAATGAATCTCTGTGGAAGGTTCGTTGGCATGATCTTGGGATATTGTTCCCTCCAAATGTTACTACCACTTTTAGTTACCTAATTAGCCCTATATTGTGTTTAAAATATCAAGGCGTGGTCACATGAGAATTTTTCTTCAGATGTCGTACAAAGTATGGGCACGCTAGATACGAATCCATGGAAGTTCAATCTAGATTCATCCGAGCGTATATGCAACATTCAAACAACATCCTAGCCATGTTTTGGTAGTTAACTCGCATATTATGCCCATGCTGGAAATAATTATATATATATATATATATATATATATATATATATATATATATATATATATATATATATATATAATATCACTCATTCAGTAGATTTGCTGGCATTCTCGATGCGCAACCCAAATATAAATCACTTAACACGTGATACGGTATGTCATACCTCGGCGCACATCCGATCATATAAACTTTGAGACAATAATTTGGTATTAGCATAGATACAGTATTCGGGTCCAATTACCAATTATACATTGGGCAACATGAATCAAGATCACATTGTAACACAAAGCTTATGTCATATACATAGTCGGTTAGTCACTATCCACTTAGTCTGGTTCATACTAAAATCTTAGTTTAACTCATGCCATGTTTATAGCCAATCTTAGCTCATGGTCATGTCTGGCACGAGGTCTAGTTACTAAATTTATTCTTCCTTAGAATTTTTACACTAGCATTAACTCAATTATAAATCATAAAAGAATAAGAAAACATTCAATCAAACAATCAAGATCGCATATGAAGTCAGGGTCGCAGGGGAAATCCTGGCCGCATATGAAGTCAGGGTCGCATATGAAGTCTGAGTCGCATGCTCAAGGTTAAAGTCTACTCATTGGGACAAGTGTTTGAAGTGACGGCCAATAAATAAAGTGTCAGTGATGTGACATAGAGTGAGTGATGTGACTGATGTGACAATGTAATAAAATATGTCAGACAGAAAAGACAGAGAAAAGATAAAGTCATAGAAATATGTGCCAACGGTTCAGAGTCATTCATCCAAGAAAGGTGGCCACATGCTATGCTTGCATCATAAGGAGTCCTGACGCATGGATTGCCTCTTGGACTTAGCGAATTTCTCATTTGTTCAGCGAGTTAAAACACAAGAATCTCAGGGACACTTGTGTAAAATAAGCAGTCATGCGTCCAACAAGATGGACGCATGTTGGTCAGTATATGCGGCACAGAGTTCAGGACGCATAGCACTCAGGCCCCATAGCACTTTCTGCTGCATACGATGTTGACCGCATGAGCACTTCGTCTTCTCCAACAACAATTTGGCCATGGCAGAAGCCCCAAAAACCAAAAAATTATTTTGACCATGAAATCCTTATTTTAAATCAAAATCAAGTGAACGAAAAGCCAAAATGCTTGAAATTGAAAGCTCTATCATGTAGCAAAAATTGGTTTTCAAAAATACATGTTAAATAGATCAAAACCAAGAAAACTCATGAAGCCTATAAAAAATCCTATGTTAGAAATGTAGATCTGCATTAATCTATCCACCAAATTCGAAAACTCCAAGTTCTAAAAGTGTCTAAAATTAAAAAAAAAAACATAATAATCAATTAATATGGAGAGTTTTTTATTTCTCATGCAAGGTGTACTTATCTAAGAAAATGGGAGAGAAAATACTACAAATAGAGAGAAAATAAAGTAATGAAGAGAGATAGAAGGAGAGCTTGGCTTATATCTGGTAAGGTTTGAGGGTTGAACCAAGGCTTCTCATGACTTGAACCAATCCATAAAATGAACCATGAACCAGGTTAAACCAAAGAATGGGTCTAGTCTCCATGCACATGCAACCATGCTAAAAATAAAATATGTTCCAAATACGTATACCGGGAACGGGGAGTGACATCTCTATCCACCTTAAAAAAAATTCGTCCTCGGAATTCGAATCCAAGTAAGCTAGAGAAGTCAGGACAAGCACGATAAAATCCTACTAGTAAAACTACACATGCAAGAAATATCATCACAACACATAGGTGACCACCTGATCATGAAATCTAGATATAAAGGCATAATATAGAATTTACCTTCTGAATCGAACAGGTGCAGGTAGCGGGATCGAATATTGTTAGAATTCGCCTTTCAAGTTTCCTTCTCGCCGTTTCAGGAAATAATCTCTCCTCAAACTTATTTTTAAAATTATCCCAAGATACCATATCGTTAGAATCTTTTGGGTGATGCGAGCTCCACCAATTCTCTGCCACATCCTTCAGTTGTAATCTTACTAGTGGTACCATATCCTCTGCTGGTATTTTAGCTTTCTTCAATAGTCCTTCTATAGTTTTTAACCACTGTCCAACATCCAAAGGATTTTCAATTCCAAAGAAATTACGAGAATTGAGTTTTCTGAAGTCCATAATCGTTCTTGTTCTAGGTGATGGCGCAAGCTCTAAGCGCTCCAATATCTTTGCAGAGGTAGATTGTGCAAGTTGAACTTGTTGCGTATTGGTCTCTAGGACCTTTTGGAATATCTCAAGTACATCCATTGTCCGAGGTTCCGAAGATTCTGAGTGTGACAATTTGCGGGGAGGTTAAGTAGTCATTTCTTGGATATTTCTAAAATACAATCTATTTTAGTAGATTTATAAAGTAAATATGAGGATATACTAAATCGATATAAAGAATTTGTTATGGAATTCAAAACTGCAAAATTAAGATTAATTGCAAAATCAGATAAAGGATAAGCATATTTCATTCACTATTATCAAAAGGTGATACAAATATGCTTCAGAGAGTACCGACTATCTTACATACTATTTACACCCTCACACTCCTACCCCTTCTGACATATATTTATATTTATCGTTTTACAAAATGAGACACAACAGACAAAAACTTTCCTATTTACAATACAGACTTCTCTAACCCACAACCTTCTTACCAACACATTTTCTAGATAAGCATCCGCCTAAACCCGATAATAGTTGCCTCGGGTTGGAGCTCCAGCCATTCTTGTAAGGTACCATTATAATCATCCATGTTTAAGTTGATCTCCGTAGACGGCTGAGCCCTAATGAGTATATAGTAGTTTATCTTGTTGAAGTATACTATATTATCCTCCGTTATATCTGAAACGATCGGGTAGTTAACCTCATAATGAATTCCGTACACCAGTATCATCTGTCTTCGGGCTAATCACCATTTTCTCTTCACAAAGCGATAATACCAGTTAAGACTCTGTCTGCTATTCCCCAGAATGGTGCAGGGCATGAAACGAGGCTTTATCTACATCCAAGAAACTTAAAATCAGTAGGGATAAACCATATTCTGATGCAACAAGGGATGCTGAATTAATATGTATATTGGATTTCTAAGTGAAAATATTGCCCCAATAAGGTGTAATTCATATAAACTAATCTTTCCTCAATATATATATATATATATATATATATATATATATATATATATATATATATATATATATATATATATATATATATACTCTATAATTTAATCCTAAGGTTCGGATTCAAAACATCTTGTCTTCCCAAGTCATAATTTTTAACCTTTTTATGAATCCTTAATCTCATTCATATATGATTCCTATAGGTTTGGTTCTAGAAAACTTTGACCGCTAGAAGAAGGATAGACCTGCATGGGCCACCACTAAAAGATGTGTCACATCCCGGTTCCCATAATAAGGAATCCAGGCACAATAATACATCCTCAGGCTATGCACCCGTATAATATTATCGGTATCATACCTGCGATTGTCGCCTGTAATTTCTAGGATAAGTACAGGACAATAAGACCACATTCTAAAACATCCATACTTATACATTTGAATATTTACATCATCAAGTCTTTTCTCAAAAATTTTAATTTACATACAGTCACAAAAGTTCTTGAACTGATTTATCCCCAAAGTCGTCTTTCATTATCCATCGATCTCGTCGACGCTAAAAAGCGGTAGAGCTTCTTCTTCATTTTTATCAGTTCCTAGTGAACAAAAACTACGTCGTCAGAATGACTAGCAAGCCCTTATGTCAACGACGGACATAAAGATAAAATAAAGATGATGTTGTAAGGAAGGTTAATTAGAAAATGAATGAATAATAATAAAGAATTTTTTTAGAAATATTATTTTCTGAAGAATTTATAGTGTAAACTTGAAATATGAGTTTTATAACTCTAATTAATCATATTCTACAAAGTTTCCAATTACAAGTCACAACCACAACTCATGGTACAATTATTCCTATATGAAGATGCAAATTTTTAGAGAACGCTTTCGGATCACCATCAACATCTATTATCCCGACAATAATCCCATTTACCCGGGATCAGGCAATTTCCTGGCGGATGGTGCTTAGATTCCAATCTCCATAGGTATTTTGACAGTATTGTGTCAACAACATTAATATTGAATCACATAAAAATACGATAAGCACATGATATAAACAATTATTGATTTTTTTTATTTTAGAAAATTCTGATCATGTGATAATAAAATCAATTATCGAATATCTTGAACTTTTCCAATAATTCGAAACATAGGTCAAACATTGGACATGTACAATTGTCGAATTCGATCTCTTTCGAAATTCGAATCCAAAGGAAAATAAGTGAGCTAAGCCTCACTGCGGTCATCGTATGGCCATACATATGCCGGAAACTACTGATCAGTTTCTAAAATAAATATTTCTGAGAGTTCGACGGGGTGATCCAAATGTTCTCTCTCATACCAATGTAATTTATAGAAGTTACATCTATTTCTAATCTAACAATCAAATTAAGTTGAATAATAAATCCTGCTTTGTATTCTCGGTTTGTGTGTCAGATATTACACATTTACGAGAATATTACACTTAATAAATCTTTTTGTCTTTTATAGAAGCGTCAAATTGCCAATAAAATTTTGTTTTTTGTGTACTCGGGGTATCACGCTTAACGATGTTATATATTCCAAATGGTGAAAAATTTACGAATGTCATGGAAATTGTATTTCTTACCTTGGAATTTAAATAAATATTATTCTTGTTGCTCTTTTTGTGTACGTGCAAAAGTGTCTTACGCTTCCTAAATTTAATAAATTTGTATTCTAAGGATTTTATGGTTTGAACCTAATTTCTAATTTCCAATTTCATGAGAGAGAATAATCGGTTATTCAGATTTTTTGAAAATGACTCTCTAAAATTTCATGATAATTTTGGTAGAGTCTCCTTCATAATTTGGACTCCAGAATTTCATAATTAAAAGATAAAGACCCGGAGCAACCTTTTGTAGAATTTTCGGGTACGCTGAACCCCTCGGTGGAGCAACCCTCAACACCGGCATCGCACGCAGTATATATATAAATACTAAAGTACAAATTTTTTAAAGGAAAAAGTTTCTTACCAAGATTTATTTATAGCGATTGCTTTACCTCGGTCAATTTTTACTATTATGTAAGCCGTCCAAGTTCTGTTTGCGATATCTACTACAAGATTCCAAACTAAATAATAAAATTGATAACCATAAACTATACAAAATAATTTTCCAACAATCAATACAATAATATATACTCAATATCTAATACGAAATTTTATTTGTAAGAAATTCATTTGTAAGATATTGATCACTTTATAGTATTACACAAGTAATAGTTATGTTGCTTGTATATACTACAAGTCACTCATTTTTTGAATAAATCCTTAATTAATTTGAAGAAAACTCATATATGAGTATATATACTAACTTTAAAACTTAATCCTTCTCAAAATAGTCATTGAAGAGTTTATAACTCTTGTTTAGAACCTTTATAAAAATAATATTAGGTTATCCTAATATATATGTCCTTGTAAATACTCATTTTAAATATAAGTTGAGGCAAAACGCCAAATTAGTCAAATTTAATAAATCTGGACATATTTAATATATAAGAAAAAATTTATGAAAAAATATATCTTTTATAGTATTTTACAACAGTTATGTAAGCTACATGAAAATGTTTATATGATATGTTCTAAAATTATATATATATATATATATATATATATATATATATATATATATATATATATATATATATATATATTGATCGAATTTATAAGTAATGGCCCTTCCATGGATGTCAACTACTCCATACAAGTCAACGTGTACGTAATTATTCTTAGACAAGCACAAGCTTTTATATAGACAAAACATACAAGTATTATCACACACACACACACACACACACACACACACACACAACACATATATATATATATATATATATATATATATATATATATATATATATATATATATATATATATATATATATATATATATATATATATATATATATATATTCAATCCATCAAAATAAAATTTAAATTAGTGTCAATTTATCATCCCGTGTCCAAGTATTGGTGTCCATGCTTCACAATTATAGGAATAACTTAAATTTTTAGAATATACATAATTATAAATAAAAAAAAATCAGAATTTCAAGTTTTAATTAAATTATGATATATCAAAGTGTAACCCCTAAGTTGAATATAGCTTTGAGAAAAATAGAAAAAACTTGCACACTTGAGAAATTTGATGGCATTCTTCAAACAACCGATCATGTATTTAAGAATAAAAAAACCATTGGAAGGGGTATTTTAACAAACATCTCCTAATCATGAGTTTAGAAAAGAAGGATTGAAAGTTGAAGGAAAGGGCTTGCCTAGTTTTGGTTCTTGATTGAAAGAGATCCTTGATTTTCTTGATTTTCTTACTTTCTTCCCAATTGGTAGCCTAAGACTCAAAATAACAACATATAATCAAAATAAATTCTTATTTGGAATGATCTAATCTAGATTCAAAAGATTGGGGGAATTATACCTAAGAAAAAAAAAAGTGGTGGAGGTGGTCGACCTGAGTGGGGTGGCCGGATGGGCGTGGCCAGTGCCGGCTGTTGGCGATTCCGCACCAGTAGCTGCAGTAGTAGCAGCAAAATAGCGGCAGCAGCAGTAAATAGAGAGTGAGAGAGGAGGGAGAGAGAGATGAGTGAAGAGGGAGATGAGGACCGGAAACCCCCTTCTCCTTTTACTTCTGGTCATTCTCCCTATTTTTCATACACCTAAACACCAAATGATGGTGTTTTATGGGTGAGTCACCCATACAATCAACCATCAAGTGACACCTTGGTAGTAGGTGAGAAGAAATTTTATGTAATTACAATATTTTTCTTAAGGATTGATTGCAAACTTTTAAGTATAGGAAAATGGCATAATTTTCTTGAGGCCTAAATTACAAAATAATAAAAAATATAATAACAATAAATTTTAACTAAATAATATTTATTTTAGGAATTATTTTAAAAATAGGTTATGACACGTATAATTTACATGATTATTCTTACCGTCCCTGCATAAGACATCATTAGTATGCAACTCATTCTCACTGGATCATTTGTGGTGTAACACCATGATGGACATGCCATATAGGACTTCGATGGACGTGCGATGTGCCATTCAAAGCAGGTAGCAAGCCCCAATAAATGTCTCGCTTATACCCAACGCTACCAAAGTGCTACTATTCCTCCCGGGCCGAACGGTCCCCAGTACCCCAGGTTCCGTTCGAGAAAATTTACTACCTTGTACATAAGTTGTCTATGACCATACAATGCATCTACGATTATATGATAAGCATAAATAGCAGTGTAAGATATTGAAACATTCAGAGCAACAATGCATATTTTCCTATTCTTATTTTAGAATACTTATGCATTTGATTCGATTGGTAGTCCGTAGACTCTAATTTACCGCTAATTCATGGCACCAAACAACGGTACAATAATTATATCCTTCCTTGTGTTACATAATTGAACTTTCCTCTTATCAATGCAATTCCATTGATTTATAATAGTGGTATAAAACTTGTAACATTAGTAGCTTTATCGATCATTGAACTTAGCAAGGTTACAAGAGAACATTATTGATTATTGGCATGAAGGAGTAGAAAAGAAGGGACATAACCGCTCACCAAATTGCTCGCTCAGGCTCCGGTCACGCGTCTATCTGTATTGGGACCAACATTTGGTTAGACTACCCTCTTTATTTCTCTCAGAGTTCTCTAGAATGAATGCACGCAATCGATGAAAATGGGCTAAATAATTAATCATCAAAAGCTATCACGAAAACGCATTCATCGAAACCAAGCAGCAAAAATCTAAGAAAGCCAACCAAAACTCCAACGAAAGCTATTGGACTCATTTCAACAGAAGTCAATCCATCAATTGGAATTGTTTATTGCAATATCCGTGATCGATTCTGCCGTAAAGTTTTTCCATACTCAATTTTGACTGAGTCAATCGAGCCACAAGCCTTATACAGTGCACCGCTAGGAGCGGGACACTATACCAATGACACAACCAAGTTAGCCAAACACGAATATATACATATATTGAAATCCAAGGAATCGTATAGCGAACACATGTATGCTACGAGCGTATTTCTAAATCAGGTACACGAGTTTGCTTAAATTATGATACACAAGTTACTTTGTTACTCAGATTCAGGTGTGTTACTCAGGTTATTCAAATGGTCATAAAACTCAGGTTACACAGATTACTTGTTCATTTCTCAGGTTACTCAAATTCAGATTTCTTAGACGAAATGCAATGACTCGCACGCGGATTGCCGCAACCGAGCCTGACTTAATCTATATGAACGGGTCGTTGGACTATACGCCATTATAAGCATAGTCAAACTTGTCCGTGCTAGCTATAACAAGCACGACTACCGAATTTCTCCCTAGGCCGGATCGGTCTCGGTGCCCCGGCGCCCCGGCCATAGGAATCAAGCTTTTGCACAAGCATCCACGACCAAGCGAGTCTCTTTTATTTGTTCTTTCTTTTTATTTTGATATCTTCTTCTTCTGAGTAAACGATAATGGTTGTAGATGTAGGTAATGAGCCTTGCTATAAGCCATCCCAGGTCATTCCTGACTCATTGGTTCTTTGCATCTTTCTTTATTATGGGCTCCTTGAGCCATTATTTTAGTGTCATTCTCTTAGTGCCATTCCTTAGTTCTATTCATTTTAGTTATTCTTTACTTGCATCTTACTTTTATGTTTTCTTATCATCATTTTAGCTTCCGGTAGGGGAACTACCTTGGTGACCCAATGGTCCCGAAGTCGTTCCATATTTTCTATTACTTGGCTCAAAATGACTATTTTGATAGTCTTCCTGTCTTTGTTGAGTGAATCATGTTTCGTGTTGTGTTCCAGGCCATGGCATGAATCTACGAGACTAGCATTAAAATAAGACAAGTGAGTACTAGTTAGTACATAAAGCAGGCAAGCATCGAAACAATAGAAACATAAACCGCTATGCTAGCACGAGTCCAACAGGGTTAATGCGAGGATTGAAATCGTGCAGAGGCATATGGTGCAGCGCATAAGGAAACGATCAAGTTATTATTTACCATATTCTAGGCAAGCAATACAAGATAGAATTATTCCCTTAGCTAGGTGCTTTGTACTCTTTATTAGCATACAAGGGGTAATTCGCTTAACAACTAGCATGTATCGTCTGTATTTTTAAGTGTGCAGGCTAAGCAAAGACAGGTTCATCGTATCCACCCATCTTAGCGATAATTCGCATCGGTTGAACGATACTCCGAGCACATCTTTGAAAGTCTAAGTCTGAACTCCTGAAGGGCCAAGTCTGAAATGTCTTTGCCTCAAGCAAGTCTTCTCGCTGAGAAAATCGGTTCGGGTTATCGCACTAGCGTAATTTGAATCGGCTCTCTGCTTGAGCGGAACAGATCGTTACATTATATATCATTCACAATAAGTCTCGTCCTCTAGGCTTCTTGAGCGCAAACCGATCTATCGCATACTATCGAATATATCTCAAGCATATCAATCCGTATCACTAGATCCGTTCAAACATAATTTCCTACTCGTTCCTTATTTCGTGTCGCATGTGTGTTAGGTATGTCTAGTTGAATGACTCTATAATTCAATTTAAGCTCTGACTCGGTCTCTACTGCGCCTTAGCTCAGAACATATATCGCTTAACGTGGGTATGTTCTAATCTATCTTAAATGATGATCTAAGGCTAAGGCAAATTTATCCAAATTGTTATACTCGTCCATGCGAATCTAACATATCGCGAGTCTGGATCATGCACATATTCAAGGCGTCCTTCAAGCATATGCATGTCAACCAACTTAAAAATAGTGAAGTATTTGCACTTGAGTTCAATATATCACTGAGTCATGGATCATGCACATGTTCAAGGCGTCCCTCAAACATATGCATTCCACCAAACTTAGCGATAGTGAATTCGGACAAGCTACTCGTAAAAATCTTAATGGTTCTCGTCTTGCAAATCTAATGATTCCTCCTTAGAAAAATTCTATCCTCAGAATTTGAATCCAAGTAAGCTAGAGAAGTCAGGACAAGCGCGATAAAATCCTACTAGTAAAACTACACATGCAAGCAATATCATCACAACACATAGGTGATCACCTGATCATGAAATCTAGAAACGAAGGCATAAGGTAGAATATACCTTCTGAATCGAACATGTGCGGATACCGAGATCGAATATTGTCCTTACGCTACCACGTCGATTCGCCAAGAGTGTGATGTTCCCAGGCAACTCGGACAAGAAAAATAGTCCGGTTCTTGAGTACATTCCCTCTTCGATCCAGAATGGATACGAGTTACTCCTCATAAGATAAGTCGGTACCAATGACTAATTCAGAATGATCGAGGATATGACTCAGATTTGGGACATACTTACGCAACTGAGATACATAAAATACATCGTGCACCTCACATAGCGAAGGTGGAAGGGCAAGATGATATGCCATATCGCCTACCCGATCGAGAATGTCGAACGACCCAACGTATCACGGACTAAGTTTCTTGCGAAACCCAAATCTAATGACTCCACGGGTAGGAAAAATCCACAAAAACACGTGGTCGTTAACTCAAAACTCTAAAGGTCTATGATGTTGATTTGCCCAATGGAAATATCGGTCTTGCGCAACTCGAAGTTGCTCTCTGATCTGCCTGACAACTTCAACTGTCTGTGTGATCATTTTGGGGCCTAACATCTTTCTCTCACCAATGTCGTCCCAAGCCAATAATGATATACACTTCCTACCATACAGTGCTTCAAAAGGTGCCATCTGAATACTGGCCTAATAACTATTTTTATATAAGAATTCCACCAAGTGAAGGTGATTCTCCCAAGATCCACAAAGGTCTAAGGTACAGGCTCGAAGCATATCCTTCGAGGTCTGGATAGTTCTCTCTGATTGTCCGTCTGTCTGAGGGTGGTAAGCTGTACTGAATCTTAACTTGGTATCCAATCTCTCGTACAAGCTTCTCCATAAATAAGAAATAAACCTTGTATCTCGGTCTGATACTATGCTTACTGGCACTCTATGTTGTCTCACAATATGTCGCATAAACAAATCCGCCTACTGCTCTGTAGACTGTATCACTCTGAAGGAGAGAAAATATGCCACTTTAGTGAGCCGATCCATTATCACACAAACTGTATCTTGTCATACCCCAGTCCCAAAATATCGAGGGACTAGCCACGTGGCAATGGCCAGCAGCACAACTCCAATAGGCAAATCCAATTTAATAGATCCGTTAGAGTGCACTTAAGCTGTAATAAATATAAATGCAAGTCTACACCATATATCTCAGTATAATTCTAATCATATGTACAGAAAGTAAACACAATTCAATATGATAGACCAGTCAAGATAATAAATAACAAAATATAGTCCATCAAGAAGTCCAAATCAGTAGTGTCTTGGGGAACAACCCGACATAATAAGAAAAGAGAATAACACCAATACATATGTTCCTAAGTCCATATATGGAACAACAATAAGCATAGATAACTGAGTAAGTACCTGAATACTCAAAAAAATTCTCTGGCACAACCTCGTCCTCTGGTGCCAGTACTGCTCCAGCGTCAGCTTCTGTCCCATAAATCTCGGGGTAATCCTCCTCTGTTGTACCTGGGGACATAATCCGGATCCAGGTTCTCAAGGGATATAGCAAGGTACAAGAAACACTCAAGCCAAATAAAATACAGTAAATAAAAATAGATCCTCAGGGCAAGCTATTTAACCAGCTATGTGAAATAAAAATGAGAGCATCACTAGTACTCAGGCTGAGATCACTACAGACTCTGTGTCGGGGAGCCCATAGCAGCAAGTAGTGTCACGACTCAGGTATAAGTGCTAAAGCAAGTAGTATCATGTATTCCAATAATATAGTATGTATATAATTAGCCTGTAGGTTGTGTGTCTCTTCCCACCCAATATAACCTTATGTCTCATGTCCATGATGTCTCATATCCATAACACGCAAGATCATGACCTCTAGCTAGTACAACGAGTCATAATGGTATCTCTATATATACAAGTCTCGTATCACGAATCCTGTAAGCCTATACAGAATCACCATGAATAACTCAAGAAAGATTATGTCACATAAATTAGTGTCAAGTATCCTATGTATGACGTACTTGGTAAAGCAAGCACGTAAAAATATAGGATCATAGAATCAACTCTCTAAGTGACGTTACACGACTCCGCATACGGCGTCGACACCCAAATTTTGTTCGGACGCTAAGCAACGTCTCACGGTCCTACGTTGAACAGGTATATCACAGAAATATATATATATATATATATATATATATATATATATAGAAAAAACTCAAACAAATAATATAACAGGATCTCTACAGGTTTGGCAAGGTACACTTGCCTGGGCTCTAAACTCTGTCAACTGCTCCAGAAAAAGTGGAATCTCCAAGTTCACCTACGGATGCTGAAACAAAAATCACCATTGCTCTTAGAATACTTGAAATAGCTATAATTAACTACCCATAAGCCCAATTTGGACACAGGGACAAAATTAACAGTTTTGGGTCAAAACAGAGTCCAGATGTGGCTCACTTCACACTAAAAAATATGCCAAAGATGAAGTTCTCTAAATTCATTAAACTTAGTATCTACGAGTCTAAAACGACGATACGAACCCAACAGAACCTCCAGAACTGGATTTTGATGAGCCGGTCATAAAATTATCTATCAAGTGGAACCGTGGAGCCCGCAAAACAGTATTTTATCAATATTCTCATAATCAAACCAAACTTGGATCACAAGACCAGCGTAACGCTGTGAATCCGATGGCACAAGTTTCGTTGCAAAATGACAAGCACACACGAAATTATGACGAGTGTCAGAACAGGTCGATACGATATTTTTCGACGGATACGCGTTAATTTTGGTCTACATGCACATCCAAATCAAGTTTCGCGAAATCTCACACGTTCGCGTTGATGATACGCGTCTTTTGGTGGAATTTTCACACGATAAAGTCACCTCGTTTAGCGAAATGCACCCCATATCAAAAAAAAATTGTTTAAGAAATCAAGTTTTTTTAACAGAATTCGACAGCAAATAAATCACAACATACATCAAATTAAAAGAAAGTGTTTAAAGAGATTAAAACTAGGTTATGTTGTCTAAATTACTGTTCAAGTAGAATTTAAAAATATTAACTAGGTTGGAAGAAAATTAGACACGAACATGGGCGGTTGGAACAGTTTCTGATCTAAAAACTGGATTATTTTTTTCCTATTTTGTGTCATAATTTACGATCGACACAGGACACGATAAATTAAAATAATTAAACTTAGTTCATGTGGGTCATGTGATCTTCACATAGGATTCGGCGGGTCGTTATTAGGTTTACTGTGCCGGAAGAAACATGGGTAGAAAGAAGAGTACCTCACGTGTACGCTGCTGCTCGGGATTTGGACGGGTCTTCTCGCGGCGGCTTGCGGCAATCGTCGACAGTCACGACAATGGTCGACGGTGTGCGGCGGTGGTCGACTGAACGCAGGGTAGATGCTAGTGGTGGAGGTCTGCTCTGATACAGTATATATAGGGAGTGAGGGGGGTTCAGGGAGAGAAAGAGAGGGACCGCGGCTGTTATAGGGAGGGGAAGAGAGGGGTTCAGTTACTGTAGCTAGGGTTGCGGGTTTCGGATGCTGGGGAAAGTTTCGGGTTTGGATGCCGGTATAAGGTTTAGGGTTTAGAATTAATATATATATATATATATATATATATATATATATATATATATATATATATATATATATATATATATATATATATATATATATATATATATATATATATATATATATGGCCATTTAAAATAAGTTCTTACCCCCAAATAATTCTCAGAAAAATTCTACAATACTCTAATATTAGTTGTACACCAAAAAATATATTTTATGTGCAATATTATTAATTAATTAAATACACATAAATATTAATCTATTAATATATATTATTCTAATTAGCTTAAATTGCTGAAAATTCTCTCTTAATCTCAATAAATTCATAATACCAATAATTAAATAATTAAATCTAAAATCTAAAAAATATGGGTGTTTACACATCTCGATCAATCGGTGATCTCGATAAACCGGTCATAAAGTTCATCGTGATGTGTTCCCACTTCCAATCTGGAATAGGAAGCGGCTGCAATAATCATGCCGGTCTCTGTTGTTCTGCCTTCACTTGCTGACATATCAGACATCGTGATATGAAGTATGCTATTTACCTCTTCATTCTGTTCCACCAAAAGTTTTGCTTGATATCTTAATACATCTTCGTGCCTCCCAGATGAATAAAATATTGGGAACTGTGTGCTTCAGTCATAACTTCTTGTCGAATATCCCCGCTTGCTACACATAGACGATTCCCAAACCTTAGTATTTCATCTGTATGTATTATCAACTCCTTCCGAAGACCTGACTCACATTTTTCTTGTAGCTTTTGAATCTTCGGGTGCTCTGCCTGAGCTACTTTAATTCTATCTACCAAAGTTGACTGAATCTGTAGGCTAGTTTGAACTTCTGTACTCTGAGAAAGTACTATTTTGATACCCATCTCTTGAAAGTCCTCTAGAATGTACTTCTGAGTAGTCAACATAAATTTGCTGCCTCTTCTGCTAAGTGCACTAGCTACTATATTAGCCTTGCATGAATGGGACTAAAGTTCTACGTCATTGTCTTTCAATAACTCTAGCCACCTTTGCTTCCTCATGTTCAGGTCCTTCTGCATGAATACATACTTCAAACTCTTATGATCCGTGAATATTTCTACTCGATCGCCATATAAGTAGTGCCTCCAAAACTTATGTGCGAATACTACTGCTGCTAACTCCAAATCGTGAGTTGGATAGTTCTTCTCATGATCCCTGAGATACCGAGAAGTATACGCTATCACTCTTACTTATTGCATCAAAATACATCCAGTCCCTTATCAGATGCATCACAATACACTGTGAATCCTCTGGCGCCTGCTGGAAGAGTAAGGATTGGTGCAGAAATTAACTTCTTCTTCAACTCTTCAAAGGCTATCTAGCATTTCGTTGACCACACATATTTAACTTTCTTGCACTTCAACCGAGTCAAATATGCTGAGATCTTAGAAAGTTTGACATAAATCTTCTGTAGTATCCAGCCAAGTCCAAAAAACTATGCATTTATGCTACTGTCTTTGGAACTAGCCAGTTCTCTACTGCATCTACCTTCTTGCGATCAACTGACACTCCGGCTCCAAAAATAATATGGCCAAGAAAAGATACGTGAACCAGCTAAAAATCATACTTACTAAGCTTCGTATATAACTGGCGCTCCCTCAAAGTTTGCAGTACTATCCTGTGATGTTCTTCATACTCCTCCTCATTACGAGAATACACAAGAATGTCATAGATGAATACTACCACAAATTGGTTCAAGTATGGCCTGAAGATACGGTTCATCAAATTCATGAATACCGCTGGAGCATTAGTCAATCTGAATGGAATAACTAAGAAATCGTAATGTCTATATCGTGACATAAATGATATCTTTGGTATATCCTGCTCCCAAACTCGTACCTGATGATATCCTGATCATAAATCTATCTTAGAGAAGACTCTTGCTCTCCTTAATTGGTCAAACAAATTATCAATTCTTGGTAATGGGTACTTGTTCTTCACGGTCACTACATTCAACTGCCTGTAATCCATACACAACCGCGTTGATCCATCATTCTTCAGCACCAATACCGCTGGTGCTCCCCACGGTAATCCACTGGCCCGAATAAACTTTTTCGCCTTTAATTCTTATACGTATCAATATAACTGATCAAGTTCTGATGGTGACATTAGATATATCTTTTGGGATACAGGTTCTACTCCTGGCATCAACTCTATACAGAACTCTACTTCTCTAACTGTGGGTAATCTAGAAAGCTCATTGGGAAAGATATCCATAAATTCTTCAACTATCTTGGGTATCAGGTCTTTTTTCTTTCCTACTGTTGCGACAGTACCTTATGCTAGTCTCTTGCTATTCTGCTAAGAAAAAATTCTTTCAGACCGAAAATTCTAAACAACACTCTACTCTCACGATAGTCTATCACTGCATAACTGTCTCTCAATCATGTCCATGCCTAAAATAACATCAAAGTTATACATAAAAAACTCGACCAGCTTTGCAGATAGTAAATACCCAAATACTATGACTGGACATGATAGGCATACCCTACTAACTTCTACGATCCCATTGCTAGTGAGTATATTCGACCTCTCTGGCAATGTCTCAAACTTTAAACCAATACGTGTCGTATATTGTGCATATATAAGTGAGTGTGAAGCTCCATAATCAATTAAAGCTATGGCAGGAAATGTTGTAACAAAAATAGTACCTGCCACTACGTGGCCCGACGCCATAGCTTCCTCCAAAGACAAGGTGAGTGCCTGCCCTTGGCCATGTTGAGCTTCCTGCCGCTGTCTTCCTTGCTGTCTTTGTTGCGATCCCTGCCGATTCTGTTGTTGTTGCTGTCTATAAATTTAGGCCTGCGTCCACAACGGACGCTGATCTAAGGGTCGTACTTCTACTGTTGGTCCTCCTTGCTTCCCGCCCTTGGAGCTGGCAATGCAAAAAACTATTATACTGGCCGTCATGGTCTCTGTATTAATGGGCATATAGCAACCTTGTGATCAGGGCTCCCTCATCTCAAGCATAGTCAGTTAGCTGTCTGACAAACATCCCGGGTATGACCTCCTTTACCATAATAGGTACAACCTGTCGGTGCTTCCTGTCGATGTTGTTATTGTTGCTGCCTCGGCTGTTGTTGCCGAGTTGGTGCCATCACTATCGAGGTCACTGTCCTCCTCTGTGTCACATCATGGATGTGACTGCCAGGGAATGGTGCTGATGTTCGCGGTACTGGTCCTCCCTCATTGCTCTATCCATGAGACTTCTTTCGATCTACTCTTCTCGATGTCATCCTTTGAGAAGTAAGCTCAACCCTTTTGGTTGCTATCAATACTGCCTCAAAATTTTGCTCTACCATATGTAATATTTTTAAGTGAAGTTCTTGCTGGAACCTCAGTCCCTGCTGGAACCTCATTGCTCTCTCCAACTATGTCGCCTCCATGGTTGGAGCAAACCTGCTTAGTTGGCAAAACTCTGCCGTGTAGCCGTCTACTCTTCTTTCGGCCTGTTTGAGGTTATTGAACCTTTGCTGCAACTTATACTGGGCCACAATCCTAAAGTACTTCGCCCTAAACTGGTTCCTAAAATTATCCCATAAAATAGGATGCCTCAATCCTACCTCAATCGTGGCCCACCAATCTCTTGCCAGATCTTGGAGTTGTAGGCGAACTAGGTCAACCTGTTCCTCGACCAAAACTTTAGTTACTGCCAGAATGGTCACAATATTCTGGAGCCAATCATATGTCATGATTGCATCCTCTGTGCCATCAAAATATCTGGGTTTCAGTCTGCAAAATCTAACAGATGTCCCAGAATCTGTTCTTCCGCCTCGTTCTAGGGCCGTCTATAACCTTGGTTCAACAGGACATTTTGTTCTTGCTGCTGAAGCTGTTGTTGCTAATGTTGATTTTGTTGTTATTTTTGCACCATCATCTGGTATTTTTGGGCATCCAACAATCCAAGGATAATCTCTAGTAAAGCCGGGATATCCAGTATTGTCGGCACTGCGGGTGGTACGGGAACACCGGTAGCCTACTATTCTATCTCATTTATCGTGGGCTCAACTCGGATCCTTGGCTGGGGTTCTATAAGATCTTGTTCCACTTAAAATTCTGCCTCTCTTGTTGCTATAGCATCGGGGGAAGGAGAATCCCTAAAGAAGAGCACAAAAAATAATTAAGTACAGGACGAGAAGGAACAATGAAGCAATTAATCTAAATTTTTTTAAGCTGAGTATCAAAAATGATGAATTCAGAATTTCAAGAAGGATCATGTTTTATTGAGACTCCTATGACCATGACATCCCAAAAGTCTGAAGAACAAACCTGCATGGGCAACCATAAAAACTTTATCACGCCCCAGTACTGAAATACGGAGATGGACATGGCCAGCTACCTTTGTACAAGGTACTATACATCGTACGATGATCATGGCTGTAATAAGACAAGGGGATGCATGCTATAATCAAGTCTCCTATGGTCAACAACTTATATGCCTCAATCATTCAAACAAGAAACAGTAAACATAGATCATATTTGATGAAGCAATAAGGTATCCCAAACACTTTCTCAAAATTTTCTAGATACCAGTTGTAGTGCCCCGCTCCGCATTGGCACTATGTTCAAGAGATATCGATTTGCTGACTCAAAAAGGAAACCTTCTTGAAGAGCTCCATGTTGAACCAGAAGATGACTGATCTAGGTGAGTGGACAGAACTTTATTCTCTGATTCTTGCACGTCTTAATAATGAATCTGAGTTTTTGTATGCTTGTTTTCTAAATAGATAACTTTTGCATGAATGATAGAATGAGAACCTACTTACATAAAAAGAGATATAACCATTGCCATGCTAAGTATAAAAATAAATATTGCCTGCTAGTTATACTGGCACTGCTATTGAACGAACCTTGCCATGCTAAGGAAAGAGTAGAACTGCATGCTTAACTAGAAAAGATAAATGGACCCGTGCCTTGCTTGCTTAAATTAAAGATCGTTCATATGTTTGCTTGTCGTCGTTTATATAATTGCTTGTCTTGGATGCAAAAGCTAGATTGTATATATGCTTGTATTGTTATAAAGAGTAAATGACTTATCTTGTTAGAGAAGAGACTAGTAGTCCGTCCTGATGTTCCGACCCTACGGGATCTAGGGGGTGCGACTATTAGATAAAAGATATATGGATGAAAGCTTATTTTGTTATGTTGTGTTATCGAGGAGCTTGAGGGGGATGGAGGCTAAATGACAAGTTTGGAGACTAATAATGTGCCCTAATATTTCGGTCCTACGGGATCTAGGGGGACGTAGCTATTAGAATGGTGGATGTAAACTTGTAAGCCCCCTGATTTTCAGAATTTTTAATTTCGATTTTTCTGTATTTTTAGGAATTTTCTGATAATTAAACCTAGGCCTTTGGCAATTTAATGATTTTTAATTTCGGTTAATTCATATTAAAATATTATAAAAATAATATTTTATGGTGTAAAATGGAAAACCGGACACAGGATAATTTTCTGCGGATTTATTGGACTCCGGAAACCCGTTTAAAGCCCTGAAAACCGAAGTACATTTAAACCGAATTAAATCCGTGCCAACGCCCGACATCCCCATGAGAGCCGAAGCCAAGCCCAAGGAGCGTTGACCCACCCAATCCTAGGTCTAACCCTAGTCCAATTTTGGCATGTATAAATACATGTTTCCTAGTTTTCTCCAAAAAAAAAAGGAAAAAGAAAAGAAAAAGAAAATCCTAATTTTCCTAAATCCTAACCTAACCCTAACCCTAAGCCGCCGGCCGCCCTCTGTCCAAAACCCTCCGCCTCCCGTCCCCGAGTCCACCGGAGACGATCTCCTCCTCCTACTTCCCGCTGCCCCACCAGAACCCTCTGCCCGACCCCGCAGCGTTCGACCTCCTCCTCCTTCCTCCCATCCCGAACGACGCCAACCCCATCCGCCACCATCTCTCTCTTCCTCCCTGCCGTGCCCTCCCAGTCACCGTCTCTAGACCCGCCGCCGACGAGCCATTGCCCCACTCCACTGCCCAGCTTCGCCTCGCCGCCTAGCCCTCACCCGCTGCCCAGCGCCACCCGCGTCCGCCCTCAGCGGCCCATCTCACAGCAGCCCTCGACCGTCCAGCCGCCGTCCCCAACTCGACTCCGCCGAGCCGACCCTCCCCGAGCAAGCCCGACCGTGCAGCGGCTCTCCGGCCCGCTCCGACCGGATGGAGCAGATCCACCCGCCTGCGACGCGGACATAGCAGCGTCCCCGCTGACACAAACACAAGCAGAACCCTAGACTCGAACCAGGACACAACGGACACAGCGGACACAACTCAGCTCGTGTCGAGACGACCCGGACACATGAAATTCAGACTTCTCGGAGCCCTGTTCAGGTATTGTTATCTCTCTCCTCGTGATTCCATTTTCGATTCCGTCAGTTGCGTCGCGTAGAATGTATGACCCTCTCGGTGCCCGTACAACTCGCTCGGTGCATCGCGTCCTGTGGTGATCGCAAACCGCGATCCAAAAACAGGAAAATCAATACCCCGTTTTACCCCAGAACTGAGTGCACCCCGCCAAACGGGACGACTTGGTCGCACGCGGTCTTTACCGAAACGTGCGCGTCGTTGATACGGTCGTGTAGGATTTCGTAGAAGTTGATTTGGATGTGCGTGCACACCGGAATCAACGCGTATCCGCCGACACCGCCCTGTATCCGTCGATTCTGGAACACGCTGCAACTTTGTGTACACACGTCGGATCGAGACGAAACTTGCACCATCGGACTCGTAGCAATATGCTGGTCCTGTGACCCAAGTTTGGTCTGATTCTGAGAACGTTGACAAAATCACGTATCGTGGGCCCCATAGGCTCCACTTGACGGGCGATTTTGTGATCGGCTCATCGGAATCCAATTCTGGAAGTTTCGTTGGGTTCGTATCATCGTTCCTGACTTGTTGACACTAAGTTTGATAAATTTTGGAGACCTTTGACCCTGACACGCTTTTCGGTGTAAAGTGGCCCATATGTGGACCCCGCTTTGACCCGGAAATGTCATTTTTGCCCTTGTGTCCAAATTGGACTCAAGGACAGGCGTTTCTAGCTATTTGATGTTTTTTGAATCTAATGGTGATGTTTATTTCAGCAACCGGAGTAGTACCTGCAGATCACACTGAGACCAGAGCTACAGTTGGAGCTAGGACCCCAGGCAAGTGTACCTTGCCAAACTCAGCAGCTTTGCTACTTATTTCCTTGACTTAGTTATACATCAGTGGGCAAGTGTACCTTGCCAAACTCTGCAGTATTGTTACATATTTTTCCTTGCTTCATTTATATTGCTGTGCATGCTTGACCTAGGACCGCGTGACCTACTTAGCGTCCGATTATTAGTCGGGTGCCAACACCGTACGCGACGTTGTGTATTGTCATCTAGACATGGATACCGAGACCCCATATTTCTCGTACTTGTCTTATCAAGTACAATATGACTCAGGATACTTGACACTATTCATGAGAC
This sequence comes from Iris macrosiphon, assembly GCA_036927795.1. NCBI lineage: Eukaryota > Viridiplantae > Streptophyta > Magnoliopsida > Asparagales > Iridaceae > Iris > Iris macrosiphon. The sequence goes on from JAYESA010000013.1 coordinate 12,283,151, forward strand.
AGGATCTTCCTGAGATATTCATGGTGATTCTGTATAGGATATAGGACTTGACATTGATATTATATTCCTAGACATTATATGACTTGTTGCATTAGAGATGATTGTGCGTGACATGGACATGGGGCCTCGTGGACATGAGACGTATGATTACATTGGGTGGGGAGAGTCACACAACTACAGGTTGATTTTATATTATGCCGGCGTCTTAGTCTCACTACGAGCTAGACAACCACATGATATCACTGCTACCGGCTCCCCGACACCGAGCTTGTAGTGGCTTCAGCCTGAGTTCTAGTGCTGCTCTTATCTTGCATTTCACTTAGATGGTTACATATTTACCTATGACTTTATTTATTGCTGCACTGCATTTATTTTGGCATGAGCTTTCTTGTACCTTGCTATGTCCCCTGAGGACCTGGATCCGGATTATGTCCCCAGATATTGCAGACGAGATCTACCCCGAGATATACGGGACCAGAGCTTTAGCATTAGCAGGAGCAGGCACTGGAGCAGTACCAGGATCCGAGGACGAGATCGTACCAGAGGACTTCTCCTGAGTATTTTCTTGAGATACTCTTTTATTTCTGTTTCTATTTACTTTATTTCCAGTCCATTGCATTGATGTATCAGACCTGTTCTCGGATTGTTCTTCGAGACACTTTTTATTGAGATATGTCAGATTATATTTATTTACATTTATTCTGGCATTTGATCTGTGATTATCTGTTTTGGATGAGATTAGTATAGACTGTGACTTGTACCATTGGATCTATTTATTGTTATATTACAGCTTAAGTATGTCCTGATGGATCCATTAAATTGGGTTTGTCCATCGGTGCGTACTGCTGGCCATTATCACGCATCTGGTCCCTCGGTATTTTGGGACTGGGGCGTGACAAAACTACTGATGGGAAGAAGCTAATAGTGCTTCCTGATATTTCGATCCTACGTGATCTAGGGGGGTGCGGCTATTAGATGAGAGACGGTACTTCTGTTGGAATTTTTTTGAGTCAGAGAAGTTAGCTTGTTCATGGAGATAACCGCATTTCAGGTAGTTAGGACGCATGCTAGGCTAGCCTTCTTACATACCTAACTGTTTGATGCAGAGACGAACAAGAAAGAGAACATTGTTTATATATGCAAATTGTTGCTAACTTGTATGTCTGAATGTAGGGATAACCGTTCGACAAGGGATAAGAATCACTAAATAAGTGATATATCATTTTGCTTATTATTTTATACTGCTCAGAGATAGAATTGTATATATATATATATATATATATATATATATATATATATATATATATATATATATATATATATATATATATATATATAGCCTGCTTGTTCATGATCATGTGCATCATAGAGTTTATTTGATAATATTTCATGCATTTACATCGGTCGAATGATGGCTATTAGTGTAGAGATGAACCTTGGTCCCGGCTGCTATTTTAAGCATATTTTAGTAAAGAGCAACCATGAGTCACAGCTGCTAATAGCATCAGATAAATGATTCATTGATTAGCTGGATTGATGCTACTGATCTTGAGTTTCTCGGGGACTGACATTATATATATAGTCTATTTTGTTTGCTTGATTGAAGGATAGTTCCTAGATGGTGCATTATCCCTAGAGTCTTTGAGTACAGCTCACGAGATACGCTGCGCACACCCTAATAGTAGAATAATCGGCTTGTCTTGTGTGCTTGAATATAATCGAACATGAACTCTGATTTCAAATATGTTTCCAAAAGAATTAATATGACTTTGTACCTGTACTGCATGTAACGAACCTAGGTAAAACTAGAAAGATCACTAGTAATATAATATTTTATAACATAATTACTTAGTGTTAGTTTTAGTGAATGTTGATTATGTTCGTTGATTTTATACTCACCAGTACTTTCTCCAAAGTGCTGACCCACCAATAGTTTGCTTGTTTTATAACGAACCTAGGTGCTGGATCACTAGTAATATAATATAGTCGCTGTCTCGAGCCGTATCGAGATGTTTTGAGCTACTTTTATATAGAGCGACATAATGTATGGAACGATGCCATTGTATTCAGAGACCCTTGTGGCTTGAGCTTTGTCCCATTTACTCAGATGGATTATTGTTTGCAGCATTGTCCCTCCGTTGCGTACTCGATCAGTTCAATGATAGCCACAACTTTAACGATGTTGTCTTGTGCGAGCGTAAGCCCAGGCTCGTACGGCACCATGCCTCGATGGCAAATAACATACGTTCCACGGGAGCGCCGGGGCATGGTGATTCGCGCCCGACGGGGGAGTTGTCAGGAACTTCAGGATCGGGGCATGATACCAGCTGTACAAAATAAGAAGATGGCAGAGTATCAAAAGTACATGACAGTGATCAGCTGCAGTCTAATTTAATACAATAATGTAAGGAGGCTAATGTCCAGACGTGCCGGCTAACAGGTGCCGGTGGCTAAACGCAAAAAAGAAGAAAATGAACAATGGCGAGCAAGAAAGAAGAAAACTCACTCGTTATCCTCTGCGACAATATTCCTGGTACGCGCCATGAGTTGGGAGATAGTATAATGCCCCACAACGGTACAGTGTATTACGCTGAGTCGGATTGAATGAGGTAATAGCTGGCTGCATTTTGATTTATTGGATTTAGGAACATGTATTGATTTGAGTTGGTTTCATGTGCATATCGAAGCCAAGTTCGATGGAATCAGATGTTCATTCAGAGCAGTAGTGAGATAGCTAGATTGGAGCGATAATGACGCCTTTCTTAGTCCGATCGGTCGGATGATTTGGAGATCATGGCCTGCTCGCACGGTCATACCAATTGAGTAGATCATGCTTTGCATCGGACCACGGGTTCAAGGGATCGCCCGTATCAGCAAGTTAGAGTGCTAACGGAATCAAACTTGGTGAGTGGGCTCTGTCCCTTCTCCTCTACTCCTTCATGCCTAATAATATGGAACACACCTAATAGCGTGAACACTTGGACTGAAATATTAGAATCACTATACTGTAGCATGCATAGAGTATGCGTCTTTTGGTTGGATATGATTTGTGGCTTGAGTTGGTTTTGCATTGGGCAGTTGGAGCTTGAGTGGATCATATTCGTTGGAACATAGAGGCACTTCGGGCGGACAGACAAGCGAGCGTGCATCCGTGCAAGAGTATCAAGTTGGGTGCTTTGTCAAGCAAGGCATGCAGTTATGGTTCAAAATCGGACAACTGCATCGGAGAGGGCATTGTGCCACTGTTGGGGCATTATGCCATGGAGTTTTATAAACTAGGAGTGTTGTACCAATTGGAGCATTGTGTCGAAGCGGCATAGTGCCTATGGAGATAACTTGAGATGGTGCCTTGGGATATAATTTGGAGAATGGTTATGGATAGTTGGTTGGATTGAGGCTATGATCGTTTGGTGGGGCGAGAAGGCTCGATTCTCTCGTCATACCTACATTGGTCACAGACAACCTTTCAATTTTTTTAATATAATTTTTTTAATAAATTTATTAGATAATAACAAAAAGTAAGATAAATATATAATATAAAAGAATATATGACAGTTAGGGATAAAATAAGTATGTAAGTAGATATATCTATAACAAGATTATATAAGAATTATATTATTCAAAATATAAAATATTAAGGTAATCGGGATCCAAATATTTAAATTTATAATAGATTGGATCCAACTTTTTTTAAAACCCAATAATATATAAATAACCTATCTTCTCCTTATAGTAATTGGCTTCCAAATCCTAAAGAGATTACACGTGCAAATTCTCCAGCCCCATCTTTATCCCTATAGGCATATAAATATATGCAGGAACCATCCTCTTGATTCATCTCTCTTGACTTCCTACTTTTCTGCACCCCTCTTTGCTCGACCATTGCGATCCCGATCCCCTGCTTAGTGCCGAGCAGTCCTTGACTCCGAAGCCTACGAGTCATTCTCGCAATAGTCGACATCATCCGTGCGAGCAGAACCCCAACCATCAATTTCTCGTCGAGCGCACTATCTTCAGACCCACCATTACCGAAGAAACTGGTGCTCATTCCGCGGACTTCCACTGTAAGTATGCAACACCTCCTGCCCACGCTATTAGAATAACAAATAGAAGGAAGAAGAAAGATTTATATATAAAATAAATTAAATAAGAAGATGATACAAAAGTTATTAAGCTCTGTGGAGCAAACCCTACGTACACCATCCATTTTACTCATGCAAACGTAGAAAGTAGTGGACACAATAACCCATTAACACAACTTTGGAAGAGAAGTTTAAATATCATAGGGACATTAGCAAAGAAATCGGCAGAAGTATTGTCCACTATAGATTCATTTATGTTCAAAAGAAATAAAACATGGATTGGCACATTTTCTTATAAGACCCTCCACTTTATGTTATTGCCATAAAATGATAATGGATGAAACTAATATATATAATTATAATAAAGTATTAGTAAAAAATTGAATAATATTTTGGAACCAAATAATAAAGGTAACTCTTATAATGTTAAATTATATATATTATATACGTGTATGCATGTTCTTAATGTTATGGTTGAACGTAACATGGGGTGTACGACAGCGTACAACGTACAACACTAGTCATGCGTAGTGTCATTGGCACCAACAACGCGACGTGGTTGACGAACGCGTGACGACTCTATAATTTATATATAAGTAGTAAATATTAGAATTAAGTATTTATTTATATATTAATGACAGGGCATGTCAGAGATGCAGCACCATTGGACGTGGACTTGGGACTCGCTATATCGCAGCAGCAGACAGAATGCAAGTGTACCTTGCCTTGTTCACATTAGATTGTGCTCTAGTTATTTTATTTTTGTTGTTTCTTTTATTTCTTATAATTGTGATGACCTAGGACCACCACAATACTTAGCTTCCGGATTATATTCTGGTGCCGACTTTCGTACGTGAAGTTCGGGTATCGTTAGTTGCATTGTCAGCGCTTACCTACTCGTGCTACTCTTGCATGATTTACCATAGGATACTGTACTCGAATTTCATGCACATAAGCAACTCTTGAGATATTCGAGGATCCTAGGCTGGAGACTTGTACTAGTACTGTTATTTACACCTTGACTTGATAGATAAAGATTGTCTTGCTTTTTGTGACATGAGGCGTGAGATACATGGGGTTGGGGAGAACTTACGTACCACTGGGCTAGCAAACTCTACTAGTATTATAGTACTGTAGGTACCTTGACGGGGCTTGTACGTACCTACTACTATTATTACTACTATCACTAGTACCCCTAGTATATGTATGAAACTCGGTGGTTTAGCGGATACTACGTTTTCACTTGCATACACATAGATGGATTGTGTTAGATACCCTGAGCACACCTTTTTTCATTATTTCTTATCATTTATTATACTTGGCTTGAGTTATTATTATACCTTGATATGTCCCCTAAGAACCTGAATCTGGATTATGTCCCCAGGTATAGTTGAGGAGAGTTATCCCGAGGTTTATGGGACATGAGCTGACGTTGGAACAGTACTTGCATCAGAGGACGAAGTTGTGCTCGAGGACTTCTCTTGAGCACAGTTACTATTTTATTTACTTTTTCATGTTCTTTAGATATAGAGACTTATTTTTGTGACCACTGGATAGATGTACTCAGTTTTATTTCTTTTCGTTAGTTTTGATGATGGATTATTCTATCTCCTTGTATTATGATTACTGTCTATGGATGAGATTAGTTTAGATTATATATTATGACAGGAGTAGTAGACCTTATTTATCTATATTACAGCTTAAGTGCACTCTAACAGGTCCATTAAATTAGGTTTGCCTATTGGAGTTGTGCTGATGGCTATTGCTACGTGGCTAGTCCCTCGGTATTTTGTGACTCGGGCATGACATGGTTTTTGTGGTAGCCCATGTATGTCATAATTTATTGCTTTGGTTCCAACTTAGGAACCGAGCAAGCCTGCAAATTAAGATAGAATAAAATTATAGGATCCCATCCACAAATTGACACGTTCTTGACCTCTATACTGAATTCAAAATAATCCTTGACTTGCATTATGCTTTGAATTATTGTACGATTCTCATAGTTTACTTGTGTGCAGAGTAATGGATCCATGAGCCAGCGACGAGACTCCCGCGGGTACACCACAAGGTGCTGTGATTACCTACGATGATGGGGTGACGCCACCGGGTGGAGATCCCTCCACTCAATAAAGCAATCAAGCAGATCAGTGCGCCTCGAGGTTCCGGCAAGACGACATCCCACCACCACCGCAATTTAATCCATCGGTGCCAGCTTTTCCACTCGATCAGCCTATGGACGGACATCAGATGTTCTAAATGTTCTACGCAATGATGCAAGCACAACAACAAGTTTATCAAGAGGCCCAGCAATGCCAGAGGAAGAACTTGAGGAACAACATAGTGACAACACTGGAGCATTCGACCCCACCATCCAGGCAACCATCGACGGGATCCATCTCAGAATTTTGTCAGTTGAAGCCACGTACCTTTTCGGGCAAGGAGGAGCCCACTGAAGTTCACGAGTGGCTCAAAAATACTCAACTTCAATTGGATGCAGTTGAGCTTCCTAGAGAGCGTTGGATGATTGTTGTGACAGGCAATGCACATTATTGGTGGCTATCCAAGGAGAGTCGGCTAGGCTCCGACCGAGTCACTTGGGAGGAGTTCTTTAGACTCTTCAAGAGATGTACATTCCAGCCATTGCCAGAGCGAAACTTAGGGATAAGTTCAACCGCCTCACCCAAGGCAACATGATAGTAGAAGAGTACAATACGATGTTCTGTTTGAGTCGCTTCGTCCCTACTCTAATTCTGACAGAAGAGCAGAAGGCAAAGAAGTTATTTGAAAGACTTAGCTTTGAGCTACAGAGATTGATCGGCTCCGTTGCACCTACTTCATACACTAACGTCCTTACCGCAGCACGATGCATGGAACGCGTCAATCGGAGAGAGTCCAGCCCAAAATGGCTGCACCCACTAGCATCAGCCATAGTACCCTAGGGAGGAGCTACAAAGGGACCTCACATGCACCAACCACCTAGAGCAGCCCTGCAGGCACCGCCAATATGTTAATATTGTAGCAAGCGAGGTCATATTGAAAGCAAATACAGAAGCAAGTTAGGACTATGCTTGGTTTGCAGATCAGGACAACACTCACCACGTGACTGTACGAGGGCACCTATGATTCACCGACCAGTCTTACCAGTACCGAGACAAACACAACAACCACCTAGGCCAGTCTGTCCAGCACTAGAAGCTCCACAGGCAGAAGCTGGAGGAGTCAGACCACCAGCTCCAGGAGAATATCAGACGAGGACACCCTTGGCTTCACAGGCAGCGCTATTCCAGCAGGCACATCAGCAGAGAGGACCAGCCCAGGGACGAGGATAATTTTTCATCATGACTATTGAGGAGACAGCTACTGCAAGAGAGGTCATCGCAGGTACCATATTAGTAGCTTCATTATCTGTTGTAGCTTTATTTGATTCAGGAGCATCGTATTCTTTTATAGCTGCTAGTTTCGTAGCCACACATAGAGTAGCTACCGTACCCCTTCTGAAGACCATAAAAATTCTTACGGGAGGTTGAATCATTCCCGTTAGTGACACTTATAGATCTTGTTTGGTTAGTTTATGGCCGAGAGATGAGAGCCCCTTTGCTGATCTTTTCTTTGTCGGACTACGATATTGTACTTGGTATGGACTGGTTGAGTCAGTACCATGCAACTCTAGATGGTCGACGTGGACGTGTTATCTTTAGACCACCTGGTCATCTGGAGTTTGAGTTTCTTCGGGGAGCCAGAGAATAAGGTGCCCAGCCTACACTTAAGACACTCACTACAGAAGGAGAACCAGAGCACCCAAGAGTTATAGCAGAATTTTTGGTTATATTTCTCGATGATCTTCCAAGCTTACCACCTGATCAGAAAATAGAATTCACTATAGACTTGACACCAGGAGCAGAGCCTATCACCTCAGCTGTGTACAGATTAGCACCGAATGAGTTAGTGTAATTGAAGAAGCAGGTTGATGAACTTTTATAGAAGGATTTTATTCGGTCTAGTGTCTCGCCGTGGGAAGCACCCATACTATTTGTGTCAAAGAAGGATGGGACGGTACGCCTATATATTGATTACCGGGCACTGAATACCGTAACCATCAAGAACATGTATCCCCTGCCACGCATTAATGATTTGTTCGATTAGTTTAGTGGTTCCCGTATATTCTCAGAGATCGACCTTAGGTCCAGCTACCATCAGATTAGAGTGCGGAAGAAAGATATACCGAAGACAGACTTCAGGACCAAATATGGATACTATGAGTTCCTAGTTATACCGTTTGGTTTAACTAACGCGCCAGCTGTATTTATGAGTATGATGAACAGAGTCTTCCATCAGTACTTGGACAAGTTCGTGGTTGTTTTCATTGATTATATCTTGGTATACTCCAAGAATCACGAAGAGCACGAGGAGCATCGTAGAATCGTGTTAGAGACATTGAGACATGAGAGGCTGTACGCCAAGCTCAGCAAATACGAGTTTTGTATGGATAAAGTGCCCTTCTTAGGATATATCATCTCAGGAGTAGGACTTGCAGTTGATCCAGAGAAGGTTGCAGCAATAGAGACTTGGCCCACACCTACATCAGTTGCAAAGGTTAGAAGTTTTCTCAGACTTGCCGGATATTATCAGAGGTTTGTGCAGAACTTTTCGAGGATTGCAGAGCCTAAGACGCGATTGACGTGTAAGGACCAGGAGTTTGCATGGACAGAGGATTGTCAGAAGGCATTTGCGGAGCTGAAGAAGCAGTTAATGACTACACTGGTCTTGACCCTTACTTCGAAATTGGGAGAATTTGTAGTATATAGTGATGCGTCAGGCAGTGGATTGGGATACGTTTTGATGCAAGATAGAAAATTTATCGCTAATGCATCAAGACAATTGAAGGTGCATGAGAAAAATTACCCGACACACGAAATTGAGCTTGCAGCAGTAATTTTTGCACTAAAGATATGGAGGTACGATCTTTACCGAGATAGGGTAGAAATTGTTACTGATCACAAAAGTTTGAAGTATGTATACACTCAGAAGGAGCTCAAGATGAGGCAGAGGTGTCACGCCCCAGTCCCAAAATACATAGGATTAGAAACACGTAAGCATGCCAGTCGCATGTATATGACACTCCAATATATGGAAACCATAACACACGTACGCTGTAATATGAATAACAATTCACTAGTGATATATATATAAGTCACAAGTCACATGGCATAATCTAAATCTCATCCACAGAAAATCAAATATAAATAAATAATCAATATCTATGAAACTAGATCTCAATACAAAGTATCTAAAGATGATAGTTGGATGGAAACAAATCCACTACCAACTCGAATATAAAATAAACACAATGTAAGTACAACACCAATAATCATGAGGCACGAAGAGAAGACCTCCTCGTAATATACGTAGCAAGTCCGGATCTGCGCTCCTGCGAATACTCATGAACATCTATACCTAGAAAGGGACCAGGTCCTCAGAGGGACGTAACAAGATACATAGAAGCATGAAAATAAAGTACTAAAATAAATATCCAATGGGTCGCCTAACCGTCTAAGTGAATGCAGTTTGAGAACAACTTTCCAACACGTGGGCTATCTGGCCATAAATGGAATTGGCATGATTCTCTCGGAGAATCAGGGGCCTAAAAAGCATGTCGTCTTTTGAACGCTAGAGGCCGCCTGTAATAAATGGGATCATCACCACCCGTCGCTCCGACGGAGCATCCGGGCGAACAAAAAGAAAGTGCAAAGGAGCCCAAATGCCTTACTTGTTGTTCTCCCCACCCCATGCTCTAAGTATGTCACATCCATGACACGATTTGGTTTATAGCCTATCTTTAGTATAATAGCCCAACCCTGCAACCAAACAAGGACAAGGATTGGACCACCGTGCTACAATAGATTATGTTCCTGGACTACTAATAACTGCTGAGTCTTCTAGCATGCAAAGTTTCTAACAGCAGTTATCCCTAACGCACAGCCCACACGTACAGGAGGCCAATCTAATACGTAGTCCGTGATCTATATGAGACTCACAACTCGTGTAACAACTGTGTCACGGCCAATGAACCTAATGATGCTTCATAATAATAGGGTTGTCTCATAAACAAGGTCAATGCATATACATAATAAAAATATATCACGACGACACCGTCGTTGCACCCAAGTTCCCTTGGACGCGTATTTTATATAGCAGTTAAAATATATGAACTAAAGACAGAAAATAAAGATGCATGCAACATATGGAATATGAATAACAGTACAATAGCAAGGTATATTTTTCTGCTCTGAAAAAGAATGAAGTCCCAACTTAAGGCATCATTCAATCTACCCGTCACATAAATTAAACAAGTTAGGTTACAAAAGTGGGTGAATAGGTTCCTCAATTTTAATCTATTTTAATTATGAATAAAATAACCTAAAATAGTATTTTAATCTTATTATAATCTGATTTTATTATTAAACTCTAATTTTGGTCCAAAGAAAGTCAACTTTACAGATTTGTTATACATGGCACGCAAATCGAGGCGATCCGTTGACCAAAAAGTCAACCAACTCAAATCCTAGATTTATGTATGGAATCCTATAGATTTTAATGCTACATGAATGCTAGAATCGACAGTTTTATAAAATCATAAGTCGGTAAAGAGTTATGGCCACAAGGGCGCACAGATGACAATTTTTGGTGGTTTTCTATTTACGTCTACGTTTCACAAATTTTACAGTAGATTAAACTTGAATATTAAATTCTAAAAAAATAAATTTATATAATTTCATCATGTCAGATTTTCGAAACTTCAAACGGCTCATAATTCCGAGTTCGGGATCTCCCGAAATCTCGAAAATACGAAAACGCGTCAGATTTTGGACAGCTGGCACTTTTGGAATATTTTAGAAAAATAGGTTCTGAAATTACTGAAATAATTTATATTCAAAAAACTAACCTTGATATGATTCTAACAAAAAAAATACAACACGTTTGGAGTCCGAAGCTAGGAGATATCATCTTTTTAAGTCGTCATAACTACTAGAAAATGAGGCTGAATTTATGACGAATTTGAATATTTTTGGACGAAAAAGAGAGGAGTTTGGGAAAAAAAAATGAAAGATATAGGTATTTATAATGTTGGAGACTACTTAATTGAATACGACTAGGATTGGCTAATTTGGATATGATTAGGATCAGTTTAAATAAGGATAGGATATGCATGGAGTTACTTTCCTAGTAGGCTCAGGATTTGAATTAATTTAAAAAATAGAGTTTGAGATATCTCAATAATTTATAATCTTGAATAGAATTAAAGATAATAAAAATAATTTATATATAATCTTATTAATATCTATTAACACTAAATTATCATTTATCTAATATTAATATTATATATATCCAAATAAATCCTAAATAATTTCAAAAATCTAAATAAATTTCTTAAAATTATATATAAATTACAGAAAAATATAGTTGAATATTTTAACCTAAAATAAATATTTGGTAGGAACAATATGTAAGTATGATCTTATAGTAAATCATGGAGTCCTAGAAATTTAGGTTCCCTATGTTTTAATTACCTAAAAATTCTAGAAAAATCTCCAAAAATCTAAAATAGTCTAAAATAATTTTAAATAAATATTTATATAAGTAAATATACTAAAAAAAAAATTCTAATTAACTAAGAGAATACTCAAAAGAAATTCAACATCTATAATAAATATAATAATATAAAATATACATAAAATACCAATTTTTGGTGAAGGGGTTTACAGAAGGTGTCACGTCCCAGTCCCAAAAATACGTAGGACTAGGACACGTAAGCATGCCAGCCGCATGGATATGGCAACTCCAATATATGGAAACCAAACCCATACGTACGCTGTAATATGAATATCAAATCCACAAGTGGTATACCATATGTCATAAGTCATAGGGTGCAATCTAAATCTCATCCACGAAATCAAATATAAATAAATAACCAGTATCTATGAAACTAGATCTCAATATAAGTATCTAAGGATGATGGTTGGATGGAAACAAATCCACTACCAACTCGAATGGAAAAGTACAACACAATAAACACAATATAAGAATACCAGCTAACAACCACGGAGCTCAAAGAGAAGACATCCTTGAAACATATGTAACCATCCAAATCTGCGCTCCTGCAATACTCAAGAACAGATACATCTGGAAAGGGACCAGGTCCTCAGAGGGACGTAACAAGTTACATAGAAGCAAGCCAATTTGAATACAGTGAACATGCATAATGTTTGAAAATAGATAAGTACGCTGTACAAGACAATCTATATGAATGCAAATGAGGACAACTTTTCGACGTATGGGCAAGGGTAGGCTACTCGATCTAATCCTCACAACTCATACACTCGTTAGTGCACATCATCAGCCGACATACCTCTGGGGTAGCGACCATCGGACTCCATCAATCGACATACCTCGGGGGTAGCGACCATCGGACACGACCACCATAGTGCGTGCTAGTGACTACGGTTTACCAGAGTGGTTAAAAGCCCATACGCCTAATGATTGTCCTCTATGATACTAAGTGTCAAGTGTGTGTCAACATATCTAATATATAGTAATGACTGAAAGGAACTACACATGCAATAAATAGAGATGCAATAAATATATAGAAATATACTAAGCATGCAAAATACTGTAAGCAATTTGGCAAGGTATCTTGCCTGGCAAGAAAGCTGCAAAAAATGTAATGTCCCGATGTCCACACCAAGAGTCAGAAGCTACGGCCTCAGAATGAACATCCCCGGATGCTGAAATAAATATTACCAACGTTTCCAGAATAAGCAAAATAGCTAAAAAGTACTTCCCTTTCGTCCAATTTGGACACAGGGGCAAAACGGTAATTTCGGATAAAAGTGGGGTCCACGTGTGGCCCACTTTGCACCGAAAAATATGCCAAGGATAACAGTCTCTAAATGGGACAAATTCTGGGTCAAACAAACTCTAAATGTCAATACGAACCCAACGGTATATCCAAATGTGGATTCCGATGGGCCGAACACAATTTCGTCCAAAAAGTCAACTGTGGGGCCCGCCAATTGACGACTTGGTCAACCATCTCAGAATTGCGTGAAAATTGGGTCATAGGACCAACACTTTACCACGAGTCCAGTGGCATAAGTTTCGTCGCAATCTGACGAGCGTGCAAAAAATACGCGCGACTTCCACAAAAGTTACGACACGGGGTGTGTCCGCGGATACGGGCTAATTTCGGCGTGCACACGCGTCCGTATCAGTTTCTACGAATTTTTACGTGTCCGATTATGCTGCGCGCACCATTCGGTACACTTGGTACACGGCGAGACGGTCCTGTTTGACGGGGCGCGCTCCGTTTCACAACTTTTGAAAATCTAGAAAAAGTGGGTTCGTGGGGTTTTGTGACAAATTTAATTTTGTCTACAGAAGTTAATAATCTAGGGTTATTTAACAGAAATTAAACTAGGTCAAGTGGTCTACGCATACCAAAAAGAATCATCGAATTCGGATCTCTGTGGTGGGCGATACGAACTCGGCAACATGGGTGGTCACCGCAGTTTTTTGTGATCCCAGAATTCGGTCTGTGTCTGCCAACTTTGGCACTATTTTTGCCAAGGGTTACGTGTTGTTCGAGGTCTACTAACACACAGATATGGAAGAGGGTTAAGGGGTGAGCATACCGGTGAAGACAGGGTGGCGTTTGGTTGATCGAGGCGACGAAAAACAACTCCGGAACACAGGTACCTCGCTGTGGGAATCTGCAGTGCGTGGGGTCGCGGTCGTCGGGATTTGTTTGGACGGCCTGGCGGGGTTCTCCGGCTGCGGTGACGGCGCTCTCTAGGTCTAGATGGGAAGAAGGAGGATCTGGATGATTAGGTTTAGGGTTTAGAGGAATAGATATATATATATATATATTTATGAAAGGGAAAGAAAGAGAGAGTGGGTTCGGTTTATGTCCGCGGGGGCTATGGGGGGGGATGCTGGTTGCTTTAATAAGGGTGGCTCACAAAGGAGCAGTTTGTGATGGTTTATAGCTGCTGCTTTATGCAGCAATGGGCGGATCACAAGGAAAGGCAGCGGGTAGTTTTAGGACTAGTATGGTTTGGTAGGTGGAGTAAGTTATTAATAGGTTTAGTAATAGTTAATAGTTATTAGTAGTATTATTAATAGGTTTATTAATAATAGTTATTAGTAGGTTTATAGGAAGTGGGCGGATGTGTTCTCTTGCTGCTGTGCTTGCTTTGTGGGAATGGTAGTGGTTTGCTTTGGTTTGCTTTAAGTTAATAGTTTATTAGTATTAGTTTATATTATTATTTTTTTCTTTTCTTAATCTTTTTCTTTTCTATTAAATATATACATGCATATATATATATATATATATATATATATATATATATATATATATATATATATATATATATATATATACTCATAGAAAATTTTTAGATTATATTAATGCACACTATTAAGCTAGCAACTGCTCAAGGGGTCTCCTACATAAAATAAATTTCGAAAAATTCCTGATGGTCCCATAAATCCTCTAAGTGCACCAACACCTAAAATAAAAATTATTAAAAACTATTTCTCCTAATTAGCCACTAATTACAATAATTAAATTATTAATTAATAAAAAAATACGATTTTTTTTTGAAATAGGGGTTTTTCATTCTACCCAACTTATAAAAATTTCGTCCTCGAAATTAAAACTAAGCCGCGATAGAATGTCAAGGGTGGTATAAGTTTTGCATTGTTTAAAATACAAGACTAGGTTTAGAGGAGTGGGGGATATTGCGCGTTGTACATCCCAAAAATTTATGAAAAAATCCACATGAGCGAAAATAGGTTTCTTCATGTGTCATGTCCAATGGTGTGGACACCTAAATGCTCTTTTGCATAAGCGCCCAACCATTGAAACGTTGCACAAAGATGGAAATTGGATGATGGGCACGTCTAGGATAAGGGTGTGGAATTTGTATGAAGGCAGTGGCTAGTGTAGTGTTCCAATTATCGGAGCACGGTAAGGTACGCTAAGTGATATAATTATTGTAAAATTTAATAAAATACCAGGTTCCATCTCTAACTGGAATCAATCTAGCCTTAGCCTCACTATCTCGGCCAAGTAGGTCCAATTTTGGGTGAGGGTTTCACAATCTACCCAACTTAAAATTTATCCATCTATTATCTAAGGCTATATATCTAGAAAAACTATTCCTCAAATTATTTAACCATGATATTCAATCCTTAAAGTTTTACACCAACATATCATCTATGATATGCCCCTAATCAATTATAAAAGAGAGTCACTAAGTCACGGGATTAGCCTTATGGGGTATATCTAGTACTATCAATGTCAACTTATACCAGCACGAGGTTTCGTCTTTCCGAAATAAGGGAAGACGGAGAGCAATAATAAAGAATTCAAGGTGAAGGTGATAGAATACAAGTACGAGGTTCAAAGAGATTAAAGAATTCGAAAAGAGAGTTGTCAGGACAGTTGTGGATTAAAATCCTATTTTTGGTAATTTCCTATTTAGATGCTCGTATCAGTACAGTTATGTAACCGATACGATGTGTCAGACATGTCTAGGGGCAAGTATATCCATCTACTACCATATATCTCAATCTACGTAAAGTAGTCATGCGAAGAGCGAACCAAGCGCACTAAGGTTAGCTAGACCTTAATACACCGATTCTGATTAGGCAATTGTATCATTGTGTGCACCCAATAATACATATGCCATGAGCAAGCTCGATAAAAGAATAAGCTTGCAAAACTAGGCTACAATAGCAGCATAAGTCGAGGTAGTACGGCAAACATAAATACGCTGGATTATGATGAAAGAAGGTACTTAACAATTCAAGTTCACAAAAGATAAGACTCCATGATCTCTACAGCTGCCATACTAACTCCTTGTCTAAGTCGATAGTCGACCAAATAGGGGTATGGGCTTCTAATCTCTACAGTCTGATGAAATATTATCTTCTTATGCTAGCACACAGTTAATGTCATTCAGCTACACTTCAATAATAGGGCAAAAGACTATGCGATACTAGGTTGTGAGGTATACTACCCAACTTATAACAATAAACTAATACTGTAATTGCCTTAAGGATACCGTAGAAACTCCTGTTAAGGTCTACAGAAAGGGATCTTGGTACTTATTAGGGTATCCTCTTACATTACATAGGTCATGGTCGTACTAAGTCTTAGTCTTAGTGCAAGTGTCAATAGTAAGAACGGAACAGTTACTGGCCTTCCAGGGGGAAAGGGGATATAACTCGTATCGAGATGGGGGTACAGGTTACGCAATTTAAAACTAAGGGATAAGCACCAGGTCTCAATCTTCAAGAGTAGCTTAAACCATCAAGTTCTAACTACTAAGCACACAATTCAAAAATTCAAGAGTAACAACCAAAATCCTAGCAAGCTATATATATCCTAACATAGAATAAAATCACTTAGTCTATAATCAGAAGTGTCAGATGGCACGAGTTAAAAGATGAAGAATAGAGGAACAAAATTTAGTCGTCGCACAATTAGCGAACGCTAAGGTCGCAGAGGAACAATATATGAAATTAAAATAGGGGCTTTAGATAGCATCGTGGTTTTCTAAGAAGGAGTGGTATGCTAGTTGCTATGTTCGAGGTATGATCAAGAAAAATGTTCTATTCATTGCTCTTGGCTTCCTAAGGTACTGTCTGCTACTAATAAGACAATGATCTAAGTTTATAGTTCTCCAATACTTATCTAACTATGAAGGTTAGGTTCAGTCCTAATTTTCAATTTTGGTTTTCTATTGGTTCCTTAATACTAGGGTCAAACATTATGGTAGAACTTCTAACTAACTCTAGTAGTATCTATGCTACTCACAAGTCCTCATAATACATCAAGGGATAATGGTAAATCAATCTATAGATAAAAAATTCTAGGGTTCACTAGATATTCTAAACTTAGTGGTGTGTCTATATTCTCGTTGTATTCTTAATAGGTGTGCTACCATATTTATCATCCTAATAATAGGGGTTCCTATATTCTAGCAGAAGGATATACTCAAAGAACTATTAAGGAAGTACAGGAATCAAGCATGATGCAATTATACAGACATGATGGATTGGAAGGAGAGCGAATTATAGTCAATTGTGGATGAGATCCTATACTCTATTCCTAGGTGCAGGCTTGTTCGGTACAATAACATAACCCAAACAATATGCTCTCGACCTGCATGGGCCACCACAAAAATATGTCACGCCCCAGTCCCAAAAATACGTAGGACTAGGACACGTAAGCATGCCAGCCGCATGGATATGGCAACTCCAATATATGGAAACCAAACCCATACGTACGCTGTAATATGAATATCAAATCCACAAGTGGTATACCATATGTCACAAGTCATAGGGTGCAATCTAAATCTCATCCACGAAATCAAATATAAATAAATAACCAGTATCTATGAAACTAGATCTTAATATAAGTATCTAAGGATGATGGTTGGATGGAAACAAATCCACTACCAACTCGAATGAAAAAGTACAACACAATAAACACAATATAACAATACCAGCTAACAACCACGGGGCTCGAAGAGAAGACATTTTCGAAACATATGTAACCATCCAAATCTGCGCTCCTGCAATACTCAAGAACAGATACACTTGAAAAGGGATCAGGTCCTCAGAGGGACGTAACAAGATACATAGAAGCAAGCCAATTTGAATACAGTGAACATGCATAATGTTTAAAAATATATAAGTACGCTGTACAAGACAATCTATATGAATGCAAATGAGGATAACTTTTTGACGTATGGGCAAGGGTAGGCTACTCGATCTAATCCTCACAACTCATACACTCATCAGTGGACATCATCAGCCGATATACCTCTGGGGTAGCGACCCTCGGACTCCATCAATCGACATACCTCGGGGGTAGCGACCATCGGACACGACCACCATAGTGCGTGCTAGTGACTACGGTTTACCAGAGTGGTTAAAAGCCCATACGCCTAATGATTGTCCTCTATGATACTAAGTGTCAAGTGTGTGTCAACATATCTAATATATAGTAATGACTGAAAGGAACTACACATGCAATAAACAGAAATATAATAAATATATAGAAATATACTAAGCATGCAAAATACTGCAAGCAATTTGGCAAGGTATCTTGCCTGGCAAGAAAGCTGCAAAAAATGTAATGTCCCGATGTCCACACTAAGAGTCAGAAGCTACGGCCTCAGAATGAACGTCCCCGGATGTTGAAATAAATATCATCAACGTTCCCATAATAAGCAAAATAGCAAAAAAGTACTTTCCTTTCGTCCAATTTGGACACAGGGACAAAACGGTAATTTCGGATAAAAGTGGGGTCCACGTGTGGCCCACTTTGCACTGAAAAATGTGCCAAGGGTAACAGACTCTAAATGGGACAAATTATAGGTCAAACAAACTCTAGATGTCAATACGAACCCAACGGTATGTCCAAATGTGGATTCCGATGGGCCGAACACAATTTTGCCTAAAAATTCAACTGTGGGGCCCGCCAATTGACGACTTGGTCAACCGTCTCAGAATTGCGTGAAAATTGGGTCACAGTACCAGCGCGTTACCACGAGGCCAGTGGCGTAAGTTTCATCGTAATCTGACGAGCGTACATAAAATGCGTACGACTTCCACAAAAGTTGCGACACGGGGTGTGTTCGCGGATACGGGCTGATTTCGGTGCGCACACACGTCTGAATCAGTTTCCACAAATTTTTACGTGTCCGGTTATGCTGCGCGCACCGTTCGGTACACTTGGTACACGGCGGGGTGGTCCTTTTTGGCGGGGCGCGCTCTGTTTCACAACTTTTAGAAATCTGGAAAAAGTTGGTTCGCGGGGTTTTGTGACGAATTTAATTCTGTCTACAACAGTTAATAATCTAGGGTTATTTAATAGAAATTAAACTAGGTCAAGTAGTCTACGCATACCAAAAAGAATCATCGAATTCGGATCTCTGTGGTGGAAGATACGAACTCGGCAACATGGGTGGTCACCGCAGTTTTCAGCGATCCCAGAATTCGGTCTGTGTCCGCCAACTTTGACGCTATTTTTGCCTAGGATTACGTGTTGTTCGAGGTCTACTAACACACAGATATGGAAGAGGGTTAAGGGGTGAGCATACCGGTGAAGACGGGGTGGCATTTGGTTGAGCGAGGCGACGGAAAACAACTCCGGAACACAGGTACCTCGCTGTGGGAATCTGCAGTGCGCGGGGTCGCGGTCGTCGGGATTTGTTTGGACGGCCTGGCAGGGTTCTCCGGCTGCGGTAACGACGCTCTCTAGGTCTAGATGGGAAGAATGAGGGTCTGGATGATTAGGTTTAGGGTTTATATATATATATATATATATATATATATATATATATATATATATATATATATATATATATATATGAAAGGGAGAGAGAGAGAGAGAGTGGGTTCGGTTTATGTCCGCGGGGGCTATGGGAGGGGGGGAATGCTGGTTGCTTTAATAAGGGTGGCTCACAAAGGAGCGGTTTATGATGGTTTATAGCTGCTGCTTTATGCAGCAATGGGCGGATCACAAGGAAAGGCAACGGGTAGTTTTAGGACTAGTATGGTTTGGTAGGTGGAGTAAGTTATTAATAGGTTTAGCAATAGTTAATAGTTATTAGTAGTATTATTAATAGGTTTATTAATAATAGTTATTAGTAGGTTTATAGGAAGTGGGCGGATGTGATCTCTTGCTGCTGTGCTTGCTTTGTGGGAATGGTAGTGGTTTGCTTTGGTTTGCTTTAAGTTAATAGTTTATTAGTATTAGTTTATATTATTTTTTTTTCTTTTCTTAATCTTTTCCTTTTCTATTAAATATATACATATATATATATATATATATATATATATATATATATATATATACTCATTGAAAAATTTCAGATTATATTAATGCACACTATTAAGCTAGCAACTGCACAAGGGGTCTCCTACATAAAATAAATTTTGAAAAATTCCTGATGGTCCCATAAATCCTCTAAGTGCATAAAAATTATTAAAAACTATTTCTCCTAATTAGCCACTAATTACTACAATTAAATTATTAAGTAATAAAAAAAATATGATTTTTTTTTGAAATAGGGGTTTTACAAGAGGCGCTGGCTAGAGTTGATGGTCGATTATGACATAGACTTGCAATATCATCCAGGCAAGGCAAACGTTGTAGCTGACGCTCTTAGCAGGAAGCCCACAGCTTCTCGCTTGACAGCGCAGTCCCAGTTATTAGAGGATCTTGGGATCGAGGTCATCATGCCAGGACAGAGTGGACAATTGGCTAACCTTAAGGTTCAGTCGTCACTAGTAGAGAGAATCAAGGTGACATTGCCTACAGATGCAAGATTCCAGAGACTTAGAGAGAGGACGAAAGCCGGTATGCAGACGGGACTTCGGATCCATGAGGGCAGAACACTAGGGTGTGAAAATTGCCTATATGTTCTGAATGGAGAGTTGAGACAAGAGTTGATGATAGAGGCACATAGCTTTATTTATTCTATTCATCCGGGAGGTACGAAGATGTACCGAAATTTGAGGCAGTATTACTGGTGGCATAGAATAAAAAGAGGGATTGCACGGTTCATGGCAAAATATTTGGTCTGTCAGCAGGTTAAGGCCGACCATCAGAGGACTATTGATATGTTACAGCCAATTTCCATCCCAGAATGGAAGTGGAAACATATCACCATAGATTTTGTTACAGGATTTTTAAGAAGCCCTAGTCGGAAGGACGCAGTTTGGATTATTGTGGATCGACTCACCAAGTTGGCACATTTTTTGCAATTTTGAGTTAGGCAATCCACAGAGATTCTAGCTGATATCTATATATGTCAGATTGTGAGGTTACATGGAGTATCGGTGAGTATTGTATAGGATCGTGACTCTAAATTCACGTCCTATTTTTGGCAGAGCATGCAAGAAAGTCTAGGCACCAGACTCAAGTTCAGCACGGCTTACCATCCGCAGACAGATGGTGTCACGACCCGCACCCGGAAGTTCGGGCACGAGTGCGTGGGTACGTCCAGCCTACGCCGCAGAGTCGGCGGTAGTACGCTGTCTAGGTCAATCCATCTAACTAGTCTAACTCATTCACAATTTAACATAGGCAAGATAATAATGAGAATAGAAACTTAAATTATGCAACTGGAATGAATGTGACAACAATTCAAATGTTTAATACAGGAATTTCAAATGAAATCGGGGACAAACCCGACAAATAAGATAAGAACAGAAATAAAAGATAGCTACTAAAAGCTACTCAGCAGCAGGGGTCTCCGGGGTGGGTTCTGGCTCCTCATAGGTATCATCTGTACCCTCATAAGGACCATAGTAGGTAGGGGCAAGATCCTCATTATCGCCTAAATCAACAGATCCAGTCAGGAAAGGAGCAAAGTACACAGTACACAGCAAGATTAAACTAAATATTTATGACAATTAAATACTGAGTATCATGTTAAGGGAATTGCATAAAAGAATGTCAATATCTCAGAGTCACAACTACAAGCAGGAATATGAGAAAATAGAAGTAAATGAGCAGGAAATGAAGCTACTACAATCAGCAAGAAACATAACATGACTAGAAACTATCTGTATGAAACTTGTGTTTGTTTTTAGAATACTTAGTTGGCATGTAGGGGTTTATAAGGCTAATCCGGCCGTCATAAACGGCTATTATTCACGAATAATCGAGATCCGGCTGATGGACAGTCGTGTACCAACAGCTATTATTCACGACAAGGGGAAGGGTAAACTACATGCCTTTCAGTATTCTCCCACCCGACATGATAACAAGACATGGACTAATATATCCGAGACATGAAAATCCAGCATTTCTGATACTAGGTGTAATCATCAAGGGTACTAGAAAATCAGGAATTTAACTATCACAATATAATTAGATTTAACTTGAAGTGCAGGTACTTGCCTGTTGTTTGGATCTGTTTAATTAGGTTCTTGGGAGAAATGTCCAGAGGTGAGTCCAAAAGCTGAAACAGACATTACCATCACTCTCAGAAGATGTCAAATAGCTAGAAATGCCTGTCCTTGGGTCCAATTTGGAGACAAGGGCAAAACGGCAGTTTTGGGCCAAAACGGGGTCCGCCGTTGGGCCCGCTTTGCACCGAAAAACGTGTCCAGGTCAACGGTCTCCAAATTCACCAAACTTAGTGTCAACAGGTCAGGAACGCTGATACGAACCCAACGGAACTTTCAGATTTGGATTCCGATGAGCCGAACACAAAATCGCCCGTCGAGCGGGGCCTGTGGGGCCCGCGACACGCGATTTCGTCAACGTTCTCAGAATCGAACCAAACTTGACCCACAGGACCAGCGTATCGCTACGAGTCCGATGGCACAAGTTTCGTCTCGATCTGACGAGTGTACAAGAAGTTATGGTGAATTACAGAATTTGCGGATACGGGGCGATGTCCGCGGATACGCGTTGATTCCGGTGTGCACGCACACCCGAATCAGCTTCCGCGAAATCTCACACGTCCGTATCGACGCTGCGCACGTATCTGTGAAGACCGCACGCGACCAAGTCGTCCCGTTTGGCGGGACGTACTCGGTTCCGGGGTGAAACAGGGTCTGGTTTTTCCTGTTTTTGGATCGCGGTGTGCGATCACCACAGGACGCGGTGCCCCGAACAGTTTGTCCGGACACCGAGAGGGTCACACAGGCTTCACAACACAATTTGCGGAATTGAAAACGGAGCTACGAGGCGAAAGTTACACATACCTGAAGTGGACCCGAAAATAGGGTCGAACCGTGTCCGACTCGTGTCGGACACGCGAAGGAAATTAGGGCTAGGGTTAGGGTTCCGGCGGGTTTCTGGCCGTGGACGGCGGAGGGCGGCCGGAGGGGCGCCGGAGGGGGCTGGGGTTGGTTCGCCGAGGGGCGGCGCGTCGGTTGGCGGCAGCGGCGGCGGCTCAGGGCGGCGGCCGGAGGCTGCGGCTGCTGCTGCGGCTTCTGTGGGAGGAGACGGCGTCGGGGACGGCGGAGCGGGGCGCCGGAGGGGGAGGCGATGGTCGGCGGGGCACGGCGAGGAAGCTGCGGCCGGTCGGCGGTGCTCTGAGGCGGCAGCGGCGGAGTAGGGTGGCCGGGGAGTCGAGGGGTCTGGGCCTTATATAGGGCGGAGGAGCGGCCGAGTCAGCCGGGAAAGGCGGGGCGGAGAGGGGAGCGTGGCGCGGTTGGCCGCGCGGAGCGGGGCCGAGCGACGCGGGCGGCCAGGCGACGTGGCCGGCGCTCCGCCGGAAATCGCGCGGCTGAGCGGGTCGTGGGGCTGGGGTGGAGGCCGGGTCGGGTTCGGGGCTTAACGGGTCTGGGCAGACCCGCCCGACCCGCGAAGGAGACGGGCTGGGTTGGGCTACGGGCCGGGCCGCGGCCCACGGGCCGCGGGCCAAAAATGAAAAATAAAAATAAAAATAGAAATAAAGTAAATAAATAATAATAAATAATCAATTAATAATTAATTAATTAGAAAAATTGTTTTTAGGCATTTAAAAATAGTTCTGAGGCCCAGAAAAATCCAGAAAAATTACCCTAAGTCCAGTTTTCTATTTTACACCCAAAAATATTATTTTCATGATTATTTTAATATTATTTATTGCCAATTAAAAATCATTTATTAATTAAAAGCTTTGATTTTATTTACAGAAAATTTACAGAAAATTCCAGAAAATTGGGAAAAATCCAAGATTTAATAAATTAAAAATTCAGGGGGTTTACAACCCAGTTTTCCATTTTACACCCAAAAATATTATTTTCATGATTATTTTAATATTATTTATTGCCAATTAAAAATCATTTATTAATTAAAAGCTTTGATTTTATTTACAGAAAATTTACAGAAAATTCCAGAAAATTGGGAAAAATCCAAGATTTAATAAATTGAAAATTCAGGGGATTTACAGATGGCCAATCAGAGCATACTATTCAGATCCTAGAGGATATGTTGAGATCGTATATGTTAGACTTCGGAGGATCATGGGAAGACCATTTGTAATTGGTAGAGTTCTCTTACAATAATAGCTACTAGGCGAGCATCCTGATGGCATCATTTGAGGCATTGTACGACATAAAGTGCAGGTCACCGATATATTGGAATGATATTGGCGAGCATCAGATACTCGGTCCGGAGTTAGTGATATAGACAGTTGATAAGGTGAAGCAAATTCGGAGTTATCTTTATGCAGCTCAGGACATACAAAAGCATTGGGCTGACACACACCACCGACTGTTGGAGTTCAAGGAAGGCGAACATGTGTTCTTGAGGATCTCACATACTCGAGGTACTATTCGATTCGGGAGCAGAGGCAAGCTGAGCCCAAGGTACATTGGGCTATTTGATATTTTAAAGCGTATTGGTGAGGTGGCGTTTTACCTCCACCCTAGAGGGAGTGCATGATGTATTTCATATCTCACAACTGAGAAAGTACGTAATTAACCCAATTCACGTAGTCGATCATTTCAAGATTGCAGTGGGACCGAGCTTGAGGTATGAGGACCAGCCAGTTGGGATACTTGACATTAGTGAGAAGATATTACGGAGTCAGACGATCATACTGGTTCACGTAGCTTAAAAATATCACTCCCCAAGCAAATCCACTTGGGAGAGAGAGGATGTCATACGCCAGCATTATTCTCACTTATTCGAAGATGCAGGTATGAACTCAGAACTATCATTAGTTACCATATCCTATTAAATTGCTAGAGTAGATAAATTCTTAAATTGCGATGACGCAATTCTTTTAAGGTGGGTAGAATGTGAGGACCCTGATTCTCATATAGGGTTAATTTGGTAATTTTAATTTTTTTAATAGAATTTTTTAATAATTTTATTAGATAATAACAAGAAGTAAGATAAATATATAATATAAAATGATATATGACAATTAGGGATAAAATAAGTATGTAAGTAGATATATCTAGAACAAGATTAGATAAGAATTATATTATTCAAAATATAAAATATTAGGGTAATCGAAATCCAAATATTTAAATTTACAATAGATTGGATCAGACCTTTTTTAAAACCCAACAATATATAAATAACCTATCTTCTCCTTATAGTAATTGGCTTCCAAATCCTAAAGAGATTACACGTGCAAATTCTTCAGCCCTATTTGTATCCCTATAGGCATATAAATATATGCAGGAACCATCCTCTCGATTCATCTCTCTCGACTTCCTACTTTTTTCTGAACCCCTCTCCGCTCTGCGATTGCGATCTCGATCCCGTGCTTAGTGTTGAGCAGTCCTCGACTCCGAAGCCTACGAGTCATTCTCGCAGTACTCGACATCATCTGTACTAGCAGAACCTCGGTCGTCAATTTCTCGTTGAGCGCACTATCTTCAAACCCGCCATCACCAGAGAAACCGGAGCTCATTCCGCGGACTTCCACTGTAAGTATACAACACCTCCCGTCCACGCTATTAGAATAACAAATAGAAAAAAGAAGGAAGATTTATATATAAAATAAATTAAATAAGAAGATGATACAAAAGTTATTAAACTGTGTGGAGCAAACCCCACGTACACCATCCACGTTGCTCATAGAAACTTAGAAAGTAGTGGACACAACAACCCATTAACACAAATTTGGAAGAGAAGTTTAAATATCATAGGGATATTAGCAAAGATATCGACAGAAGTATTATCCACTATAGATTCCTTTCTATTCAAAAGAAATAAAACATGGATTGGCACAATTTCGTATAAGGCCCTCCACTTTATGTTATTGCCATAATAATGATAATGGATGAAACTAATATATATAATTATAATGAAGTATTAGTAAAAAATTGAATAATATTTTGGAACCAAATAATAAAGGTAACTCTTATAATGTTAAATTATATATATTATATACGTGTATGTGTGTTCTCCATGTTATGGTTGAACGTAACATGGGGTGTACAACAGCGTACGACATACCGCACTAGTCATGCGTAGTGTCATTGGCACCAACAACGCGACGTGGTTGACGAGCGCGTGATGACTCTATAATTTATATATAAGTAGTAAATATTAGAATTAAGTATTTATTTATATATTACTGCCAGGGCACATCGGAGATGCAGCACCATCGGACGTAGACTTAGGACTCGCTACATCGCAGCAGCAGATAGAAGGCAAGTGTACCTTTCCTTGTTCACAGTAGATTGTGCTCTAGTTATTTTATTTTTGTTGATTCTTTTATTGCTTGTAATTGTGATGACCTAGGACCGCCATGATACATAGCTTTCAGATTACATTCGGGTGCCGACTTTCGTATGTGGAGTTTCGATATTGTTAATTGCATTGTCAACGCTTACCTACTCGTGCTACTCTTGCATGATTTACCATAGGACACTGTACTCGAATTTTATGCACATGAGACACACTTGAGATATTCGAGGATCCCGGCTTCTGTTTTAGGACAAGGCTGGAGACTTGTACTAGTTCTATTATTTACACCTTGACTTGATAGATAGAGATTGTCTTGCATTTTATGACATGAGACGTGAGATACATGGGGTTGGGGAGAACTTACCGTACCGCTGGACTACCAAACTATACTAGTATTATAGTACTGCAGGTATCTTGACGGGGCTTTTACGTAACTACTACTATTATTACTACTATCACTAGTACCCCTAATATAGAAGACGAGTACATTTTTACTTGCATACGCATAGATGGATTATGTTAGATACCCTGAGCACACCTCTTTTTATTATTTCTTATCATTTACTGTACTTGGCTTGAGTTATTCTTGTACTTTGCTATGTCCCTTGAGGACCTGGATCCAGATTAGTCCCAAGGTATAGCTGAGGAGAGTTGCCCCAAGGTTTACGGGACAGGAGCTGACGTTGAAGCAGTACTTGCATCAGAGGACAAAGTTGTGCTCGAGGACTTATCTTGAGCACAGTTACTATTTTATTTACTTTTTCATGTTCTTTAGATATAGAGACTTGTTTCTGTGATCACTGGATAGATGTACTCAGTTTTATTTCTTTTCTTTAGTTTTGATGACGGGTTGTTCCCTGTGACACTATATAGCTTTGGACTTGTGATGGATAGCTTCCTTTATTTATTTTCTTGACTGTTCTATCTCCTTGTATTGTGATTACTGTCTGTGGATGAGATTAGTTTAGATTATATATTGTGACAGGAGTAGTAGACCTTATTTATCTATATTACAGCTTAAGTGCACTCTAACGGGTCTATTAAATTGGGTTTGTCCATTGGAGTTATACTGCTGGTCATTGCCACGTGGCTAGTCCCTCGATATTTTGGGACTAGGATGTGACAGGTATCCTCAGATCAAGCCAGTTTTGAACAGGAGCTAATCGAACCAAAATAAGGAATATGCATGCACTTGCAGGATACACAAGTCGACAGGATGCACAAGTCCCTCGTAGGGCCACTGCGCTAAAAATACGGTATTAGCGGTTCCAATGCTCCTATAGTGAAACAGTGGCTCAACATATTTATAATAGGTCAGATACTGCACTCCACTAAGGCGGATGATATACAGTATCTGTCGTGGCCAGCCTATAACACACTTAGAATGAATCTTTGTGGGAAGGTTCGTTGTCATGATCTCGGGATACCATTTTGTCATGATCTCGGGATATCGTTCCCTCCAAATATTAGTACCACTTTTAGTTACCTAATTAGCCCTATATTGTGTTTGAAATCTCAAGGTGTGGTCACATGAGAATTTTCCTTAAGATATCGTATAAAGTATGGGCACGCTAGATACGAATCCATGGAAGTTCAATCTAGATTCACCCAAGCGTGTATGCAACATTCAATCAACATCTTAGCCATGCTTTGGTAGTTGACTCGCTTATTATGCATGTATTGGGAAAAAGTAGTATATATATATATATATATATATATATATATATATATATATATATATATATATAATATCATGCATTCAGGAGATTTGGATGCATCCTCTATGCACAATCCAAATATAAATCACTTAACACGTGATACTGTATGTCGCACCTCGGCGCACATCCGATCATATACACTTTCAAGCAACAAGTTGGTATCAGCACAAATAAAGTATTTGAGTCCAATTACCAATTATACATTGGGTCACATGAATCAAGATCATATTGTAACATGAAGCTTATGTCATGTACATAGCTGGTTAGTCACTATCCACTTAGTCTGGTTCATACTGAAATCCCAGTTCAACTCATGCCATGTTCATAGCCAATCTTAGCTCATGGTCACGTCTGGCACGAGGTCTGGTTAGTAGATCCATTCTTCCTTAGAATCATAACACTAGCATTAACTCGATTATAAATCATAAAAAAATATTCAATCAAACAGTCAAGGCCACATATGAAGTCAGGGTCGCATATGTCTCTAGGCCGCGGGAGAAATCCTGGTCACATATGAAGTATGGGTCGCATGCTCAGGGTTAAAGTCTACTCCTTGTGACAAGTATTTGAAGTGAGGGCCAATAAATAAAGTGTCAGTGATGTGACATAGAGTGAGTGATGTGACTAATGTGAAAATGCAATTAAGTGTGTTTGAGAGAAAAGACAAAGTCATAGAAATATATGCCAAGGGTTCAGAGTCATGCATCTAAGAAAGGTGGCCACATGCTATGCTTGCTGCATAAGGAGTCATGCCGCATGGATTGTCTTTTGAACTTAGCGAATTTCTCATTCGTTCAGCGAGTTAAAACACAAGAATTTCAAGGACACTTGTGTAAAATAAGCAGTCATGCATCCAAGATAATGGACGCATGTTTGTCAATATGTGCGGCACAGAGTTCAGGCTGCATAGCACTCAGGCCACATAGCACTCTCTGCCGCATATGATGTTGGCTGCATAAGCACTTCGTTTTCTCTAACTGTAATTCGGCCATGGCGGAAGCCCTAAAAATTAAAATTTTGTTTTGACCATAAAATTCCCATTTTAAATCCAAATCAAGTGAACCAAAGGTCAAAACGCTTGAAATTGAAGGCTCTGTCATGTAGGAAAAAATAATTTTTAAAAATACATGTTAAATAGATCAAAACCAAGAAAATTCATGAAGCCCATAAAAATTCTAAATTAGAAATATAGATATGCACCAATCCATCCACCAAATCCAAAAACTCCAAGTTCTAAAATTATGCAAAGAACATAATAATCAATTAATATGGAGGGTTTCTCCATTTCACATGCAAGGTATACTTGCCTATGGAAATGGGAGAGAAAACACAAGAAAGAGAATGAAAATAAAGTAATAAAGAGAGAGAATGAAAGGTTGGTTTATATATGGTAGGGTTTAAGGGTTGAACGAAGGGTTCTCATGACTTGAACCAACCAAAAAATGAACCAAGAACCAAGAACCAGGTTAAACCAAAGAATGGGTTTAGTCTCCATGCACATGCAACCGCTAAAAATAAAATTTATTTTAAATACGTATATCGGGAACGGGGAGTAACACTTGTGATCATGATCCAAATTATCAATTATATACAATTGCTTATGTTATTGCTGATTGTGAAAATACTGATTCTTGGAGTTATTTTTAAACGGTTTGAGAACATTTTTAAAAAAATATTTTGATGCATGGAATATAATTTCTTTTATATCAGATAAACATAAAGGATTGATAAGGGCTACGCGTGTGATATCTTTCCAGAATTGCCTCATTTTTTTGTATTCAATATTTTAAACAAAATTTGAAAAAAGTCTTCAGGTTTTCCTATTTTCAACGTAGTTTAGACTATCTTGCCAGATGTTATAATGAAACAGATGCGAACTATTATTTGAAAAAATTAAAGCTGAAAACATAGATGTTTACAATTGGCTCGTTGGAGTAAATGATGAAACTCGTATTTTTTTACACTGGATAACAACTTATTCTCCTTGTCCCAGATTAGGTATTAACACGTCGAACCTTGTTGAATGCTTCAATAACTGGGTTAAAATGTTACGTGATAAACCAATAACAACACAACTTGATGGGATTCTATCCGAAATTATATTACTTCAGGACAAGAACTGACAAAAAGCTGAAAATCTTTAAACTGGTTATTGTTCAAAGATGTTGCAAACTATGGCTCTTATCATAAAAGAAAATCACCAGCTGCAAACGTTTAATATAGTTAGATATTTATTTGAAATATTAGATTGTAAAACAAATAGAACATATGTTGTAGACTTAGATGAAAAATCTTGTTCATGTTTAAAGTGGTATCATACTTTGCTTCTATGTGTACATGCATGTTATGCATGTAAGTCTAAAAATATTAACATCGACAGTTTTTATCCAGGTACTTTTTCTAAGGAAGTATTAAGAAGAGTATATAAGCCGCACCTGGAGCCAATTCCAGTCCCTTACAACCTCCAAGGTACATTAGTTAGAGGTCACATTAGAGTACCAAATGTACGACGCAAGGCGAGAACACCAAAGAAGAATCGGATCATAGAGAATGATCAAGCTTCAAGAGATCTTTGATGTAGTAACTGCAATGGTTTAAGACACAATAGAAGAAGATGTACAAACCAACCAAGAGAATGAAGGTATAGTCACAGTTTTTAAATAGTTTTATTTTATGAGAACAATATGTAATTTCATTAAAATAAAAGTTACATTCAAATAAAGTTTATATTGATATAATAATTTCATCGGCCGCTCTTGTCTAATTGTCGATAGTTCGGACGATAATCTCTCTTAGATTGAGTCGGTCCCTCTTTTCTCGTGTATTATCCGGGGCCGCATCATCACCACCTCCTTGACTGTCCTCCACTTGAGATGGCATCGGTGCTGATGGAGTTGCCAAGGTATGCGTATAGCTGGTAACTCCGGGGGCGAATAAGCTATCCCAATGAGAATCTCCCCCGTGGGTCCAATGAGAAGTGCCTTCACCAGTCGCCGGAGAAGTGCCCTCACCAGCCCACTGAGTAGTGTCTGCACCAGTCATTGCCTGAGTAGTGCCCCAGTCAGCCCACTGCGTAGTGTTCGCACCAGCCGTCGTCCAAGAATTGCCCGCACCTGTAAACACCCTAAATTTCAGAGTAAATTTTTAATATAATTTCTCCCGGATTTCTCGGTGTTTTCTGGAAGACGAATCATGGAAAATTGGGAGTTAAGTATTTTAAATACAGTTTATTGGTGTTAAAATATTCTAGAAATAATAATTTATGGTAAATACTAGAAAACCGGACGCGTGGTATTTTTCGGTGTATTTATTAGACTCCGGAGCAACGATTTAAGGTCTAAAAGCTATTGGGTTGATTGAAACGAACCGAACCAAACCAACCTGACCCGAGACCCGCATGCGAACCCTAGCAGCCGCCGGTTTGCACTGTAGCAGCCTATAAAAGGGCCGCCTCGACATCCGTGCCAAGCCCTCTGGAAACCCTAACCGCCGGCCGCCATCTCGTTCAGCTCTTCCCTTTCCTCACCCCCATCTCGAGCAGACCGACCCGCGCCCCCGCCGTTCCCCCTGTCGACACCTCCGTCGGCTCCCTCATCCGCTCTAGACTCCCGGCCAGAACCCTTCACCGCCAGCGATCCCGCCGGCCGCCACCAGTTCCACCCTCGGCCCTCGACCCGCGTCAGGCCGTCGCCCGAGAACCGGCCGCCGCTCGAGACCCGCGGCGCCGAGCGACGTCGAACCTCCACCAGCGTGCGAGACGCTCCGACCAGGCCGCGCGAAGCCGCTGACCTAACCCGACCTCGAGGCTGACCCCTCCGGCGAAGCCCTCGACTGTCCCGACCAGAGCCCTCACTCGGACTCACAGCAGACACAATCAGGACTCGGCTCGCGTCGAATTGACTTTCGGACACGCAGAATTCAGCGTTCTCGGAGCCCTGTTCAGGTACCGTTAACTCTCAACTCGCAACTCCGTTTTAGTTTCTGTCAGTTTCTATGCGTAGACTGTATAATTCTCTCGGTGCCCGTGTAACTCGCTCGGTGCATCGCGTCCTGTAGTGATCGTACACCGCGATCCAAAACAGGAAAAAAAACAACGCCCAGTTTCACCCCGGAACCGAGTACGCCCCGCCACACGGGATGACTTGGTCGCACGCGGTCTTTACCGAACCGTGCGCGTCGCTGATACGGTCGTGTGGGATTTCGCAGAAGTCGATTCGGAGGTGCGTGCACCCCGGAATCAACGCGTATCCGCCGACGACACCCCGTATCCGACCTTTCTGGAATATGCTGTAACTTTGTGTATACACGTCGGATCGAGACGAAACTTGTGCCATCGGACTCGTAGCAATATGCTGGTCCTGTGACCCGAGTTTGGTCCGATTTTGAGAACGTTGACAAAATTGCGTATCGTGGGCCCCACAGGTTCCACTTGACGGGCGATTTTGTGATCGGCTCATCGGAATCCAATTCTGGAAGTTCCGTTGGGTTCGTATCATCGTTCCTGATTTGTAGAAACTGAGTTTAAGGAATTTGGAGACCCTTGACCCTGACACGCTTTTCGGTGCTAAGTGGCCCACAGGTGGACCCCGTATTGGCCCGAAAATGACATTTTTGCCCCTGTGTCCAAATTGGACGTAAGGACAGGCATTTCTAGCAGTTTGTTAGCTTCTGAGACGGTTGGTGATGTTTATTACAGCTTTTGGAGGAGTACCCACCGGATCCACTGATACAGGGATAGCTTTTGATATTCATACCCCAGGCAAGTGTACCTTGCCAAACTCTGCAGTATTGTTTCATATTTTTCTTGCTTCATTATATTGCTGTGCATGTTTAACCTAGGACCGTGTGACGTACTTAGCGTCCGATTATCAGTCGGGTGCCAACATCGTACGCGGTGTTGGGTACGGTCATCTAGAGATGGACATTCGTGACACTTTTATATTCTCGTACTTGTCTTCCCAAGTACACATTGACCCAGGATACTTGACACTACTCATGAGACAGGATTTTCTCGAGATATTCGTGGTAATTCTGTATAGGATACAGGACATGGACATTATATTCTTAGATGTAGTATGACTGGTTGCATTAGCTATGATCCTGCTTGACATGGACATGAGACGTTATGGTCATGATATGCGTGGTTATATTGGGTGGGAAGAGACACACAGGCTACAGGCTATTTTTATATATATCTATTATTATTGAGAGGTCGTAGACTCTCGGAGCAGAGCTAGACCCACTACCGGTTATTACCGCTACCGGCTCCCCGACACAGAGCTTGTAGTGGCACAGCCTGAGTACTCGTGTTGCTCTCACTTGCATTGCACTTAGATGGTTACATATTTACCCCATTGCTTTATTTATTTATCATTGCTGTACTGCTTATTTATTTATTGGCATGAGCTTTCTTGTACCTTGCTATGTCCCCTGAGGACCTGGATCCGGATTTTGTCCCCAGATTTTGCAGACGAGGTTTATCCCGAGATATACGGGACCGGAGCAGGAGCTGGACCGACACCCGAGGACGAGGTGTTAGCTGAAGACTTTGCCTGAGCATCCATGTTTTATGCTCAGTATTTATTTATTTATTTCAGTCTTTTATTTCTGGTCTGTTGAACCATTGTACTAGATATTTATCGGGTTGTTCCCCGAAGTACTTTGTTGAGACTAGCTGATGATTTGCATTCCTTATTTATTCTGTGGATCATATTTTATATCTTGTGTGGATGAGATTAGTTGTGCCATGATTGTCGTAGACTTTGTTTTACAGCTTAAGTATGCTCTGATGGATCCATTAAATTAGGTTTGTCCATCAGTGTGTGCTGCTGGCCATTGCCACGTGTCTAGTCCCTCGGTATTTTAGGACTGGGGCGTGACATGGTTTTTTGTGGTGGCCCATGCAGGTCTACGACTAAATAGTTCGGTTTCAACTTAGGGACCGAACCAGCCTGCCCTAAGGATAGAATAAGTTATAGGATCTCATCCATTATTTGAACCATTATTGAACTCTATATCGAACTCAAAATTGTTACTTGAACTGCATCCTGTATTGATTCCTCTGAGCGTTCTTATAGTTTATCTTTTGATTGCAGAGCAATGGATTCTAGGAATAGAGATGATATTCCCTTGGATACGCCACACGACGCTGTGGTTACTTATGGAGACGGAGTGACACCAGGGGATGGAGGACAAGCATCGCAGATTGATCCAACCGGTCAGCCTAATCCAAGGTTCCGGAGAGATGATATCCCACCTCCACCACAGTTTACTCCCCAGAT
Source organism: Iris macrosiphon (assembly GCA_036927795.1). Classification (NCBI taxonomy): domain Eukaryota; kingdom Viridiplantae; phylum Streptophyta; class Magnoliopsida; order Asparagales; family Iridaceae; genus Iris; species Iris macrosiphon. Next base: position 12,317,460 of record JAYESA010000013.1, read on the forward strand.
GCCAGTATTCCCGCCAGGACAAGCCATGGACGGACAACAGATGTTCCAGATGATGTATGCTATGATGCAAGCACAGCAACAGATTCAGCAAGAGGCCCATCGGCAGGAGGCCGAGTATCTGAGGACCAGCCTGGTATCCGCATTGGAGCAGGCAAATCCCCCAATGAGGCGAACAGCGACGGGATCTATCACCGATTTTCGTCACCTCAAGCCTCGCACATTTTCTGGTAAGGAAGGGCCAACGGAAGTTCATGAATGGCTTACAAACATTCAGCATCAGTTGGAAGCCGCTGAACTTCCTAGAGAAAAATGGATGACTGCAGTCAGAATGCAGTTGACTGATAACGCACATCACTGGTGGCTAGCAGAAGAGATAAGGCTTGGACAGGACCGAGTAACATGGGAAGAGTTCTCCAGACTCTTCCAAGAGATGTACATTCCAGCCGTTGCACGGTCAGAGCTCAGAGACAGGTTCAACCGCCTTATCCAAGGCAACATGTCAGTGGAAGAATACAATGCGGAATTTATTCGCCTGAGCCGCTTTGCCCCGACATTGATTTCGATGGAGGAAGAGAAAGCTGAAAAGTTCTTTGACGGCTTAAAGTTCGAGCTTCAGAGATTGATTGGATCGGTAGCACCTACAACTTATACCGACGTCCTTGCAGCAGCACGTCGCCTGGAGCGCATCACTAGAAGGGAGTCGAATCTGAAGAGGCCTATCACATCAGCACCATCCAGGCCAACACATGGGGATTCAACAAAACGAACCCAGAGGAGTATACCGGAGAGAGCAGCACACAGGGACAGACCTCTTCCTACTTGTCACCACTGCGGCAAGGTAGGACACATTGAGAAGAAATGCAGGCATAAGTTGGGACTATGTCTGAGCTGCGGATCCAACCAGCACTTTTCTAGGGACTGTTCTGAACGCAGAGACGGAGCACCGAGACTAGCTTTACCTGCACCACGACCGGCTACAGGAGCAGTAGAGCAAGGAGTTCAGCCTACTCTTAGGGTACTCTCTGTAGAAGGGGAAATAGGTTACCCAAGGGTCATCTCAGAATTTGTGGATGTATTTCCTGGTGATCTTCCAGGTTTACCACCTGATCGGGAAATAGAATTCACAATAGACTTAACTCCAGGAGCAGAGCCTATCACTTCATCAGTATATCGGCTGGCACCTAAGGAGTTAGTGGAGTTGAAAGAACAGGTAGATGATCTTCTGGAGAAGGGTTTCATTTGACCCAGTGTTTCACCTTGAGGAGCACCCATATTGTTTGTGCCGAAGAAGGATGGAACAGTACGATTATGCATTGACTACAGGGCACTGAATGCTGTGACCATCAAGAACAGGTATCCCTTACCACGCATTGATGATCTATTCGATCAGTTGAGTGGTACAAGGGTATTTTCGAGGATTGGCCTTCGATCCGGCTATCATCAGATCAAAGTAAGGAAGGAAGACATCCCGAAGACAGCTTTCAGGACTAAGTATGGACATTATGAGTTCTTGGTGATGCCGTTTGGTTTAACCAACGAGCCAGCAGTGTTTATGAGTTTGATGAACAGAGTCTTTCATCAGTTATTGGATAAATTCGTGGTGGTGTTCATTGACGACATTCTCATATATTCCAAGAACCATGAAGAGCACGAGGAGCACCTCAGAATCGTGTTAGAGACCTTGAGGCAGGAAAAGTTATATGCCATGCTCAGTAAGTATGAGTTCTGTATGGATAAAGTGCCTTTCTTGGGGCATATCATATCAGGAGAAGACTTTCAGTGGATCCAGAGAAAGTTGCGGCGATAGAGACTTGGCCTACACCCACATCAGTTGCAGAGGTGAGAAGTTTTCTCGGACTCGCGGGATATTACCGAAGGTTTGTAGAAAATTTCTCAAGGATTGCAGAACCAATGACGAAGCTGACACGTAAAGACCAGGAGTTTATATGGACAGAAGACTGCCAGAAGGCTTTTGAAGAACTGAAAAGAAGATTAACAACAGCACCTGTCTTGACTCTTCCTTCAGGGTCAGGAGGTTTTGTTGTTTACAGTGATGCATCAGGTAGTGGACTAGGATGTGTTTTGATGCAACATGGCAAGGTCATTGCTTATGCTCGAGACAACTGAAGGTCCACGAGAAGAACTACCCAACACATGATCTGGAGTTAGCAGCAGTTATATTTGCATTAAAGATTTGGAGGCACTACCTTTATGGTGAGAAAGTAGACATCTTTACAGATCACAAGAGTCTGAAGTATGTGTATACTCAGAAGGAGCTTAACATGAGGCAGAGACGTTGGCTGAAATTGATGGTAGATTTTGACATAGATCTGCAGTATCATCCGGGAAAGGCGAATGTTGTTGCAGACGCACTCAGCAGGAAGCCTACGGCTTATTTCTTGACGATGCAGCCCGAGTTACTGAGAGATCTACAGGAGCTTCAGATAGAGGTTGTTTTACCAGGACAAAATGGCTTGATGGCTAATCTAGAAGTTAAGTCGTCACTAGTGGAGAAGATTAAAGAGGCATTGCCTACCGATGCTAGATTCCGAAGACTGAAAGAAAGGACAGAAGCCGGCATGCAGACAGGACTTCGCATCCACAAAGACGGGACATTGAGGTTTGAAAATCGCTTGTATGTTCCAAATGGGGAATTGAGACAGGAGTTAATAACTGAAGCACACAGCTCTTTATATTCTGTCCACCCAGGAGGAACCAAGATGTACCGGGACTTGAGACAGTATTACTGGTGGCATGGAATGAAAAGAGAGATCGCAAGATTTGTGGCTAAATGCTTAGTCTGCCAGCAAGTAAAGGCCGAACATCAGAGGACTGCAGGTAAGTTACAGCCGCTTCCTATACCGGAATGGAAGTAGAAACATATCACGATGGATTTTGTTACAGGATTTCCGATGAGCCCCAGCGGAAGAGATGCAGTATGGGTGATAGTAGATCGACTCACTAAATCGGCACACTTCTTGCCATTCAGAGTTGGACAGTCCACAGAGGTACTAGCCGACATGTATATGCGACAAATTGTCAAATTACATGGAGTGCCTGTCAGTATTGTATCGGATCGAGATTTGAGATTTATATCTCATTTCTGGAGAAGCATGCAAGAGAATCTGTGCACTAGACTCAAATTCAGCACGGCATACCACCCGCAGACAGATGGACAATCGGAGCGCACAATTCAAATCTTGGAGGATATGTTGCGATCATGTATGCTAGATTTCGGAGGATCTTGGGAAGATTATTTGCACTTAGTAGAGTTCTCCTACAACAACAGTTATCAGGCCAGCATCCAGATGGCACCATTTGAAGCTTTATACGGAAGGAAATACAGATCGCCTATATGTTGGAGTGACGTTGGTGAACGTCAAATACTGGGTCCAGAATTGGAAACGCAGACAGTGGAGAAGGTGAAACAGATTCAGAATCATCTACGATTAGCTCAGGACAGACAGAAGCATTAGGCTGATGCACACAGGTATCCCCTAGAGTTCAAAGAAGGGGATCATGTATTCTTGAGGATTTCGCCCACTCGAGGTACTATTCGATTTGGGAGCAGAGGCAAGTTGAGCCCAAGGTATATTGGGCTATTTGACATTCTAGAGCGCGTTGCTGAGGTGGCTTATCGGCTTGCATTACCTCCATCCTTAGAGGGAGTGCATGACGTATTCCACGTCTCCCAGTTGCGAAGGTACGTGACCGACCCAAGTCACGTAGTCGATCATTCAGAGATCGCAGTAGGCCCGAGCTTGAGATATGAAGAACAACCAGTTGGCATCCTCGACGTCAGTGAGAAGACCTTGCGGGGACAGACAATCAGACTGGTTCGTGTAGCATGGAAACATCATTCTCCTGGAGAATCAACTTGGAAACGAGAAGATAGTATGCGCCAGCGTTACCCCCACTTGTTCGAGGAGGCAGTTGTAAATTAAGCAACCTTGTAATTCCATAATTCTATCTTTTGTAGCTTACTCTTTGATTGCGAGGACGCAATCCTTTTAAGGAGGGAAGATTGTAAACACCCTAAATTTCAGAGTAAATTTTTAATATAATTTCTCCCGAATTTCTCGGTGTTTTCTGGAAGACGAATCAAGGAAAATTGGGAGTTAAGTATTTTAAATACAGTTTATTGGTGTTAAAATATTCTGGAAATAATAATTTATGGTGAATCCTGGAAAACCGGACGCGTGATATTTTTTGGTATATTTATTGGACTCCGGAGCAACGATTTAAGGTCTAAAAGCTATTGGGTTGATTGAAACGAACCGAACCAAACCAACCTGACCCGAGACCCGCATGCGAACCCTAGCAGCCGTCGGTTTGCACTGTAGCAACCTATAAAAGGGCCGCCTCGACATCCGTGCCAAGCCCTCTAGAAACCCTAACCGCCGGCCGCCATCTCGTTCAGCTCTTCCCCTTCCTCACCCCCATCTCGAGCAGACCGACCCGCGCCCCCGTCGTTCCCCCTGTCGACACCTCCGTCGGCTCCCTCATCCGCTCCAGACCCCCGGCCAGAACCCCTCACCGCCAGCGATCCCGCCGGCCGCCACCAGTTCCACCCTCGGCCCTCGACCCGCGTCAGGCCGTCGCCCGAGAACCGGCCGCCGCTCGAGACCCGCGGCGCCGAGCGACGCCGAACCTCCACCAGCGTGCGAGACGCTCCGACCAGGCCGCGCGAAGCCGCTGACCTAACCCGACCTCGAGGCCGACCCCTCCGGCGAAGCCCTCGACTGTCCCGACCAGAGCCCTCTCCCGGACTCACAGCAGACACAATCAGGACTCGGCTCACGTCGAATTGACTTTCGGACACGCAGAATTCAGCGTTCTTGGAGCCCTGTTCAGGTACCGTTTTCTCTCAACTCGCAACTCCGTTTTAGTTTCTGTCAGTTTCTATGCGTAGACTGTATAACCCTCTCGGTGCCCGTGCAACTCGCTCGGTGCATCGCATCCTGTAGTGATCGTACACCGCGATCCAAAACAGGAAAAAAACAACGCCCAGTTTCACCCCGGAACCGAGTACGCCCCACCACACGGGACGACTTGGTCGCACGCGGTCTTTACCGAGCCGTGCGCGTCACTGATACGGTCGTGTGGGATTTCGCAGAAGTCGATTCGGAGGTGCGTGCACCCCGGAATCAACGCGTATCCGCCGACGACACCCCGTATCCGACCTTTCTGGAATACGCTGTAACTTTGTGTATACACTTCGGATCGAGACGAAACTTGCGCCATCGGACTCGTAGCAATACGCTGGTCCTGTGACCCGAGTTTGGTCCGATTCTGAGAACGTTGACAAAATCGCGTATCGTGGGCCCCACAGGTTCCACTTGACGGCCGATTTTGTGATCGGCTCATCAGAATCTAATTCTGGAAGTTCCGTTGGGTTCGTATCATCGTTCCTGACTTGTAGAAACTGAGTTTGGAGAATTTGGAGACCCTTGACCCTGACACGCTTTTCGGTGCTAAGTGGCCCACAGGTGGACCCCGCATTGGCCCGAAAATGACCTTTTTGCCCCTGTGTCCAAATTGGACGTAAGGACAGGCATTTCTAGCAGTTTGTTAGCTTCTGAGATGGTTGGTGATATTTATTACAGCTTTTGGAGGAGTACCCACCGGATCCACTGATACAGGGATAGCTTTTGATATTCATACCCCAGGCAAGTGTACCTTGCCAAACTCTGCAGTATTGTTTCATATTTTTCTTGCTTCATTATATTGCTGTGCATGTTTAACCTAGGACCGTGTGACGTACTTAGCGTCCGATTATCAGTCGGGTGCCAACATCGTACGCGGTGTTGGGTACGGTCATCTAGAGATGGACATTCGTGACACTTTTATATTCTCGTACTTGTCTTCCCAAGTACACATTGACCCAGGACACTTGACACTTCTCATGAGACAGGATTTTTTTGAGATATTCATGGTAATTCTGTATAGGATACAGGACATGGACATTATATTCTTAGATGTAGTATGACTGGTTGCATTAGCTATGATCCCGCTTGACATGGACATGAGACGTTATGGTCATGATATGCGTGGTTACATTGGGTGGGGAGAGACACACAGGCTACAGGCTATTTTTATATATATCTATTATTATTGAGAGGTCATAGACTCTCGGAGCAGAGCTAGACCCACTACGGTTATTACCGCTACCGGCTCCCCGACACAGAGCTTGTAGTGGCACAGCCTGAGTACTCGTGTTGCTCTCACTTGCATTGCACTTAGATGGTTACATATTTACCCCATTGCTTTATTTATTTATCATTGTTGCACTGCTTATTTATTTATTGGCATGAGCTTTCTTATACCTTGCTATGTCCCCTGAGGACCTGGATCCGGATTTTGTCCCCAGATTTTGCAGACGAGGTTTATCCCGAGATATACGGGACCGGAGCAGGAGCTGGACCGACACCCGAGGACGAGGTATTAGCTGAAGACTTTGCCTGAGCATCCATGTTTTATGCTCAGTATTTATTTATTTATTTCAGTCTTTTATTTCTGGTCTGTTGAACCATTGTACTAGATATTTATCGGGTTGTTCCCCGAAGTACTTTGTTGAGACTAGCTGATGATTTGCATTCCTTATTTATTCTGTGGATCATATTTTATATCTTGTGTGGATGAGATTAGTTGTGCCATGATTGTCGTAGACTTTGTTTTACAGCTTAAGTATGCTCTGATGGATCCATTAAATTGGGTTTGTCCATCAGTGTGTGCTGCTGGCCATTGCCACGTGTCTAGTCCCTCGGTATTTTGGGACTGGGGCATGACAGCACCGGACGTCGTCCGAGAAGTGCTCGCATCGGCCGACGTCTAGGAAGTGCCCTCGCCAACTTGGTGATGAGGGACATCGTCATCTTGCAGTAGCAGATTATCAGCCTGATACCAAACAGAGGTATACTTCCTAGGGGGTGTGCTTGTCGTTGTTTAACAAGACCATGAGGATAATCTCGTGGAATACATAATGGAGGGTTTGGAGGAATTGGGCCTATTTGCATAGCAACCAAAAATTTGCCAACCGCTGTGCCCAACGGGTCGCTCACTTCATGATTTTAGTATGCCATATTTAAATTTGGAAGATGAAATATTAAGTAGAATTTAATAGAGGACATATAAATAAGTACTACGGAGACAGACATTTTTATATAAAAAAAATATACCAGCCCTTCTACATAATCATAATAGCTACGGAGACTATAATCATCTATGGCTTGATGTTGGAATCGAAACTCCTCATATTAGTAGGCTCTGTTGCTGATAAGAGGATCTCCCCACCAAGATCTATATGCATTATCATCATAGGCTGCACCATTACAAATTATGAGCATAAGATTTCTTATAATTTTTGAAGTAAAATTTGTTAAACTTTTGAAATAACTTACCATCATGAATAGAGGACATCATTTGAGACAAACGTGCCACCTTATGTGTCTCAAATCTAGAATTCCACCCAGGAATCAATCTTCATGCTCTGGCAGTTGCATTGCCTCTACCCCGATTGAAACATGGTGGCTCATCAAGAATGTGTTGTATCATCCAGAACTATCGCATAATACGATCAGCTCGATGATACATGATGTGATCGTGGAATATTATGAAAAATCTATGAAGACTCAATCCATAGGCTGTTGTGACTATCTCAGGAGGATTCAGCCCAAGCCGGTATGGTAAAAAATTGCCTATTTCGTTTGAATTTTTTTATAAGATTTCATGTGAATAAAATTATAAACATGTTGACTATATAAAATAATAAAAAAATTACCTCATAAAACCTTAGTGAATCGAATTAGCATATACAGTAATATCCTTGTGAGCACATCGAGCTGGATCTGCTACAGCCGTCATCCAGCGTAAAGCTGATGGGAAGACACCAGCATTGGTATCAATACGGAAGACTGGCCTATGGATATAGAAGTACTCGTAGGACCAAACCTACAAAAATTCTATCATATAAGTGCATATATATATCTTTAGTAAATAAAATTATATGAAAATTTTATACCTGTATTAATGTCATACATCCACTCAAATTTTTCTTTCTTTTATCTACTGAAGTAAATTACCTAAAATTGACATGGAGTTGTACAGATATGCCAACACAGATGCACCCCATGCATGACATGTAGGTTTTGCCAGATTTTGCAGAAAGGGTAAAAAACGTAAATTTGCCCTAGCTCCTGAGTTTGGAAAAAAAAAATCGTTGATTAGACCTAGTAAGTAGGCCCTGGTGCAAGCATAAATCTGAACAGAAAATTTGAAAATGATATCCGTTAAACTAAATAAAAATATATATTACATAAATAATAACATTAAATGTTATACTTACCCGATTCGCTTCTACTATGACTTATTCCTCATCAATACGATCTAGGTGCATAAAGTTGTGATGGAGCCACGAAAGCGTCACAAAACTTTTACCATAGATGTTAGGCGGCTCCACGCCTAAGTACTTCATAATCGCAGTTTCGCCACAAAATGACTCATCATCATCAAATATTATAGGTTCACCCGTAATAGATAATCCTAAGATATTTGGCACATCTACTAGCAAAATAGTCATTTCTCCAATTGGTAACTGAAAGGTATTTCTTCCGGGCCACCACCGCTCAACTAAACTGAAGATCAAGTCTTTATCGTGACGTAGAAAATGTATCCGATCAATATAATCAAAATCAAATACGTTCACCAATACATATTGTTCTTCAGTCAACATCCAGTACCCAATCTCCTCCTCATAACGCCATGCAACATGCTCTCGTGCTCGTATAGTTTCAGGACAATCGTATTGCTATATATGAGATATATAAACGATGTTATTATTAGACATGTAAAAAATATAAATTATATTGACTAAAATAATTGAATTTTAATATACCTGTCCAGAAAATACTAAAATAGAAATGTGCGACTCACGCTGCTGGATAATCATATCAGTGGTAGGCCCTCCCGGAATACGTCCATCGTTTGGGTATTCATCTGTAAAATGTTAGTTAGGATTTTGATTCGAAAAATATTAAGATTAGGGTTAAGATTTCTGCTAAATTTAGGGTTATGGTTAAAATAATTAGTATTAGTAATGGTATTAAGGTTATAAAAATATTTGGGATTATGGTTAAAACAGTTAGTATTAGTATTAGGATTAAGATTAGAATAGTTCGGTTATGGTTAAAATAATTAGGGTTATAATTAGGTTTATGGTTATGGTTAAAATGATTAGGGCTACAGTTAGGTTTATGGTTAGTGTTAGTGTTTCCTAACCCTAAATCCTAATCATTTTAACTATAACCATAACATTAACTATGTAGTAACACTAACAATAACTAGGTAGTAATACTAACACTAACATTAACTACTTAGGATTAGCAAAATAGTTATGATTAGGATATAATCATAACTATTTTGCTAAAGAGTAGTATTAGATTATAACTAAATTTCAAATTAAAATTAAAATTAATAGTTTTTCTTCCGTCATACTAAAATTAATTAAGAATATTAACTATCAAAACTAAAATGATAGAACTATTTAGAAAAATTATTAACATGCTAAATATTAACGCTAACCCTTATAATAAAAATATTAAATGATTATGACTACTAGGATGAGGATTACAATTATAATGCTAACAATTATAATTATGGCTACTAGGTTGACTAACAATATAGTTAATACTAAATGAGTATGGCTACTAGGACGAGGATTACAATTATAATTATGGTTATGGTTAGAAATTAAACCTTATAATAAAAATTTAATTATGGCTACTAAATTGATACAATTATTTAGAACAATTATAATTATGGCTAAAAATATTACTTAAAATAAATAAATAAAATATTAAAAATCAAACATTTATCTTCTTGTTCTTCTTCTCTACTACTGCTTCTCTGCTTCCTCCAAATAGTCTTCTGTGGATTCACAACTCCTCCTTCCTCCTTATACAACCCACACACCAACCACTCACCCACCTTATTTGTAAATCCCTCGATTTTTCGAGATTTTTAAAACTGGATTTTTCGGAATTTTCTAGAATTTTTGAAAATTTTTGCTAATTAAAATCAAGGTGTTTTTGGTATTAAATAAAATTAAATGTTTTTAAAATATATTAAAATATTATGAAAATAATATTTTTGAGTGTACAATAAAAAACTGGACTTAGGGTAATTTTCTGGAAATTTATTGGACCCCGAAAACATTTTTAAAAGCTCTAAAACTATTTTTTTAATTTAATTAAAATTGAACCGGGTTGAACCGGGTTCAAACCGGGCTGAACCTGGTCCAACCGAACCCGACCGGACCGCTGACCCTAGCGGGTCGGGCCGGGTCTGCCCAACCCGCACCCGCCTCCGACCCGACCCGTTTTCACTTCCCCCACGACCCGCGCCCCGCTCGGCCACGCGCAGCGCCGTCCGCGCTTCCCGGCCGCCCCGCCCGCTCTGTTCGGCCCACGCCCCCGCGACCTCCGCCTCCCCTGCCACGTCTCCGCCTTGCCCGGCCCCTCTCCAGCGCCGGCTCCCTATATAAACCCCCCCGACCCGATTCCTCCACCGCCATAGCCACCACTCCACCGCCACCGCCACGGCGCCGCTCAGCGCGCCGCCGCCCGACGCCGCCGTGCCCAGCCCCGCGTCCCCAGCCGCCTCCGCCTCCGCCCCTCCGGTGGCTTCCCCCGACAGCACCGAGCAGCAGCAGCAGCAGCTAGAGGCGAACCCCGCCGCTGCTCCGGCCGCCTCCGGCCCCTGCGCCGCCTCCGCCCAGCCTCGCCGGCAGCGCCCAAGTCCCCTCCGGCCATCCTCCCCCGCCGCAACGCCGCCCAGCTCCGGCCGCTGCTGAGAAACCCTAACCCTAACTTTGGATCGCGTGTCGGACACGTGTCGGACACGGTGATTTCCGGATTTTCGAGCCCGGTTCAGGTACGCGTATCTCCCTGCTCGTTTATCTTTTTTTGATTCCTTCTGTTGCATTGCGAACCCTGCGTGACCCCCTCGGTGCCCGTGCAACCCGCTCGGTGCATCGCGTCCTGTGGTGATCGCGAACCGCGATCCGAAAACAGGAAAAACAATACCCTGTTTCACCCCGAAACCGAGTCCGCCCCGCCAAACGGGACGACTTTGTCGCGTGCGGTCTTCACAGATACGTGCGCGTCGTTGATACGGACGTGTGGGATTTCGCAGAAGTTGATTCGGATGTGCGGGCACACCGGAATCAACGCGTATCCACGGACACCGTCCCGTATCCGCCCTTTCTGGAACGTGTCCTAAATTTGTGTACACACGTCAGATCGAAACTAAACTTGCGCCATCGGACTCGTAGCGATACGCTGGTCCTGTGACCCAAGTTTGGTTCGATTCTGAGAACGTTGACGAAATCGCGTGTCGTGGGCCCCACAGGCTCCACTCGACGGGCGATTTTGTGACCGGCTCATCGGAATCCAATTCTGGAAGTTCCGTTGGGTTCGTATCAGCGTTTCTGACCTATTGACACTGAGTTTGTGGAATTTGGAGACCTTTGACCCTGACACATTTTTCGGTGCAAAGCGGGTCCACATGTGGACCCCGTTTTGACCCAAAATTGCCATTTTTGCCCTTGTCTCCAAATTGGACTTAAGGACAAGCATTTTTAGCTGATTGATATTTTCTATATCTGATGGTGAGGTTTATTTCAGCAACCGGAGTACCGCCTGCAATTCCAGCTGAAGTCAGAGCAGCAATTGGAATCAGAACCACAGGCAAGTGTACCTTGCCAAATCCTGCAGCTTGCTACTTATTTCCTTGGCTCATTTATACATCAGAGGACAATTATACCTTGCCAACTTTACAGTTCTTGTTGCATGTTCTCTTGCTTTATTTTGCTGTGCATGCTTAACCTAGGACCGTGTGACGTACTTAGCGTCCGATTATCAGTCGGGTGCCAACACCGTACGCGGTGTTGGGTATGGTCATCTAGAGATGGATATTCGTGACACTTTATTTTCCTGTACTTGTCTTATCAAGTACCATACGACCCAGGACACCTGACACTATTCATGGACAGGATCTTCCTGAGATATTCGTGGTGATTCTGTATAGGATACAGGACTTGACATTGACATTATGTTCCTAGATACTATATGACTTGTTGCATTAGATATGATCTTACGTGACATGGACATGAGGCCACATGGACATGAGACGTATGATTACATTGGGTGGGGAGAGACACACAGGCTACAGGTTGATTATATTATGCCGGCGTCTTAGTCTCACTACGAGATAGACAACTACATGATATCGCTGCTACCGGCTCCCCGACACAGAGCTTGTAGTGGTTTCAGCCTGAGTTCTTGTGCTGCTCTCATCTTGCATATCACTTAGCTGGTTATTTAGTGTTTTTCTATTGTTCCATTTATTGCTGGAGAGACACACATGCTACAGGTTGACTATATTATGCCGGCGTCTTAGTCTCACTACGAGATAGACAACTACATGATATCGCTGCTACCAGCTCCCCTACTCAGAGCTTGTAGTAGTCTCAGCCTGAGTACTGGTGATGTTCTCACCTGCATTTCACATAGATGGTTACATAAATATCCTGTTTATTCATTGACTATTTCACTGCATTATTATGGCTTGTATTTTCTGTACCTTGCTGTCCCCTGAGGACCTGGATCCGGATTATATCCCCAGGTATAGCCGAAGAGATCCATCCAGAGATATACCGTACAGGAGCACTTCCAGGAGCTGTACCAGAACCTGAGAACGAGATCGTGCCAGAGGACTTCTCTTGAGTATTGGTTATATATAGTCAGTTATTCCTGTTTCTATTTCCCGTTCCTTTATTCCTGTCTATTTGTATTGATGTATCAGACATATTCTCGGATTGTTCCCCGAGACATTTTATTGAGATATGCTAGTTTACATTTATTTGCATTATTCTGGCATTTGATCTGTAATTATCTGTAGTGGATAAGATTAGAATAGACTGTGACCTGTATCATTGGTTCCATTTATTGTTAGACTACAGCTTAAGCATGCCCTGATGGATCCATTAAATTGGGTTGTCCATCGGTGCGTGCTGCTGGCCATTGCCGCGCATCCAGTCCCTAGGTATTTTGGGACTGGGGCGTGACATGATTTTTGTGGTGGCCCATGCAGGTCAAACGACTAAATTGTTCGGTTTTCAACTCAGGGACCGAACAGGCCTGCAATAAGAATAGGATAAGTTTTTAGGATCTCATCCACTTGCTTGAAACGTTCTTGATATCTATATCGGATTCGAACTAAATTCTTGACTTGCATCCTGCCTTGATTCCTGTGCGCCTCTTATTGTTTATTTTGGTTGCAGGGTTATGGATTCACGAGTGAACGATGAGACTCCCGCAGGAACACCACAAGTTGCAGGTGTCACCTATGACGACGAAGTGACACCAGTGCATGGAGGACAATCAGCTCAACAACATGCCTCGAGAGTCCACCACGATGACATTACACCATCGACGCAATTTACTCCACCAATGCCCGTAATTCCACTAGGGCAGGCTATGGACGGGCAGCAGGTGTTTCAAATAATCTATGCAATAATGCAAGCTCAACAAGAGACTTTGAGTCGCAGCCTAGCACTTGTACTAGAGCAGGCAGATCTACCAGTACGAAGGCCAACGACAGGCTCTATTTCTGATTTCCGCCAGCTAAAGCCCCGTACCTTCTCAGGCAAGGAGGAGCCCACTGAAGTTCATGAGTGGCTCACCAACACCCAACATCAATTAGAAGCAGCTGAGATTCCAAGAGAACGTTGGATGACTGCCGTCAGAATGCAGTTGACGGACAATGCACATCACTGGTGGCTATCCGAGGATACGGCTCGGACCAGACCGAGTCACTTGGGAAGAGTTCTCTAGACTCTTTCAGGAGATGTACATTCCAGCTATCGCTCGATCAGAACTTCGGGACAAGTTCAATCACCTCGCTCAGGATGCTAAGACGGTGGAAGAGTACAACGCAGAGTTCATTCGTCTAAGTCGCTTCGCCCCAACATTGATCCCGACAGAAGAAGGGAAGGCTGAGAAGTTCTTTGACGGACTAAACATTGAGCTACAGAAACTAATTGGATCCGTTGCACCTACTTCGTACTCGGACGTCCTCGCTGCAGCACGACGCATGGAGCGCGTCATCAGGAGAGAGACCAATCTGAAGCGGCCATCCACATCAGCACCAGCCGGAGCACCACAAGAAGAAGTTGCAAAAAGACCTCACATGCACCAGCCACCGGAAACATCTCCACAGGCACTATCTGTCTGTCCATATTATCGCAAGCGAGGCCATACTGAGGACGAGTGCAGACGAAAGAAGAGATTATGCATAGTTTGCGGATCCAGTCAGCATTTATTAAGGGAATGCCCTGAGCGTCGAGACAGAGCACCAAGGGTAAACCAACAGGCGCTACCAATACCAAGGCCAGCTTATCCAGCATTGGGAGCACCGCAAACGGAAGTTCAAGAAGTCCTACCACCAGCTCCAGGAGGGTATCAGCCGAGGCCACCCTTGATACCCCAGGCACTACTCTTCCAGCAGGCTCAGCAGCAGAAGAATCGACTGCAGGGACGCGAGCAAGCCCTGGCGATGACCGTGGAGAACGCGCAGACTCATGGAGTAGCTAATGCGCGTAAGTGATTCGTAGATGCCGTTTCTAGTATTGTTTATCTCGTGCCTATTGGTTCGTGACCTCAGTCCCAACCTAGTAATTTAAACTTGTTAATAATAACCTAGTTTTCTAAAGTTTGTAGTTCTTTTGCTTTAACAAGTTTTGCTTCACTCTGGAAAGTGCATAACTTTCATTCTTAGGGAAACAACATTTTCCCTAAGTGTCTTGTGATGTGTTTCGAACAATACTTGCAACCGTGTCATCTCTGTTGACCGGTCATTCTTTGATTGCGAGGACGCAATCCTCTTAAGGGGGGTAGATTGTAAACTCCCTGATTTTTCGAGATTTTTAAAACTGGATTTTTCAGAATTTTCTAGAATTTTTGGGAATTTTTGCTAATTAAAATCAAGGTGTTTTTGGTATTAAATAAAATTAAATATTTTTAAAATATATTAAAATATTATAAAAATAATATTTTTGAGTGTACAATAAAAAACTGGACTTAGGGTAATTTTCTGGAAATTTATTGGACCCCGAAAATATTTTTAAAAGCTCTAAAACTATTTTTTTAATTTAATTAAAATTGAACCGGGTTGAACCGGGTTCAAACCGGGCTGAACCGGGCTGAACCCGGTCCAACCGAACCTGACCGGACCGCTGACCCTAGCGGGTCGGGCCGGGTCTGCCCAACCCGCACCCGCCTCCGACCCGACCCGTTTTCACTTCCCCCACGACCCGCGCCCCGCTCGGCCACGCGCAGCGCCGCCCGCGCTTCCCGGCCGCCCCGCCCGCTCTGTTCGGCCCACGCCCCCGCGACCTCCGCCTCCCCTGCCACGTCTCCGCCTTGCCCGGCCCCTCTCCAGCGCCGGCTCCCTATATAAACCCCCCCGACCCGATTCCTCCACCGCCATAGCCACCACTCCACCGCCACCGCGACGGCGCCGCTCAGCGCGCCACCGCCCGACGCCGCCGTGCCCAGCCCCGCGTCCCCAGCCGCCTCCGCCCCTCCGGCGGCTTCCCCCGACAGCACCGAGCAGCAGCAGCAGCAGCTAGAGGCGAACCCCGCCGCTGCTCAGGCCGCCTCCAGCCCCTGCGCCGCCTCCGCCCAGCCTCGCCGGCAGCGCCCGAGTCCCCTCCGGCCATCCTCCCCCGCCGCAGCGCCTCCCAGCTCCGGCCGCTGCACAGAAACCCTAACCCTAACTTTGGATCGCGTGTCGGACACGTGTCGAACACGGTGATTTCCGGTTTTTCGAGCCCGGTTCAGGTACGCGTATCTCCCTGCTCGTTTACCCGTTTTCGATTCCGTCTGTTGCGTTGCGAACCCTGCGTGACCCCCTCGGTGCCCGTGCAACCCGCTCGGTGCATCGCGTCCTGTGGTGATCGCGAACCGTGATCCAAAAACAGGAAAAACAACACCATGTTTCACCCCCGGAACCGAGTCCGCCCCGCCAAACGGGACGACTTGGTCGCGTGCGGTCTTTACAGATACGTGCGCGTCGTTGATACGGACGTGTGGAATTTCACAGAAGTTGATTCGGATGTGCGGGGACACCGGAATCAACACGTATCCGCGGACACCGTCCCATATCCGCCCTTTCTGGAACGTGTCCTAACTTTGTGTACACACGTCAGATCGAAACGAAACTTGCGCCATCGGACTCGTAGCGATACTCTGGTCCTGTGACCCAAGTTTGGTTCGATTCTGAGAACGTTGACGAAATCGCGTGTCGTGGGCCCCACAGGCTCCACTCGATGGGCGATTTTGTGACCGGCTCATCGGAATCCAATTCTGAAAGTTCCGTTGGGTTCGTATCAGCGTTTCTGACCTATTGACACTGAGTTTATGGAATTTTGAGACCTTTGACCCTGACACATTTTTCGGTGCAAAGCGGGCCCACATGTGGACCCCGTTTTGACCCAAAATTGCCATTTTTGCCCTTGTCTCCAAATTGGACTCAAGGACAGGCGTTTTTAGCTGATTGATATTTTCTGGATCTGATGGTGAGGTTTATTTCAGCAACCGGAGTACCGCCTGCAATTCCAGCTGAAGTCAGAGCAGCAATTGGAATCAGAACCACAGGCAAGTGTACCTTGCCAAATCCTGCAGCTTGCTACTTATTTCCTTGGCTCATTTATACATCAGAGGACAATTATACCTTGCCAACTTTACAGTTCTTGTTGCATATTCTCTTGCTTTATTTTGCTGTGCATGCTTAACCTAGGACCGTGTGACGTACTTAGCGTCCGATTATCAGTCGGGTGCCAACACCGTACGCGGTGTTGGGTATGGTCATCTAGAGATGGATATTTGTGATACTTTATTTTCCTGTACTTGTCTTATCAAGTACCATACGACCCAGGACACCTGACACTATTCATGGACAGGATCTTCCTGAGATATTCGTGGTAATTCTGTATAGGATACAGGACTTGACATTGACATTATGTTACTAGATACTATATGACTTGTTGCATTAGATATGATCTTACGTGACATGTACATGGGGCCACATGGACATGAGACGTATGATTACATTGGGTGGGGAGAGACACACAGGCTACAGGTTGATTATATTATGCCGGCGTCTTAGTCTCACTACGAGATAGACAACTACATGATATCGCTGCTACCGGCTCCCCGACACAGAGCTTGTAGTGGTTTCAGCCTGAGTTCTTGTGCTGCTCTTATCTTGTATATCACTTAGCTGGTTATTTAGTGTTTTCCTATTGTTCCATTTATTGCTGGAGAGACACACATGCTACTGGTTGACTATATTATGCCGGCGTCTTAGTCTCACTACGAGATAGACAACTACATGATATCGCTGCTACCAGCTCCCCTACTCAGAGCTTGTAGTAGTCTCAGCCTGAGTACTGGTGATGTTCTCACCTGCATTTCACATAGATGGTTACATAAATATCCTGTTTATTCATTGACTATTTCACTGCATTATTATGGCTTGTATTTTCTGTACCTTGCTGTCCCCTGAGGACCTGGATCCGGATTATGTCCCCAGGTATAGCCGAAGAGATCCATCCAGAGATATACCGTACATGAGCACTTCCAGGAGCTGTACCAGAACCTGAGAACGAGATCATGCCAGAGGACTTCTCTTGAGTATTGGTTATATATAGTCAGTTATTCATGTTTCTATTTCCCGTTCCTTTATTCCTGTCTATTTGCATTGATGTATCAGACATATTCTCGGATTGTTCCCCGAGACATTTTATTGAGATATGCTAGTTTACATTTATTTGCATTATTCTGGCATTTGATCTGTGATTATCTGTAGTGGATGAGATTAGAATAGACTGTGACCTGTATCATTGGTTCCATTTATTGTTAGACTACAGCTTAAGCATGCCCTGATGGATCCATTAAATTGGGTTGTCCATCGGTGCGTGCTGCTGGCCATTGCCGCGCATCCAGTCCCTCGGTATTTTGGGACTGGGGCGTGACATTATTAAACCATCCGCCATATTAAACAACCCACCCTCATAAACCACCAACCCTCCTCTTAAACCGCGGTCAAAAGTATTCAATATCTCCAACCACTCACCAACCAACCCGAACCGCTAGCGAACCGACCCACCTGAACCGGAGCTGTCAGATTTTCGCCAACTCAGTTATCAAAAATTTGATGCCACGTCAGCACGGCCAAATTTTTGCCAATAGAGTTGGCAAAAATATGATGCCACGTCAGCACAGCCCGCTTGTATGCCCACGTGGACATTATTTGTTGGATTTTTGCCAACTCGGTTTACGAAAATATGTAAATATGAATTACAAAAATTATTTGTTGTATTTTCGCCATCTGTGATAGCGAAAGCTTTCGTTACCCTAATTTTTTTTTAATAGTTTCGTTTCAGCTAATTATTTTAAAAATATTATCCCTATTTTGGTAACCATCTTACAAATTTAGAAATATTATAAAAATATTATTTACAATTGCAATCTCCCAATTAAATGTTAAGAAAAGATTAATACTCTAGAGTTAAAGAATCAAAAATGTTATTTGTCACCCAAATTTTTTTGGTGATGCTATCTCCCATTATGTGTCAGCTGACATAAAAAAAATTAACATTAAAATTCAAATTAACATTAAAATTCAAATTAACATTAAGATTAATATTAATATTGAAATTAACATTAATATTTATATTAAATTAACATTAACATTAATATTAATATTAATATTGATATTAACATTAACATTAAAAAAATTGGATGATTAATTTTTTGACTTAAAAACTTGTTAGTTGTCATGTTAGATGCCACATAATAAGAGATGACATCACCCAAAATTTTTGGGGAGACAAATGGCAAAATTATTTTTCTATTCGTCTCCCAAAAAATTTGGGTGATACCATCTTCCATTACATAGAAGCTGACATGGCAAATTTTAACAAAAAATGTTAATCATCCAATTTTTTTAATGTTAATATTAATTTAATATTAATTTTAATTTTAATATTAATATTATTAATTTTAATGTTAAATTTAATAATAATTTTAATTGTTACGTTAACTGCTATAGCAGCAACCATGTCATATGTCACGTAACAAGAGATGTCTATCACAATTTTGATAGCAAAATTGAATTGATTAAGAATAGCAGTAAAGCAAAGGGAAATGTACACTTTATATCCCAATAAGCCATCTAGTTGTCACAGAATTGATTCTCCAGCATACTACGCAAATCCTTTGGCTCAACTTCAAGCATCAACAAGTCACAACAAATAAAGGATTTTGCAACTTCTAAGGAGAGGACTCTACATATTTCTACGTCTTCTCCAGGGCTTGGTGTTTGTAGCGTGTCGAATCAACTGAAGATTGGACTTTGAAAAATATACCTTACAAAAGTAACGTAGCATATCGTGCATAAAGTTCTGAACGTTACGTTGAACATCTAAAAAAAAAAAAAAATTGCTTTGAAATGATTCTTTCAAGAGTCCACCGACAACTGATTCGCGAATAATCAGTTGGATTAACTTTTTTTACAAATAAACAAGTGATTTCCTACATAAAATTTACGGATGGCTCGAATGTTTTTACAATATCGTTCGATACCGATTCGATACGGCCGATACCGATATGATTTGGCATATCCTGATTCGATACCGATACCGACATGGGAGGGGGGAATCTCTTTTCAATTCGACAAAAAAAATTGAACGAAAAAAGACCAATCAGCAAGGATATAAAGACATAATAAGATTGTTAAAAGCATATAAAAGAAGACAAATTTGTCAATCGCGGATAAACTAATAGTCAAGGGTGATTACTATTTCATTAACTCTAAAATTACTAAAAAATTATATCGAAACTACTTAAAATTATGTCTAAATATATAAATATTTTTTGTAAAATTTTAATAAATTTTGTTTTTCGACATAAAAAAAAATAATATCCGATTCGAGACCGTCAATACTGTCGATACCGTTGATTCTGATACTCATAGAAAAGATAAGATACCCATATCAATACTGCAAACCTTGTTTAACAGGTCAAGATCATTGTGGTTTTTTAGATGTCCAAATTTTGCATTGGCCCTAGTCTAGGAACATATCTTCTTGAATCGATGGGAGGACCGAGGATGGACGTGGAGGCCCTCGATTGGCTCGGTGGATCCGTGCTAGTAGGAGGAGAGGGCTGAAGCCAATATGGGATCACGTCAGTGCTTAGTTCTGCGCACGTCCCCCTTCTACTAGTCTAGAGGAGAGCAAATCACCTGTTCTATTTATTCTGTCAATTTATATGTCTTCTTTTTTTTTTTGTTTAATCGTTGGGACCCACGAACAAAAAGTTGAGAGAAATGACAAAGAAATGGACAGAATAAATAGAATAGCAGATTTGATCTGAATCTAGAGCATCCATGAAGTTTGCTGACCTGACACTAACATCATTCGGAGGTCAGAAAAAGAAAATTCACCTGTAAAATGTTCAAAGTCAATGGAGCTTTAGTGACGTAAAAAGCCTTGAATACATTAATAACCAAAGAAGGTTGGCCTAATTTATATGACTACAACCAAATGTCTACAACCCTCTTACAACAGCCACTTGACGTCCAAGTGGCGGCCCTTCATTGAAAGAGGAGAAAGTGGTGGAACCCGATAGCTGTCTGAGTGGTCGTCTCGTGGTCGAAACCAGGGGCGGATCTATTGGTGGGCTGAGGTGGGCTCCAGCCAACCCAGCCAGCCAAATTTTTTTTTTAGGTTTTGCAAAAAGGCTTTGAGGACTCCAGCCCACCACCCAACTGAATAGGTTTTAAGTTTATGCTCCAGCTCCATCCTCCATGGAACCTAGTTGTAGCAACCTATGGTTCTCACCTCCCCCCTTACCTCTCTCCCCATGAGCTCGACAGCAAGGCTTGGGCAAGTCCCATCCGCAGCACAGATAGGTCCAGTCTTGTCGAGAGCTAGGGAGAGTCCCATCTCTCAACTTCTCTCTCAATAAAGAATCAAAGATGTTCACCTCACCCAAATCTCAAGCTAGGGAGAGGCTCCAACTCCATCCTTCTCCGTCCTCCTCCCGTTCGGCGTCTTCCTCCGCCACAGCTGCTGCATGCGTAAGCTCCACCAACCATTTATTTACTTTTCCAGTGTAAGCTATACTAGCTTAAGATTTGGGGGGTTTTGGGTATGGGTAGTGGTAGCTCCGGATCCTTCAAAATTGTTACATGTTAAATTTTATGGTGAATGGACACAAAAAATCACCATCTAAAGGATATTATCATACTACATTGATAGAAATCGGTGTCCAAAACTTGGACTCACAATTATATTCCTTATTTTAAAAATTGGGATGTAATGATATTGTGCTATTATAAATTCAATTAAAATGGATTAAAGTTTTGTCTTGGTTACCAGGTTTAATATTTTGTACTCTTATTATAAAAAAGAAGAAATAGCAAATTATATTGGTGGTGTATGCAATAGTTATCCAGGAACTAAAATATTTTCATTTAACAATGTACAGTAAGTCAGAAATGGATAATATTGTCGGCTCATGTTTGTTTTTGAATAAGTGATGACAGTTAAACAGGGGCAGAAATTGATTCATAAGTGATATTGTTCCTTTTTTTTCTTGCAACTCGTAGAATGAATGTCTGAATACTTTGCATAAAAAATTTCCTTGCTCTGGTATTAACAGGCTAACAACATTGCTACAGTTAGGAACTTAGGAGGATTTGAAACTTGACAGAGTGCAGTTGTGCATGTATATTTAAATCAAGTTCTACATAGATAATTGACAAAAGTGTTCAAGTTTATGATATTTAAGACTTAGTTTGGTTTATACTTTATATTGATAAGAGTTTGGTTTTAATGCTTAAAGTCTGATGACTCTGATATGATACTTAGTTTGCTTTATATGCAAATTGCAACACTAATCCTATAGGCCTAAATGGCAATACCATATACCTATGCTGCAAGAGTCCCATCCATTTGCCCAAAAAGAGATGTATAAAAGTTTCATGAATCTTAATCAGTTACATGCACTTGAAGAGAACTATAACATGTGATATATCAACATGTTTATTTGTCCATGATATGTGATTGATGTTTCTATTGAGACAAAATTACAGTCGTCATCATCTCAATAATTCAAAATAATGGTGCTAAAACTAGAAAAATATTATTTAAAAATAGGATTTCCACAGCACTGGATTTAATTATAGGCTCACCAAACACATGGTTTAAATTCTCCCACTTCTCTACTTCATTCAGACTCAAATTGTTTCCAAAATTTCTGAAATAACTACATAGGTAAGCCAATTTTACACTGCCAATACCTACCATAATTGCAGAGGCCCATAGCATCATAATTACTAAAGTTTCTCTACTTTTAACTTCCAGTAATGGAATCTGTACTTATATCATAATTTTTTGTAATATCACACTACACCACTGGATTTGATAACTATTTTTTTTGTTGGAAAATGATATTTGAATCACATATTTGGATTATGATGGCATTCTAAGAAATAATTTGTGTGTGAAATTTTTATATTATATTTTAAGTTCAGTCCGGAGTAAACTAAAATCCTGGCTCCGCCCTTGGTCGAAAGGTCATGTGGTGATCGTTCATTGAAAAAAAAGATAGGACTGAAGGTGGCCCACATAGCAGGAGGATGAGAGGGTTGTAAGAAGGTTGTAAGCATTTGATAGTAAACTTAGCATTAATGAATTTATATTTGCCATCAACAAAAGTTGAGGTCAATGACCAATCCGACGATTGCTCCTATTCTCTTCCTTTTTTTTAACTTTGGCTTAATTGTAATTAAATTCCCTCAAAACATTCCATTTTTATAATTTGATATCCTATATTTTATAGGGTAATGTTATTGATACTTCTAAAATATTATTATGTAATTCTCTTTATTATTCTACCATTCAAATTTTAAATCTACTCCTGCATTAAGAATACATGATGATATTTTATGAGTGTCAATAACGGAATCCTAGAAAATCATTATTGTCACTCTTAAAAGTTCATCATGTACTCCTCCCTCCATGCATGCACAAAATAATGTCAAATTTAATGCAGGAACAGATTTAAAATTGGAATGATAAAAAATTAAATATGAGTGCATAAAGATATTTTTGGATTGTCAATAATGGTCCCTGCAGATTAAAGTAACTCAAGATTCAGTTACAAAAATTGCTGGACCGTGGATATATCCGTCACAACGTCTTTCCATGGGGAATCAGTCTTGTTTGTGAAGAAAACGGATGGAGCGATGCAGCCGTGCATCGATTACCGAGAGCTGAATATGGTCACAATCATAAATAAGTATCTGTTGCCAAGAATTGATGACATATTCAATCAGTTGCAGGGTGTATCAGTATTCTCTAAAATAGACATTTGTTCTGGCTATCACTAGCTAAAGATCAAGCCGGAGGACATGTCGAAGTTAGCGTTCCACACAAGATATGGCTACTATAAATTTTTTGTGGTCGTATTCATTGATAATATCTTATAGTATATTCGAAGAGCAAAGAAGACCACGCGAAGCACCTGCAGACGTGTTACAGACTCTACGAGAAAATCAGTTATATGAAAAGTTAAGCTGAACAAGTGTGAGTTTTGAATTAGCAACGTGTCATTTTTTGGCCACATTATTTCGGTAGAAGGCCTTGTCGTAGATCCAAAAAAGATTGAAGCAATTGTGGATTGGAAGCTACTCGCGTCAGCCAATGAGATCCGAAATTTTCTTGGCTTGACGGGCTATTACAGAAGATTCGTGAAAGACTTTTTGAAGCTTGCATCGCCTCTGAATCGGACTTTTTGAAGCTTGCATCGCCTCTGAATCGCCTCACCTAGAAGGGGGTTCGCATTCAAGTAGACTGACGATTGTGAGGCTTGCTTCCAAGAGTTAAAGCAGGGCTCCTTTTAGCTCCAGTTCTTACACTTTCAGACGGAACTGAGGAATTTCATATTTACAGTATGCATCAGGACTGGATTTGGAATTTGTGCTTGTGTACATCATAAATTGATCTTATATATATATATATATATATATATATATATATATATATATATATATGGTGTAGCCTAGTGATAAGGTTATGAGATATTACTGAGTAGGTCCGGACATTGAATCTTGGTATCGGTTAAAGAGTGAGAGGATGTTTCGGATAGAAAAAAAAAGTCAAAAATATATATAGAAAAAAAAAATCAAAAATTTCGGTAAACGTAGTCAGATTTGACCCAACTAGTTCAAATGCAGAAATTACACATGGTTTTACAAGCATATATTGTCATGAAACAAACGTTTTCTAAACCAAAAACTACAACCGAATAAGAAGTACAAGATCTACCCATGGTTTTACAAATTCCACATGCTGGTGCTCTAGAAATCAACTATACGGAAAAAGCACGTGTACAAGAAAACTGCCAATAAAATTGTCAAGAAACCTAAAAGAATTACTCACCTACTTCTCCTTAGTCTTCTATTTTGACATTGTTGGGGTCTATTGAATTTCATCATTAGTGATTTGGTATCATCATTCTATGAAGGGGCAAATCCTAAGTATATGTATTTTAATTTGAGCAATTATTTATTATCTTATACACATCAAAGCGTGTTAGCACAAGTGGTTAGCATGGTAGAGGTTGCTTTAGTAGGAAAGTCTCAAATTCCACAATAAGTATTTGTTTTGTCACATAGTTCGAACTTGGATGTAGAAGGGAGCAAAGTGTCGCTTTGATTACACAATAAACACTTCACACGCACGCATAGATGTCGCAGAGCAGCACGGTTCTGTGAAGCTATAGCGTCGCGGACATGCTGCTATATTTCAGCATCGTTGTTTTGTTGTAGCTAGATATTTTACAGTTTGTAATCGTCCTATTCATTATGGTTAGCTGCCTCACCTACTAAGTTGATATTCCTTACTCTTTCGTCCACATCATTAGCGGTAGTTTACCATTTCCAGAAAAATTTTCTCCTATTTAAGAGAGACTACAAAATTACAAAAATGAATAGAAGACAGTTTTTTTTACTCTACAAAAATCGTTCAGAACTGTTTCAGTCATGTAAAAATACTAAAAATGAGCCTGTTAAACCACTCTATATTTTTTTTTTTTTTTTTTTTTGATATTCTAAGGACCTTGTTATTGCAGTTTCTAAAAAAAATAGGAATAAGAAAAATCTAAACATAGAGATTTCACAAAAGTAATATATACATAAGTTAAAAAAATTATTACCTTCCGATTTTTTGGGTTTTTTTTGACGTTCTAAGGATTTTGTTATTGCAGTTACTAAAAAAATAGAGAAAATAAAAATCTAAAAATAGAGATTTCACAATAGTAATATATACATAAGTTAAAAAATTTATTGTTTTTTGAGACCTTATGGGATCGTACAACTTACACATGCTCAGAAACGATCTTAATTATGTTGATAGTTCCATGTCTCCCTTCGTTTGTCTTCTTCCCGTCCACATTGTGTCTTATTTTCGTCCAGATTGTCTACCGACGTTAAGTTAATTAATCTTAATAAATGATATATATAGCCAATTTGAATTAAATCAATTTCTCATATATATATATATATATATATATATATATATATATATATATATATATATGAGTAAACGGGATATGAGCCATATGTTCATATTCCTATATGAACCATGTACATGTGGACCAATAAGAATTGATTTCTACATCTCATTTGTATCCATGTGCACTAGTACATTCTATTTCTATTGAACTACATGTGCATAACTTATTTAGAAAAATAAACATTATAGCTCATATCTTTTTTTCCATATATATATATATATATATATATATATTATTTTATTTTATTTTATAATTTAAGAACCAATTTGAATTAAATCAATTCTTTGACTTGTTTGTGTTTTGACTCCAAATGAAATGCAACTGACTACAAAAACGAAGTCAGGATTGAGTTGCAGTGGAACGAAAAATATAAGTAAATATTCTCATAAAAGTTTACAAAGGCGGATATATATTTCATAAATTCAAAATTTTATACTAGAAAAAAAAAAAAAAAAAAGAAGAAGGGGTTACACGTGAAGAGATCCCCAAGTCCATAATGTTGCTACATTCCTCGTCAAAAACGAGAAATTCTCCCATAAACTCGGAACAAATTCTGATGGAAATGGCCACACATTGCGGCTTAAAATATGTGAATTTACTACAGTCGTGCAAGTTGAAGACGTGGTCCTGACGGAAACGCTACATGGTCAATAGCTTCCGTCCATCTTCCTGCATGTCATGTGAAGAGACCCACAAATTGATGGCTCTCGAGAATTCAGATACAGCAGGACTTCTCGGAAGTGGGATGTGACCTGACTTTCTCATTGTGCTACCGCACTTGTTCAAATTTCGACTTCTTTTTTTTTGTTCCACATAGATTGGATGTTCATTTTCATCTAAAAATTACTTGTCTGTCATTTTTTTAAACTGTTTTAGAAGTGTTTGGTGAACATTCACACTAATTTTGACTAATAATTTGACGCATAACAATTTTGAATGAAAGAGTGAACATTTATTCTAGTTTTAGCGGAGAGAACAAAAATGGACTTTTCAAACTCTTGTTTGATTGATTGTGAAAATTAACAATGAGTTTTTTTTTTTATCACATAAACTATCAGTCGTGTTATACATATTTTCAGAAAATTATGAATCTAAAATTTAAAAATATTATAAGAGGGATACTAACTTTCAAAAAAATTAAGAACATACACATAACACCAAAGATAACGACAGTACAGATATTGCTCACATGATACTATTAATATTTATTTTTTACTTTTTACTTTTTTTCTGTCGGGCTCAGAGTAATGCCACATTTATCATGCCTTTTATAGTTGTGGGATTGTGGGAACCCCTTCCGCACATCCGTACATGCGTCTTCATCATCGTCTTTCGTCGCCACCAGATCTCCTCTACCGCTCGCATGAGACGAGTGGCGTTCTCGGATCCGGTCGACGTTTATTCCCCTCGAGCTCAGAGTGTGTCAGTTATCAGTTCTCGGGCATTTGTGGGACCCCGTTCACACATGTATCTTCATCTTCACCCATATTAATAGATTTTGCATTCTGGAGATGAGACCACTAATAGCTTCGACAGTATGAAGATGAGACCGTCAATAGGTTCGTAGATATGTGTGCATAATTTCATTTATTTGGGATGGGTGTATTTTTATTATTTAAAGAAAGAATGACCAAAGCGAGGACACCCCCTTCCCTCTTTGTATTTAAAAAAGATAATGATCCAAGAAATTAAATATGCACTCATGCCGTCAAACCTAATAGCGATATATATGGTTGCAACTCGCCAAACTTATTGGCGGTCTGGACGTCACTTTTATCGATGTTAGCTTTGACAATATGTATCTATATATATAATTTTTGAGACTTATTATAACCTGTTCTAATATCTCCAAAGTTGATAATGGTGAACTTAATTTTGTGACATTTTTTTTTTAACTTTTTAAATGTGTACTTGTATGAAAAAATTATTTAAAAATAATATAATATATTTAAAAAAAATTGATATTGTGAACATTTATTGTAATTTAAAATGTATAATTATGTTAGTAGAAAGATGTATAATTTACTTATTTTACTTTTGTATATATATATATATATATATATATATATATATATATATATATATATATAATGCTTTTTTTGGAACATAGTTTCAAGACGAAACTTATAAATTTTCCTATAATGAACAATGAGATAAAAGTCAAAACAAGGTTTCCATCATTTGTTCCATTTTTTTCTGGCGCTCAAAGGTGTAGACGCTTGGAAAGTGTATTGAAATTGTATTGGATTGCTAAGAAGAAAATTAGTTAAAAAAAAAAAAACAGTTTTTATGATCAAATTATAATAGGATCAAGTTTAGCCATCTGCATCCATGCTTCGCCCATCTTAAGACGAATACCGATGTGACATCGACCTACTATTTTGGTACCAAATTTTTTTTTTTTTTTTTTTTAGTCGCGATAACTATGAGTATGAAATATCATATAAGTATAGTTTGCAATTCAATGTGATCCTAGATGCGAAAATAAACAAAAGGATCAAAATAATATTATTTCAATAAATCTAACCTCCAGCCATTGTTGTTTCAACAGTGGATGAACTCTAGTACTTTCTTCTTTCTTCTTTCTTCTTTCTCCTGGATTTGGACTTACAAACTATGAACACTTAATTTTGATGGTGTAATCTTTAGAAGTGTGTTCTAACTTGGGGACCAAAACCTTTTATATAGAAAATTGAGCTTCCCATCATGCTCTTGTTCATAATGTTGTCACTTCACAAAGTGGTAACTTTTACTTAGGAACACAAAGAGTTGGTAACTTTCTTTTAGGAATAAGAAGAGTTAGAAACTTCCCTTATGAATAAGAAGAGTTAGTAACTTCCCTTATGAAGAAGAAGAGTTAGTAACTTCCCTTAGGAATAGGAAGAGTTGGAGCAAAAGCTATGGGCCATAAACTAACATTCTCCCACTTGGCCCATACTTTTAATCCAATGTATTACCTTAAAACCAACTCAATTCATATTAAGTAATAAACACATGAATCATGACGATAGGTCCTCTATATGATGAGTATTATCTTTCATGTATTACAATGCATTTATTTCTTAATATTATACTTTATGTGGCAACGTAACTTAATGAATAAACCATATGTTCATTCTTGGTCCAATGAATAAATTTTTTCAAATTAAATAAAGTGCACTTAAATATGAGAAAACATCATAATAAGGGTTTCATTAATAACTTTATTTGTACAATAGAAACTACATAAGAGAACCAAGTCCCATGTTCGCTACATGATCCTTGAATTTCAACGGTGGCATGCCCTTAGTCAAAGGATCAGCAATCATCAATTCAGTGCTAATGTGCTCAATAACAACTTTCTTTTCCTTAACACGTTCTCTTATGGCTAGATACTTAATGTCGATGTGTTTGCTTCGACTTCAGCTTTTGTTGTTCTTCGCCAAAAAGACAGCAGTTGAATTGTCACAATATATTCTCAATGACCTAGAGATAGAATCCATAATTCTAAGTCCGAAAATAAAACTCCTAAGCCATACACCATGTAAAGTCGTCTCAAAACAAGCTACGAACTCTGCCTCCATAGTAGAAGTAGCAGTCAATGTCTGCTTAATGCTCCTCCAAGATATAGCTCCACCGGCTAACATAAAAATGTATCCCGATGTTGATTTACGTGAATCAACGCAGCCAGCAAAGTCTTAATCTGAGTAGCCTACAACTTCTAAATTGCTCGTCCGTTTGTACATAAGCTTGTAATATTTGGTTTCTTGAAGATACCTCATCACTTTCTTTGCAGCTCTCTAGTGATCTATACCTGGGTTACTCTGATATCGTCCTAACATTCCAATAGCAAATGCAATGTCAAGCCTTGTGCAGACTTGAGCATACATCATGCTTCCTACAGCAGAAGCATATGGAATATTTTGCATTTGTTTTCTCTCAATATCGTTCTTCGGACATTGGTTCAGGTTGAACTTGTGTCACTACCACATTCTGAAACAGGGGTATTTTTGAATTTTTACAATATTTAATATTACTGTTATTTATAATTAATTAATTGCATAATAATATATTTGATTTAAATAGTTATTATGTGTGATGTGTAAATAATTATAGTATTAGATGCAGTGTTAATTATTTTATTTAGCTAGCAGACTGACCTAGAAGCCAGTAGATAGCACCTGCCCGAATTATGAAATTTTGAGGTTAATTGTTTTATTTTAGAATTTATTTATTGGAGTTTGTAATTAATTACTGTATTGTATTTAATATTTTGCGCATTGCCTTTGCTTCGATATTTGGAGCACTATCCAGACTTTTGTCTTCCAACAAAATTCACAATCTTGCCCTAGACATGCCCGCCTTCAATTCTGCTATTTTTGTAACCCATAATTTTGCTCCCTGTGCATTATTTCTGGCCGCACAAAAGTCGTCGCGGACGTTATTTTTAAATTCCTATTTTTGTATCGTTGTGCGTTCCAATCGAAAATTGGAGGCCATCTTGACCTATTTTTTCGTGCGACCCAAATTAGGGTAATATTCTGTTCTGAGTCTTCTTCAATATTGGTATTGATGACTTGACCTGATTTTGGCCCCAGGTACTCCTAATTAATTGTTGAACACAACTTGCATTTATTTCTATTTAATTTGAGGATACCATTTTATCTGATTTTAAAATTCCTAATTAATTCCAGTGCCCTTCAAATTCAGCCCGTACCAGTCTTACAGCACCCCCTGACCCTACAAAATACCGGACCCCGAATCGCCGCCCAATTTTCGTCATTTCATGTGTTTGTGCAATTTCCCGAATTTAAGGGGCTAAGTTGCAATTATTCAATTGTAAGTGCCAACACCTAATTAATTTAATCAATGAGGGAACTCAATTTATTTTTAATTAAACTCTCACCCTCAAATCCCCATGAATTATTTCCTCTTGACAAATCTAGACCACTCATTTAGAGGGTCAAATCCTCACCCTACATCACACCCTCTCTCTCCCTATTTAATGACTTGTACTCTCAAACCCTAATCCCAAGAAACCTAGAAATCACCACCACCTCACTAGCCTCCAAAATTCCCCAAGCCTCCCTCTCTCCTACGATGCAAATTCTCCTTCTTCTTCTTCTTCTCTTCTTCTTTCCTTTCTTCTTCTTCTTATTCCTTCTTCTTCCTTTCTCTTTCATTTAATTTGAATTATATAGGGGGGGGAATACTGTTCACTCTCTCCCCCCACTGTTCAGTCGGTCCGGCGGCTCCCCTGTACTCCGGCGCCGAGTCCCCATCCCGCGGCTGCTCCTCCCTCTCCTCCTTCAAATATCCACCACCACCATCGTCCACAACTCCTCCGGCCTCCCATCGGTTCAGCCGACTCCGGCCGGCGCTACACCCGATCCCGGCGAGCGGCCCTCCCCCTCTGCGAACTCCTCCGGCAAGCGGCCGACTCCACCACCACCAACAGCGGGTCCGGCGGCCCCACTGAACCCGCTGGCAGCAGCCCCGCGTTCGAGCCCTTGCCGCTGCTGTTCTTCTCCGTTCTCCGGCACTGTACAGATCCGGCGGCCTGCAGTAGTTTCCGCCGGCTGCTCCTGCTGCTCGGCACATCCCTCCGGCGCCGGCGCTTTACTCTTCCTCCTCCCTGCTGTGAATCACCACCATCATCTACACCATTACCTCTACCATCTTCCAGCCGATCCTCCGGCGGCCCACATTACTCCGGCGGCGGTCCGGCCGTACTCCGGCCAGTTCCCATCCCAGTGAGTATTCCTCTCCCCTTCTTTCTCTTTATATATATATATATATATATATATATATATATATATATGTATATATACATATGTATATCCATGGTTACATATATATTTAATATGTATAAATATACATGTATGTATATATCTAATAGATATGTATATTAATGTGCATATAGTATTATTTTATTAAATTGTTTAATTAGTATAAATATAATATTGGTATATATATATATATATTTGTATATGCTATATATATATATTTAAATAGAAATGGGAATAAATATATATGTATATTTTGTAAATGTATGTAGAGTATTTTTAATTAATACTTTAAATATTTGAATACGTATTAGTATATATTTAAATTGTATATATAATAATTAGTATATGCTTTAATTAAATTTGTATGTATAATTAATGTAAAGTATTATATATGTGGTAATTAGTATATTTAATAAATTACTTTATTAATCTCTGATTAATATGAGCAGTAGGTAATTAAATCAATTCTATAAATAAGTTTGGCATAAATATATATATATATATATATTTTGTATATAGATATATATACTTGATATAATTTCATATATATTGTACATGTATGTTATTTATGAATAAAGTGTTTAAATACATGTACTATCATGGTATATATATATTTTGCATATGTGGTGATTTTGGTGCAAGTACGTATACAGTATAATTATTATTTTGGTATACAAATACATATGTGTATATGTATTTGTATGGGTATACTTATTAAAACGTATTTTGGTATTCGTATTTAATAAAAACGTAATTTGGTATAAATGAACAAATATGTAAATGACCGTATTTTGGTATCAATGTATATATGTAGAGTTATATTTTCATATTGGTATACATTTTGCATAAAACCTTAGCATATTTTTAATATATATACATATATATATAATTGTATTTAATTTGAGATGTTGTATATACATACAGGTATTAGTTTTGTTTAAAGTGTATATATTTTACTTATATCTATTATTGTAATTAAGGAATATTAGTATATGTATAGTTGGCCTATCTAGTAGATGACCCTACCGTACCTAGCGTAGCCCTAAGGCCAGCGTATTTTTATTGATAGGATAGCTCCTGATACAAATGTCATATTGTGATGTGTTATAGGACTGTTGGTTTACCAGGGGATACTCTGGAACAGGACATCCATAAATACCAGCTAAGGACCGAGGCAAGTACATTCTCTGATAATTTCCAATTCTTGATAATTGCTATAAGTTCAATGATCTTGAAATGTTACAACTGAATCTTGACACTGTGCTACACGGACTAGTATAGCTTGGATCTGCAGTCATGAGATGTTACCTTAATTATCGTATTGACATTGTACACGACATGTATATTTAGAAACCGTACATGATAGACTTTACTTGCTCGTGTATCGTGACGTGTCATGGTTGGATCCACAGTACTAGTTGGGGGCGGGGAAGTAGTTAGTAAGAAATGTGATCATAACCTCTTATTGTAGTATAAAAACTGTAAGTGTTAATCATGCTCTTCACCCATGATTAGCCAGGCCTTATAGCAACCGTACATGTTCCCAAGCCGATCACATTTCGAAACTACTATTTCAAACACTTAGAATAGTTACAGTTCTCTATATTTTCATATACTACATCACCCGTATATGATACTGTTCCTTGTTCTTTTATTTCCATACATGCACTGACTATATCATAATTGCCTATCTCTTTACATTGCCTGTCTCTCTTAAACTGTCATTACATTTATTCCATTGTCTTCTCAGTAGCTAGCATAACATGATTCATTGTATTATATACATTATCAATTAATGGAACTGTTATTTGAGATTGTGCTTTGCTCCTTCCTGACTGGAAACATTTTTCCAGACTATGCCTTAGAGGACCACTGTCCGACACTTATGGTGAGTAGCTGCAGACTTGGTAGTTATCTGTGATTCTGGAAGGTCTAGACGACATTATTATTCATAGTTAGTTCTTTTAACAGTCTATTGGTACCGGATTTGTCTCCGGCATTTTGATGATTCTTGGATATTGTTAAGTTAAAGTTATTTCTTGTGGACTTGTGTTGAGTTAAATTTTAGTTTTATTATTCGAAATCTTATCGTGCTGTAATCCTGTGATTGAGTATATGTTCATCTATTTGTGTTATCCGTGCCTCCTAATGGAGATTGGATGCTTACGTGACATTAGTTAGATAGTATCAATACCTAGACAGCGTTCTACCGCCGATGCTGCGGCGTAGGCTGGACGTACCCACGCACTCGTGCCCCTAAACCGGGTGCGGGTCGTGACACGTTTTTAGTGGTGGCCCATGCAGGTCAGACTTCGCGAGTTGTGCGATGTCGTAGTAGTGTGGCATCTTTGTTACACTATTGCGTGCCTGCTATAGGACATAGGACCTAGGATACTAGGATGATAGAGGATACTCAATCACAAATTATTTGAGAGATTCCTCGGACGACCCTTGAGAATCTCATTATAAATTCCAATTTAAACCCTTCCTCCTTGTTTTCGTCCGTCCTCACTTTTGGATATTGAGTTTAATTCTTGTTGACCAGTCGTTAACTTTAATTCTTGGTATCATTGTGGAGTTTTGATTTCATATCAAGGTGAATTTTACGGGCTAAAATTTACGGTATCATCTGATGACGTATATTGATGAGGACAGTGAGAAAGGTAAAACGTCTACTTTGATTATGGAACCTAGAATTTATCGCAGCCATATTAGCTGTCGTGACGAGAACGTAGGAACCTAACTTGGATGTACATACTTTAGTTATGAGATTTAGAGTTTCTCGCAGCCATACCGGTTGGCGTGGCGAGGATTCTAGATGACATGATTATAGAGTTGCATACCTTAGTTACGGAACCTGTCGTTATCGCCTCTATGCTTACTGGCGTGGCGAGGAATTCTGTGTGTCATGATTTCTGGCAGACGTGTATGATTATCAGGTTGTATCTTAGATTGGTCCTTAAAATATCATCTCAAGACTTATCCATTTTGTTATTTCAGGACTTTGTTCCGTCGCTTCTTTTCTTTAC
This sequence comes from Iris macrosiphon, assembly GCA_036927795.1. Classification (NCBI taxonomy): domain Eukaryota; kingdom Viridiplantae; phylum Streptophyta; class Magnoliopsida; order Asparagales; family Iridaceae; genus Iris; species Iris macrosiphon. The sequence goes on from JAYESA010000013.1 coordinate 12,351,963, forward strand.
TAGCAGTAAGGATACCTTCCGTCCTTGATCCAATTCCTTTTGAGCTTATTCCTTGTTAGTATGATAATTAGTGACTTGCAATTTTGGTTGTGTCTTGTATTAGTTGACCGAGTGTTGCCTGTGAATTGTAAGTGTTTCCTAGTTGGACATATGAGCATTAGGCATTAATCTAGAGATACCCATAGCATAGTACCTTGTAGCAATAGTTCTATGATAGGTGTTATTATAATTAGTATTGGTATTATAGAAAGTGCAAGTGATCGTGATTTATAATAAGTTTGACGAGTTAATCTAAGGATGAAGCTAGTGTTACCATACCAATAGCGCTAGTGATTCTATATCAAATATTGTTGAGCAAGGTGCAAATGACAGTAAGTACTTCGTGTGATGACAAACAGATTGGGGTATTAAGTAATATAGATAGAAAATCATTGAAGAAAATATGCGAGATGATAATTTGGATTATTGGAAATGATAGTGCAAATAATTCGGACAGTACAATTTTCGTACACAGTTGAGGTTGTAAATAATTAGTGTATTAGAGTGCACCTTGAGTATTAGAGACTGTGAGTAGTATATGTATACTTGTGGATTAAATTTATAATTTGTAGAGTGGAAATAAATTTCAATTTTTAAAGAATTTTGAGGAGATGAGATTTTATGTTATTAAATTTTGAGTATTCGAATTCAATTCAATAAACATAGTCAAGGCTATAAGGATTTTAAAGGTGATTAAAGTTTTTGATATTGAGTATCTGATTTTGAGGAGTGTATGCAATTATTTTTAAGTTGATCGAGAAGTTAAACCTTGACGATTATTTCGAGGATTAACTTTATGGTAGATAAGAGATGAATATTAATATATGAGTAGATGATATACATGTGTAAGGATCTGATGACTTGAGTATGATTGAAATCTCACTGCCAACTGACTTGGGTGTCAATCTAGGGTGGTAGTAAAGTGTGGTATCTAAAGAGATAGAGGTATCAAACTTTCCATGCATCATTTGACCTATGATTATGTTAGAAGATATTGCAAGTATATATTAGCAGGTTCTTTCTTTTCTTTCTTCATGTTCTTTTGTCTTCTGATTGATTGATACCTTAGTACCATAGTTGCATGCATGATTCTTGTTATAATGTAGTTAGTAGTACCCCTGATACAGAGACTGCAATACCCTGACAAAAGACACCATGATCATACATATTTCCTTTAGGTTGCATGTTGTATGGGTGTAGGAGAATTCTCTTAGACTTTGATTGTTGAGGATTTAACTGTAATAAAGATTAACGAAGAGGTTATGACTTGACAAAGAGAGACAAGGTGCCAAAATTTTTGAGGAAAAATATTAAATTAAATAAAGAGTTGGGAATTTGATATGGCGTAATTGAAGTTTTGTTAAATCATTGATTTTTAGAAAATTATGAAATGATTGAATTTATCATTGAATTTGAGGAATTTAAGAAGGCCATCGATATATTGTTGGACTGCAAGTTGAGAACTTATATTTTGAATATTGTATTGAAGGTTCCATAAGTATTACATCGTTGCATATTATGAAGAAAAAAAAAAAAAAAAAAATCGAGGGATAAAGAACACAAATGGATTAGTGTTAAATTCAAATTTGGGACGAGATTCAATTTTTAAAATATGCACTGATTGGATTTCAATTAGAGGATTGAATATTAAATTCTTGCATTTCGTTATTAACTTAAAATTTGGAGGATATTGTGATAAGAATGTGATTTCATTATTTTTGAAGATTTTTAGGGATATGATGATTATAGAATTTTTGAAAGAATTTATTGGGAAATAACAATATGGAGTAGTTCATGATTATACGATTTAAGGAATTTAATTTTGATGGTAGTAAATACATAAATAAAACAATCGAGGATTTAAAAATTTGAGGATAATTATTGATTTAAATAAATGGTTAAGAAATTAACATGGCATAATTGGTGGTTTATTAATTCCAGGAAAGATTTTGACATGTTTAAGTTGGTTATTAATTTAGAAATTTGGGAGATTTATCAATGTATTTATTTAATTGCGAGTTATGAATTTTGAACTTTATAATTGGATATAACAATTGGAGAATCCTTAAACATCATATTGTTGAGTTTTAAGGAGTGGATATTAAATTCTGCGTATCGAATTAGTAGCTAAAAACTTTCAGGAAATTTTTGATAAAAAGGGACTTGATTCTATGTCGAGGATTTTACAGGGATACAAATAATTTCAGATTTTTGAAATTGTGAAAAGACCTTGTGGATTAGTCGTGGTTGATGAATTTAATTGAGGGAATAATAATATGTATGATTAAAGGCTAATATGAGGATTTTAAAATTTCGAGGACGAAATTCTTTTAAGGTGGGTAGACTTGTCACTACCACATTCTGAAACAGGGGTATTTTTGAATTTTTACAATATTTAATATTACTGTTATTTATAATTAATTAATTGCATAATAATATATTTGATTTAAATAGTTATTATGTGTGATGTGTAAATAATTATAGTATTAGATGCAGTGTTAATTATTTTATTTAGCTAGCAGACTGACCTAGAAGCCAGTAGATAGCACCTGCCCGAATTATGAAATTTTGAGGTTAATTGTTTTATTTTAGAATTTATTTATTGGAGTTTGTAATTAATTACTGTATTGTATTTAATATTTTGCGCATTGCCTTTGCTTCGATATTTGGAGCACTATCCAGACTTTTGTCTTCCAACAAAATTCACAATCTTGCCCTAGACATGCCCGCCTTCAATTCTGCTATTTTTGTAACCCATAATTTTGCTCCCTGTGCATTATTTCTGGCCGCACAAAAGTCGTCGCGGACGTTATTTTTAAATTCCTATTTTTGTATCGTTGTGCGTTCCAATCGAAAATTGGAGGCCATCTTGACCTATTTTTTCGTGCGACCCAAATTAGGGTAATATTCTGTTCTGAGTCTTCTTCAATATTGGTATTGATGACTTGACCTGATTTTGGCCCCAGGTACTCCTAATTAATTGTTGAACACAACTTGCATTTATTTCTATTTAATTTGAGGATACCATTTTATCTGATTTTAAAATTCCTAATTAATTCCAGTGCCCTTCAAATTCAGCCCGTACCAGTCTTACAGCACCCCCTGACCCTACAAAATACCGGACCCCGAATCGCCGCCCAATTTTCGTCATTTCATGTGTTTGTGCAATTTCCCGAATTTAAGGGGCTAAGTTGCAATTATTCAATTGTAAGTGCCAACACCTAATTAATTTAATCAATGAGGGAACTCAATTTATTTTTAATTAAACTCTCACCCTCAAATCCCCATGAATTATTTCCTCTTGACAAATCTAGACCACTCATTTAGAGGGTCAAATCCTCACCCTACATCACACCCTCTCTCTCCCTATTTAATGACTTGTACTCTCAAACCCTAATCCCAAGAAACCTAGAAATCACCACCACCTCACTAGCCTCCAAAATTCCCCAAGCCTCCCTCTCTCCTACGATGCAAATTCTCCTTCTTCTTCTTCTCTTCTTCTTTCCTTTCTTCTTCTTCTTATTCCTTCTTCTTCCTTTCTCTTTCATTTAATTTGAATTATATAGGGGGGGGAATACTGTTCACTCTCTCCCCCCACTGTTCAGTCGGTCCGGCGGCTCCCCTGTACTCCGGCGCCGAGTCCCCATCCCGCGGCTGCTCCTCCCTCTCCTCCTTCAAATATCCACCACCACCATCGTCCACAACTCCTCCGGCCTCCCATCGGTTCAGCCGACTCCGGCCGGCGCTACACCCGATCCCGGCGAGCGGCCCTCCCCCTCTGCGAACTCCTCCGGCAAGCGGCCGACTCCACCACCACCAACAGCGGGTCCGGCGGCCCCACTGAACCCGCTGGCAGCAGCCCCGCGTTCGAGCCCTTGCCGCTGCTGTTCTTCTCCGTTCTCCGGCACTGTACAGATCCGGCGGCCTGCAGTAGTTTCCGCCGGCTGCTCCTGCTGCTCGGCACATCCCTCCGGCGCCGGCGCTTTACTCTTCCTCCTCCCTGCTGTGAATCACCACCATCATCTACACCATTACCTCTACCATCTTCCAGCCGATCCTCCGGCGGCCCACATTACTCCGGCGGCGGTCCGGCCGTACTCCGGCCAGTTCCCATCCCAGTGAGTATTCCTCTCCCCTTCTTTCTCTTTATATATATATATATATATATATATATATATATGTATATATACATATGTATATCCATGGTTACATATATATTTAATATGTATAAATATACATGTATGTATATATCTAATAGATATGTATATTAATGTGCATATAGTATTATTTTATTAAATTGTTTAATTAGTATAAATATAATATTGGTATATATATATATATATTTGTATATGCTATATATATATATTTAAATAGAAATGGGAATAAATATATATGTATATTTTGTAAATGTATGTAGAGTATTTTTAATTAATACTTTAAATATTTGAATACGTATTAGTATATATTTAAATTGTATATATAATAATTAGTATATGCTTTAATTAAATTTGTATGTATAATTAATGTAAAGTATTATATATGTGGTAATTAGTATATTTAATAAATTACTTTATTAATCTCTGATTAATATGAGCAGTAGGTAATTAAATCAATTCTATAAATAAGTTTGGCATAAATATATATATATATATATATTTTGTATATAGATATATATACTTGATATAATTTCATATATATTGTACATGTATGTTATTTATGAATAAAGTGTTTAAATACATGTACTATCATGGTATATATATATTTTGCATATGTGGTGATTTTGGTGCAAGTACGTATACAGTATAATTATTATTTTGGTATACAAATACATATGTGTATATGTATTTGTATGGGTATACTTATTAAAACGTATTTTGGTATTCGTATTTAATAAAAACGTAATTTGGTATAAATGAACAAATATGTAAATGACCGTATTTTGGTATCAATGTATATATGTAGAGTTATATTTTCATATTGGTATACATTTTGCATAAAACCTTAGCATATTTTTAATATATATACATATATATATAATTGTATTTAATTTGAGATGTTGTATATACATACAGGTATTAGTTTTGTTTAAAGTGTATATATTTTACTTATATCTATTATTGTAATTAAGGAATATTAGTATATGTATAGTTGGCCTATCTAGTAGATGACCCTACCGTACCTAGCGTAGCCCTAAGGCCAGCGTATTTTTATTGATAGGATAGCTCCTGATACAAATGTCATATTGTGATGTGTTATAGGACTGTTGGTTTACCAGGGGATACTCTGGAACAGGACATCCATAAATACCAGCTAAGGACCGAGGCAAGTACATTCTCTGATAATTTCCAATTCTTGATAATTGCTATAAGTTCAATGATCTTGAAATGTTACAACTGAATCTTGACACTGTGCTACACGGACTAGTATAGCTTGGATCTGCAGTCATGAGATGTTACCTTAATTATCGTATTGACATTGTACACGACATGTATATTTAGAAACCGTACATGATAGACTTTACTTGCTCGTGTATCGTGACGTGTCATGGTTGGATCCACAGTACTAGTTGGGGGCGGGGAAGTAGTTAGTAAGAAATGTGATCATAACCTCTTATTGTAGTATAAAAACTGTAAGTGTTAATCATGCTCTTCACCCATGATTAGCCAGGCCTTATAGCAACCGTACATGTTCCCAAGCCGATCACATTTCGAAACTACTATTTCAAACACTTAGAATAGTTACAGTTCTCTATATTTTCATATACTACATCACCCGTATATGATACTGTTCCTTGTTCTTTTATTTCCATACATGCACTGACTATATCATAATTGCCTATCTCTTTACATTGCCTGTCTCTCTTAAACTATCATTACATTTATTCCATTGTCTTCTCAGTAGCTAGCATAACATGATTCATTGTATTATATACATTATCAATTAATGGAACTGTTATTTGAGATTGTGCTTTGCTCCTTCCTGACTGGAAACATTTTTCCAGACTATGCCTTAGAGGACCACTGTCCGACACTTATGGTGAGTAGCTGCAGACTTGGTAGTTATCTGTGATTCTGGAAGGTCTAGACGACATTATTATTCATAGTTAGTTCTTTTAACAGTCTATTGGTACCGGATTTGTCTCCGGCATTTTGATGATTCTTGGATATTGTTAAGTTAAAGTTATTTCTTGTGGACTTGTGTTGAGTTAAATTTTAGTTTTATTATTCGAAATCTTATCGTGCTGTAATCCTGTGATTGAGTATATGTTCATCTATTTGTGTTATCCGTGCCTCCTAATGGAGATTGGATGCTTACGTGACATTAGTTAGATAGTATCAATACCTAGACAGCGTTCTACCGCCGATGCTGCGGCGTAGGCTGGACGTACCCACGCACTCGTGCCCCTAAACCGGGTGCGGGTCGTGACAACTTGTCACCCTTCACTATGGGAGAAACACTAGGTGAACAATCCTTCATCCGAAATCTCTCTAAAATTTTATTGATATAGGTTTCTTGAGACAGACCCAAGATGCCTCAAAATCTGTCTCTATGGATCTTAATGCCATGACATAAGATGCATCACCCATATCCTTCATGTCAAAATTTTAAGAGAGAAATTATTTCACCTCATGAAGTAAACCCTTATCATTAGTTGCAAGTAAGATGTCATCCACGTATAAAACAAGAAAACAAATTTTACTCCCACTGATCTTAAGGTATATGCATTGATCCATAACGTTTTCTACGAAACCAAATAAAGAAATTACGTTATGGAATTTTAAATACCATTGGCGGAAAGCTTGTTTTAAACCGTATATGGATTTCTTGAGTTTGCAAACCAAATGCTCACCATTGCTAGAGGAAAATCCTTCAGGTTGTTTTATGTAAACCTCCTCCTCTAATTCTCCATTAAGAAATACAGTTTTCACATCCATTTGTTGCAACTCTAAATCAAAGTGAGCTACTAATGCCAAAATAATGCGTAAGAAATCTTTTGTAGATACAGGAGAAAATGTCTCCGTGTAATCAATTCCTTCTTTCTGAGTGAATCCCTTTGCAAAAAGTCTGGCCTTATATCTCTCAATGTTGCCCAATGAATCTTTCTTTGTCTTGAAGACCCATTTACAACCAATGGCTTTTGCTCCATTAGGCAACTCAACAAGGTCCCAAACATCGTTGCAACTTATGGAATCCATCTCATCCTTCATGGCATTGTACCAAAATTCTGATTCTTTATAACTCATGGCTTGTAAAAAAGATTCAGGATCATTTTCGACTCCTATATTATAGTCAGATTCTTCCAGATACACTAAATAATCACCAGAAATTGTTGATCTCTTAGTTCGAGTAGATCTCCTTAATGTTGCACCATCATCTTCCTGGGAAGTATGAGGTTCAACTCGCAGTTCAGAAGTGCCATGCAACTCTTGATTGACTTGATCTACTGGAATGTTGTCAACAACTTGTGGAACTTCAATGACTGGTTGGACTTCAGTAATTGGTTGTTCTACACCTATTTGTTCTTGAGGGGTATTGTGAACAACAATCAATCTATCACTTGAAGTGTAAGGTTGAGACTCTGTATGATCAATATCAGAAACTATGTTCCTAATTTGATCGCTCCCACTGACCAAGTCATATTCAAGAAATTTAGCATTTCTTGATTCCTCAATCCTAGTGCTATGAGATGGACAATAAAATCTGTACCCCTTAGACCTTTCAGCATATCCAATAAAATATGCACTAATGGTCCTTGGGTCCAACTTCTTTTCTTGTGGATTATAAATTCTCACTTCAGACGGGCATCCCCAAACGCGCATATGTCGCAAACTCGGTTTTCAACCTTTCCATAACTCAAATGGTGTCTTTTGAACAGCATTGGTTGGAACTCGAATTAATATATACACTGCCGTCTTAAGTGCTTCAGTCCACAAGGATCTAGGAAGTTTTGAGCTGCTAAGCATACTCCTCACCATGTCCAGCAATGTTCGGTTTCTTCTTTCTACTACACCATTCTGGTCCGGGGAACCAGGTATGGTGTATTGGGCAACAATGTCATGCTATTGAAGAAACTTTGCAAATGGCCCAGGTGCTTGTCCATCTTCTGTGTATCTACCATAGTATTCTCCACCTCTATCTGATCTTACAATCTTAATTTGTTTACCACATTGTTTCTCTACTTCTGCCTTGAAAACTTTAAAGGCATCTAATGCTTCATTTTTATTGTGAAGCATGTAGAGATACATGTATCGTGAGTAATCATGTCACGCCCCAGTCCCAAAAATATACGGAACTAGGCCACGTGGCATTGGCCAGCTGACACGTTACTAAGGGATTACCCAATTTAATGGACCCAAAGTGATGTGCTACGCTGTCCTAAAATACTACCAGTCTAAATACAGGTAAATCTATCTCATCCACAAGAATAACAGGGAAAGTGCTGAATATATATATAGATGCTACATCTGAAATGTCATATACAACCCAGATAAAGTCAGGTGGGAACAATCCCACTACAAAAGTAAGCAGGAGTGAAATAAGATAAACTAGCGCAACATCCTCAAAATATGTAGCTCCAACTCCAGGTGTACTCAGTTAGACTCTGACGGCATCTCCTCTATCTCCATCTCAAGGGCATGTCCAGACTCCAATCCAGGTCCAGGTACTGTGGGGTGGAATGTCTCAGCTAAACCTGGTCAGGGAACCAGGTCCTCAGAGGGACGTAACAAGATACAAGAAAATAACATGCCAAGTATGTAAATACTGAATTAAACTACTGAATAAAATAAATACAGGGTGCTAACCATCTAAGTGAATGCAAATTGAGACAACCTAGTACGTATGGGAAATGTGTGGCTAGACATATGCTGACGTAATTCACAAATCTGTAGTGACAGGCTAGTATATGCCACATATGCCCCCGTTCAAGGGCACTATACAATTTTCCATCTACGATGAGAATGGTCACATGATTATATACATATATCATCCGTATCACTCCGTCGAGTGCGGCACATGGTAAAGAGGTGGGTGTCCCATACGTATTTTAGTCGTTCTCCCCGCCCAATGTAACTAAATGTCAAGTCGTACATTTCCTAAATTATTCTAATCCGTGATGCGGGTCACACGTATTGGTAGCAAATCAAATACGCAGCTCGCATCCCAATATGCATTGCAACCATGTTGCGTGTTCCCGTGATAGGGTCTAGGAGAATATTAGGATACTCTCATAATTGTTGGTGAGTCCGTAATATTATTTTAAATGTCAACATATCAACTGACTGTACCCAAGGCAGTCTCAGGTAATCATTGTATATGAAATACAGAAACAAGAGCATATACAATATTGAGAATTTAAACAGTACTTGGCAAGGTATACTTGCCTACTCCCTGATAGTGTTTGGTAACCTGATCTCACAGTCAGGTTTGTAGTTGCTTGTGACAGGGGTCACTGGTTGTGCTGGAGATATTCTCTGTTAAAAATAGACAGGGTTCGTGAATATCAAGGCTGTAATATAAAAGTATATATACCTATGTATATATAGGATACACACCACAGATATATATATATATAGTATATATATATATACCTATAGATATAGTATGTAGTAGTAGTATATATATATAGCATATATATATACAGAAAAGAGAATGCAGGAATGTATATAATAGCAGGGTATATCCACTGTTTATATATAGTACTATAATATTATCAGGGGGTATCCACTGATATAAATATATATAGATAAAATAAAATAACATTGCAGGAATTTAAATACATATATAAATGCTGTACTGTTCAGCAATATCAGGGTCTATATGTGACCACTGTTAAATATAATAATATATATTAGCAGGGTATTATCCACTGTTATATATAATATAGTATAAATAAAAGATAGGGCAGAAAAGTAAATACATATGTATATTTATGTACTGTATTATCCAGTACAGTATTAATTTATATATATACATATAGATAATATATATATATATATATATATATAGATATATATATATTCATTATAAATAGTGCAGGAAATAAAGTGCAGAAAAATAAAATAAAGGAAAAAAATGTATAGTATATATATACATATATATACTATAAATATATTAATAAATATATAATATATATAACATATACATAATATGTTACATATAACTATATATTATATGTATATATATATACATGAATATATATATTTATAAAAGAAAAACAGAATTGAAAATGCATATAAACATATATACATAATTATTACATAACATATATATAAGTATATACATATAAATATACATAGATATGTATATACATATATATAATAACATAATATACAATATATTATACTGTATAATAACAGTATATATATAGTATATATTAAGAGTATAATACATATATATATATAATTATATATATTTATATATAAATATACATATATATATACATATATATATATATACATATATAGAATAATAGATATATATACATATATTTGGAAAAAAATATATAATACTATAATATACAGTATAATTAACAGTATATATAATATATATTAATAGTATAATACACATATATATAATTATACATATAAATATACATATATATATACATATATATATATATACATATATATATATATATATACATATAGGGATATATATGTAAATACGTAAATATTAGGGTTTAGGAATTTACCTACTGACAGGTGGGGTCTACTGGCCGTTGACGGCAGGAGGACGGCGGCGGAGTCGCCGGCGGCCGGCCGGAGGAGCAACGGCAGTAGCAGTAGCTGCTGGCAGCAGTAGCAGCAGCAGCGGCTTGTGGCAGCAGCCGGCGGCGAAGCAGCGGCGGAGACGGTCGGCCAGGCGGAGGGATCGAAGGAGGAGAGGGTGACGGAGAGATTGGTGGTGGTGGCGGAGGTCGGGGGTGGCCGGAGTGGCGGTGGGGAGCGTCGGGGAGGTGGGGGAGGAGGATGACAGGGAAAGGCGGTGGTGGCTTGCGGGGGAGTTGCCGGCGGCGGAGGCCGTCGTGGAGCGGTGGAGGAAGGTCAGGTCGGTGGAGGAGGAGGTGGCGAGGCGAGTGGGGGTGGTGGCGGTGGTCGGCGAGGGCTAGGGAGGCGGTGGTGGGCGGTCGGAGGTCGGGGAGCCGCTGTGGTGCAGTGAAGGGGAGGTCGTTGCGGGGGCTTGCCACGGCGGAGGCGGTGGCCGGAGAGGGTGGCGATGGACGGGGAGGTGGCCGGGGGAGGGGCGAAGGGGTTGGCGGTGGTCCGGCGGTGGGCGGTCGCCGGAGCTGGCCGAGGGGAGTCGGGGAATGAGAGAGAGAGGGGTGTGTTTTAGGGTTTATATAGATTTTAGGTTAATGGCAATTTTGTAAATAAATGGAACTTTGGGGGTATTTTGGTAATTTGGATTTTTGGGATATTTTCAGCAGATTTTTCTGTGGGTCCCATGTCACCTATTGTCTAGCCAATAGGGTGTTGCCACCTAGCATGCATTTTTGCATAAAAACCCTAATCTTTTCATAAATTGCATAAAAGTCCAACAATTGGAAAATTGCGCAATTATGAAATTTGTCTGGAAAATCACCTGGTTCTAAAAATTACCAAATTTTACAGAATTGAGGGGAAAAGCTGGGGAGAATATTTTGGACTGTGTGGGGTGAGTCTGGGCAGATACAGGGTCTGATTTCTTAGGTGATACGGGTCACCGTATTTATTATTTAATAAATACTGCGCACGGTGTTCACTAATTATTTAAGGGCAGTTAGGGTCATAATTTTTCTACGGTGTCAATACGATAATTGTAATACAATTAGTGTAGAATATTATCGTATTTTTGGTTGGGAAAAACAGGTGCCTACTGGTCCTCAAATCTCTAGGGTACAGAGGTGGGTAAAGAGCAGAAAATTAAATAGGGATTAAATACGTACGTTTGTAACGATATTTGTGCGACTAAAACGAAACACAAAACGAGGTTTCTGGAAGTTGCACAAAATACAGAAAAAGTAGTCTGACTAGTCTAGAGCAGGAATGTGAAATTTGTTTAGGGTTAACAGCTAGTGTGATGCCCTAATCAATTGTGTAATGAACAGGTGCACAATCAATATAATATATAATAAATAAATTTTTAAAAAGTTACACTAATTCTAATTAACTAGAAATAATATTAAAATACTGAAATCTGGTCGAGGGAGTTTACAATCTACCCTCCTTAGAATATTTCGTCCTCGAAATAAAAATACACATATAATGAGAACGAAAGATTGATTGATTTGAAATATCAGGACATAGATAGCTGAAGATTGATTTGAAATATTTGGACATACCCTGAACTGGAAATAGATCGGGGAAACATTATCGGATATCCTCTACACGTTCCCAGGTTGATTTACCTAGTGCATGATATTTTCATGCAATATGAACTAGAGGAACGTAATACAACGTAAGGTAGGTAACAGAAATCATTCTACAAATAAGAACAGCGTTAAACTGCAATATAATCTACTAATAGGGTTTGGTAATTCCCCAAAAACTATAGAAATGGCTATGGAAACAATACACTTCATATTTATACTATATACGAGGTTTCTTCTTTCCGAAATAAGGAAAGACGGAAAACAGTAATCAAGAGTTCAAGGGGGTAAAGGATTAGAAGTATGGAGATTCAAGGCGTTTAAAGAATTCAATGGGAATTGTCAAGGCAGTTGTGGATGGAAATGCTATTCTGGTACTCCTTATTCACATATTCGTATTAGCCTAGTTATGTAGCTGGTACGATATGCGCAGAGGATAAGTACATCTGTCTACTAATCACTATATCTCTCAATCCACGTAAAGTAGTTATGCGAAAGGCGAACCAAGTGTATTATGGTTGATCAGACCGTCATACACTGATTCTGAAATGTATTAATGTAGTACTCCAATAATACATTTTTAATGAACAAGCTTGATAAAGAATAAGCTTGCAAAACTAGGCTATAATAGCAGAGCATAATTTAAGGTAGTATAGCAATTATAAGTACGCTAGATTAGGATATGAGAAGTACAAAACAATTCAAATTCACAAAAAGACAAGATTCTATAATCTCTAACTTCTAGTCTAGGTTGCTAGTTGACCCAAAAGAGGTGTGGTTTTTTAAGTTCTACAACCTTAATATACACTATAGGTTGTCCGTATTTAAGCACATGACTTGTATCCAGAGCGTACCTCTTTAATTGGAATATGTGGAAGACGTCATGTACTTCTTCCAATGTCTGAGGTAATGCTATCTTGTAAACAACTTCTTTGATGCGTTCCAACACATCGAAGAGTCTGATGTACCTCGAGCTTAGTTTTCCTCTTCTTCCAAGTCTGATAGTTTCTCGGGTAGGTGAAAACACAAGATTAGAAGTTACTGACTATCCTAATAAGTCATGTATATCAAATCTAATTTGGAAACTACCTGTAGTATTCAGCTATTACTATATTCACATATTTTGAGCCTAACAATCAACGTCTAGCAATCTACCTAGATGTGTTTGCTTAGTCCTGATATCCGAATGGGTAACTTGGTGGTCTAAGGATGACGTTTCTCTTCCCGTAGTCTAGGATAGTATTTGTACTTGGTTTAGCCAGTCCATGTCTAAGACTACGTCGAAGTTTGGTATTGAAAGTACCGGAAATCGCGTTCTCATTACGCTACTATACATGACTACTAGCATGCTTTAGTAATGTTGGTAACTGGAACAATGCCTCTTCCGGTAAACCTGACTATTTGCATGGGTACGAAACTACTAGATGTGAAAGACAGTGTAGCTCTAGAATCAAATATGCGGTTTGCTGGTAATAATGCAACTATAAGGGTACCTGAAATGGTTTCATCTTTCGGTTCTTCTGCAACTGCAGCTAGTGCAAAGGCCTGCTCGTGCCTTCGTCTAATGGTTTGTTGTCTGGCTAGGTAGTACTGCGTGTCTTGGGTGGCTAAGGGTGGTCCCCTCTGAAATCTTTCAGATGCTGGGAAATGCTGACCTCTAGTAGGAGGTTGCATTCTCTGGGCTGGTGCTGCTGGTCCTTGCCCAGTCCGAAGTGTTGCTTCTCTGTGTTGTGGGCAGTCTCTGGCCCTATGCTGATTATCTCCACATATCAAGCATAGTCTATACTTCCTTCGACAGTTTTTGGCATAATGTCCCTTCCTGCCACAATAGTGACAAGTCGGAAGTTCCTTGTATTGATATGGCCCTGTCTTGTGTTGTGCCTGATTTCTCAGGTGACGGATTGGTCCTCCTGCTCCTGTCTGGTCTATGGCTGATATGGTTGGATTTGAGCATCTTGCTTCTCGGCCAATGGCTTCTTGTATCCTTGCCTCTGAAAGAACTTCTTCGTATAAAATCCTCGACTGTGCCGTAGTATACCCTTGGAGTTCGGGGGTAAGGCCGTGATGGAACTTTAGGGCCTTCTTCAGCTTGGTTGGTATTAGGATGGCACCGAATTGACTTAGTCGACTGAATTCTGCATCATAAGCGTCGACGGTCATATTTCCTTGTTCCAAATGCAGGAACTGGGAGTACAGATCATCTCTGACTGTGGCTGGGAAATATTTTGCATTAAAATATTCCAAAAATTCCTCCCAAGTATGGTTCTTGCCCGTACTGCGCTCTATAGATTCCCACCAGTGATGGGCGTTACCGAGGAGTAGGGTCCTTACTGCGGTCATCCATAGGTCAGGGTGAAGTTGTGAACCTTCTAGCAATATTTCCGTGTTGGAGATCCAGTCTAAGATCTCTTCCGGAGTTTCATTGCCCTTAAAGGTTCTCGGGCTCATCCGGCTAAAGCCTCGAACAGTGCTAGCTGGTTGGACAGGGGCTGGTACTGGGGCAGCTGTCTTCTCCGGAACCGTCATTAGGCATTGTCTCAGGACTTCATTCTGTTGCCACTGAGCCTGCAATATGGCTTGGAACATCTGAGATTGTTCCTCAAGTTGTGGCATCAGGGCTGCGAGAACTGGAGGTGGAGGCAAAGGTATCTCCGCCTGCAGTGTTGGTGCCTGAGAAGGTTGCCCTTCTTGCTGGACTGGTGTTGCTTCTTGGGTCGGATCCTGGTGAAGGTACGAGGTTGTTGGATTGACCAGCATCCTTCTCGGAGATTGGTCTCTCGGGATTGGTGTCCCTTGGACATCTGGCGAGAGGTCTGTTGCTTGGTCAGTTCCATCAATCGCAGTTCCCCCGGGTATGTCCATATTTCTGTAAAAGATAAAAAAAAAAAAAAATTTTTGAAAAGTACGAAGGATTTAATAGATGATAATCAAGCAGGAAGCAAAATTTATGGATGAAGTCAGTGTGGATGAGACCTAGTATTCCTATCCTATTGCAGGTTTGCTGAACATGATATCATGTTACTAGCAATTAACTCGACCTGCATGGGCCACCACTAAAACCGTGTCACGCCCCAGTCCCAAAAATATACGGAACTAGGCCACGTGGCATTGGCCAGCTGACACGTCACTAAGGGATTACCCAATTTAATGGACCCAAAGTGATGTGCTACGCTGTCCTAAAATACTACCAGTCTAAATACAGGTAAATCTATCTCATCCACAAGAATAACAGGGAAAGTGCTGAATATATATATAGATGCTACATCTGAAATGTCATATACAACCCAGATAAAGTCAGGTGGGAACAATCCCACTACAAAAGTAAGCAGGAGTGAAATAAGATAAACTAGCGCAACATCCTCAAAATATGTAGCTCCAACTCCAGGTGTACTCAGTTAGACTCTGACGGCATCTCCTCTATCTCCATCTCAAGGGCATGTCCAGACTCCAGTCCAGGTCCAGGTACTGTGGGGTGGAATGTCTCAGCTAAACCTGGTCAGGGAACCAGGTCCTCAGAGGGACGTAACAAGATACAAGAAAATAACATGCCAAGTATATAAATACTGAATTAAACTACTGAATAAAATAAATACAGGGTGCTAACCATCTAAGTGAATGCAAATTGAGACAACCTAGTACGTATGGGAAATGTGTGGCTAGACATATGCTGACGTAATTCACCAATCTGTAGTGACAGGCTAGTATATGCCACATATGCCCCCGTTCAAGGGCACTATACAATTTTCCATCTACGATGAGAATGGTCACATGATTATATACATATATCATCCGTATCACTCCGTCGAGTGCGGCACATGGTAAAGAGGTGGGTGTCCCATACGTATTTTAGTCGTTCTCCCCGCCCAATGTAACTAAATGTCAAGTCGTACATTTCCTAAATTATTCTAATCCGTGATGCGGGTCACACGTATTGGTAGCAAATCAAATACGCAGCTCGCATCCCAATATGCATTGCAACCATGTTGCGTGTTCCCGTGATAGGGTCTAGGAGAATATTAGGATACTCTCATAATTGTTGGTGAGTCCGTAATATTATTTTAAATGTCAACATATCAACTGACTGTACCCAAGGCAATCTCAGGTAATCATTGTATATGAAATACAGAAACAAGAGCATATACAATATTGAGAATTTAAACAGTACTTGGCAAGGTATACTTGCCTACTCCCTGATAGTGTTTGGTAACCTGATCTCACAGTCAGGTTTGTAGTTGCTTGTGACAGGGGTCACTGGTTGTGCTGGAGATATTCTCTGTTAAAAATAGACAGGGTTCGTGAATATCAAGGCTGTAATATAAAAGTATATATACCTATGTATATATAGGATACACACCACAGATATATATATATATAGTATATATATATATACCTATAGATATAGTATGTAGTAGTAGTATATATATATAGCATATATATATACAGAAAAGAGAATGCAGGAATGTATATAATAGCAGGGTATATCCACTGTTTATATATAGTACTATAATATTATCAGGGGGTATCCACTGATATAAATATATATAGATAAAATAAAATAACATTGCAGGAATTTAAATACATATATAAATGCTGTACTGTTCAGCAATATCAGGGTCTATATGTGACCACTGTTAAATATAATAATATATATTAGCAGGGTATTATCCACTGTTATATATAATATAGTATAAATAAAAGATAGGGCAGAAAAGTAAATACATATGTATATTTATGTACTGTATTATCCAGTACAGTATTAATTTATATATATACATATAGATAATATATATATATATATAGATATATATATATTCATTATAAATAGTGCAGGAAATAAAGTGCAGAAAAATAAAATAAAGGAAAAAAATGTATAGTATATATATACATATATATACTATAAATATATTAATAAATATATAATATATATAACATATACATAATATGTTACATATAACTATATATTATATGTATATATATATACATGAATATATATATTTATAAAAGAAAAACAGAATTGAAAATGCATATAAACATATATACATAATTATTACATAACATATATATAAGTATATACATATAAATATACATAGATATGTATATACATATATATAATAACATAATATACAATATATTATACTGTATAATAACAGTATATATATAGTATATATTAAGAGTATAATACATATATATATATAATTATATATATTTATATATAAATATACATATATATATACATATATATATATATACATATATAGAATAATAGATATATATACATATATTTGGAAAAAAAATATATAATACTATAATATACAGTATAATACACTGTATAATTAACAGCATATATAATATATATTAATAGTATAATACACATATATATAATTATACATATAAATATACATATATATATACATATATATATATATATATATATATATACATATAGGGATATATATGTAAATACGTAAATATTAGGGTTTAGGAATTTACCTACTGACAGGTGGGGTCTACTGGCCGTCGACGGCAGGAGGACGGCGGCGGAGTCGCCGACGGCCGGCCGGAGGAGCAACGGCAGTAGCAGTAGCTGCTGGCAGCAGTAGCAGCAGCAGCGGCTTGTGGCAGCAGCCGGCGGCGAAGCAGCGGCGGAGACGGTCGGCCAGGCGGAGGGATCGAAGGAGGAGAGGGTGACGGAGAGATTGGTGGTGGTGGCGGAGGTCGGGGGTGGCCGGAGTGGCGGTGGGGAGCGTCGGGGAGGTGGGGGAGGAGGATGACAGGGAAAGGCGGTGTGGCTTGCGGGGGAGTTGCCGGCGGCGGAGGCCGTCGTGGAGCGGTGGAGGAAGGTCAGGTCGGTGGAGGAGGAGGTGGCGAGGCGAGTGGGGGTGGTGGCGGTGGTCGGCGAGGGCTAGGGAGGCGGTGGTGGGCGGTCGGAGGTCGGGGAGCCGCTGTGGTGCAGTGAAGGGGAGGTCGCTGCGGGGGCTTGCCACGGCGGAGGCGGTGGCCGGAGAGGGTGGCGATGGACGGGGAGGTGGCCGGGGGAGGGGCGAAGGGGTTGGCGGTGGTCCGGCGGTGGGCGGTCGCCGGAGCTGGCCGAGGGGAGTCGGGGAATGAGAGAGAGAGGGGTGTGTTTTAGGGTTTATATAGATTTTAGGTTAATGGCAATTTTGTAAATAAATGGAACTTTGGGGGTATTTTGGTAATTTGGATTTTTGGGATATTTTCAGCAGATTTTTCTGTGGGTCCCATGCCACCTATTGTCTAGCCAATAGGGTGTTGCCACCTAGCATGCATTTTTGCATAAAAACCCTAATCTTTTCATAAATTGCATAAAAGTCCAACAATTGGAAAATTGCGCAATTATAAAATTTGTCTGGAAAATCACCTGGTTCTAAAAATTACCAAATTTTACAGAATTGAGGGGAAAAGCTGGGGAGAATATTTTGGACTGTGTGGGGTGAGTCTGGGCAGATACAGGGTCTGATTTCTTAGGTGATACGGGTCACCGTATTTATTATTTAATAAATACTGCGCACGGTGTTCACTAATTATTTAAGGGCAGTTAGGGTCATAATTTTTCTACGGTGTCAATACGATAATTGTAATACAATTAGTGTAGAATATTATCGTATTTTTGGTTGGGCAAAACAGGTGCCTACTGGTCCTCAAATCTCTAGGGTACAGAGGTGGGTAAAGAGCAGAAAATTAAATAGGGATTAAATACGTACGTTTGTAACGATATTTGTGCGACTAAAACGAAACACAAAATGAGATTTCTGGAAGTTGCACAAAATACAGAAAAAGTAGTCTGACTAGTCTAGAGCAGGAATGTGAAATTTGTTTAGGGTTAACAGCTAGTGTGATGCCCTAATCAATTGTGTAATGAACAGGTGCACAATCAATATAATATATAATAAATAAATTTTTAAAAAGTTACACTAATTCTAATTAACTAGAAATAATATTAAAATACTGAAATCTGGTCGAGGGAGTTTATAAATCATCTATGAAAGAGATAAAATATAAAACATTTCTGACCATGTGAGTCCATGTCTGGACTACAAATATCAGTGTGTATAATTTCTAATTTGACGAAACTCCTATTAGCACCTTTCTTTGATTTGTTGGTCTGCTTTCCCTTAATACAGTCTACACAAGTCTCCAAATCAGTAAAATCTAGAGTACTAAGTACCCCATCAATTACTAACCTCTTAATTCTATCTATGGAGATATGACCTAATATCCAGTGCCATAATGTAGAGGAATCCTCATTTAAACACATCTCTTAATGCCAGCCTGGACATGCAATGAATTATAAGTGGTATCATTTTGTAAGAATATGCGATAAAGACCATCAGACAAGATACCATTTCCAACACAATCAGATTTATAATTTAAACTGAAGGATGTTTCTGAAAAATGAAAGGAATATCCAAATGGCACAAGTCTAGAAATTGAAATTAAGTTTCGTGAGAAACTTGATACATAAAAAGTCATTTGCAATTCTAAAATAAAACCACTATCTAAAGTTAAAAAACATGTCCCTATGGCTTCCACATGAGAGCCTATCTTATTACCAGATAAGATACTTTGCTCGCTTCCCACTGGCTTCCTGAGGTTTTGCATACCCTGCGAGAAATTTGAAATATGGATTTTAGATCCAGAGTTAATCCACCATGTGTTCATATTTACATTAACCATATTTGATTCATAACACACAAATGAGGTAGGGTTACCTTTCTTCTCAAGCCAACTTTGAAATTTCAGACATTTTTTTTTCACATGTCCCTTCTTTTTACAGAAGAAACACTTATCGTCTTTCTTAATGTCAGCTTTGGAAGAAATTTAATGTTTTCCTTTCTGACTGGCTTGAGATTTTCCTTTCTTTTGCGTTACCAACATGGCACTTTCTCCTTGCTCCATCGCCAACCTTCCTTCCTCTTGAACACACATGGTCATCAATTCATTGATGGTCCATTTATCCTTATGTGTGTTATAAAAAATTTTGAAAGGTCTATATTGATGCGGAAGACTGTTGAAGATAAAGTGCACCAAGAAGGAATCAGACATTTCCACCTCGAGCTTCTTGAGTTGAGCCACTATGTCCCTCATTTGCATTATGTGTTCGCGTACACCTTTTATACCGGTGAGCTTTAAGGTTGTGAATTTCATAATTAGGGTGCTTACAAGGGCCTTATCCGAAGTGACAAATTGCTCGCCAATAGCCTTTAGCAGTTCACGGACATTCTCGCACTGCTCAATTGAACCACGTATACCAGCACTAACTTTAGTCTTAATGTACATTACGCTGAGACGATTGGATTTCTCCCAACGTTCATACAAAAGAACTTGAGCAGGTGTGCTGGTATCAGTGATATTAGGTGGTTCATCTTTCCTAATAGCATAGTCTATGTCCATGCACCCTAATTGAAGGAGAACTCTCTCCTTCCAAATCTTAAAGTTATCTCCCCTAAGTTCGGGAACCTCACAGTGAATATCAGAGATATTGGGTAAAACTGCACAAAGATTATAAGTATTAATATTTGAGACTTTTAAAAGAATTCATGTTTTACCAATGTAAAACATGCATTAAAAAAATGAATCTAATTTTCATTAAAAATTGCATGTGGGCTAAATCTCTAATTCAATCAGATCATATTAATTTTACTTTATAATAAAACTATTAAATTAATTCTTCCTAATTCCTGTGGGTAAATCAAGAAGAACTAATTTTAATATTTTAATCCTAATTAATTGTATAAATATAATAAAATTTATGTGGGGTAATATCATTATATTCATATAATTAACTACAATTAATGTCCATTAAGTGATCCCAATCCACTTCATATATAACTTTAAATAATTAAAGATGTTGTGGCTACTCCCTAATTATTTAAAATTATATGGTTCACTAGACATTCAAATTCTTTATTTTTTAGGCTCTACTAAATGCCTAAAACAATTATTTTGATTAAATTGTGAACATCTTAATGTGCCAAATAATTTTGACTTAAATTATATGTTAAAATTATAATTGAGATTTATTTAGCACAATTTAGATAATATTGCATGCAAATAAAGTTATAAATTTACATGTATAATAACTTAAATAAATTGTACCAACATAATTAATTCTTACTGCTTATTAACAATTATATTGCATATTATATCTTAGAAATCAAAAAACTTAATGATTTCTAATTATAATACACATAAGCAATAACTTTAAAATAAAATAAATAAATGGAACAATCTTAAATAAAAATGCATCCCCTTTCCAGCAATACATTCTTTCAACAATGTTCCTTGACTATCTACCATACAGTATATATTCATATGCTATAGCTAGACATCAAGAAAGGTACATGTAGTTAGAGAACTGAAGATACTTCAAATGCATTAAAACTACATTGCTAACGAACATTTGTTTACAATGAACATGCATGGATTGATTATGAAAGAATCATATGATGGATAACAATACTCAAACCCATGATTGATATAAGCTAACAGTATTAAGAGTTAACTCAAAATTTAAATTAAATTTATTTTTGACATATTCAGCCATGAAAAATATGTCAAAACAGAGAGCAATTTTCATGATTAAAAGCATCAAAGCAGAGGTATTTGATAGCTCTGATACCAAATGTAATTCAATGTGATCCTAGATGCGAAAATAAACAAAAGGATCAAAATAACATTATTCCAATAAATCTAACCTCCAGCCACTGTTGCTTCACGGTGGATGAACTCTAGTACTCTCTTCTTTCTTCTTTCTCCCGGGTTTGGGCTTCCAAACTATGAACACTTAATTTTGATGGTGTAATCTTTAGAAGTGTGTTCTAACTTGGGGACCAAAATCCTTTATATAGAAAATTGAGCTTCTCATCATGCTCTTGTTTATAATGTTGCCACTTCACAAAGTGGTAACTTTCACTTAGGAACACAAATAGTTGGTAAGTTCCCTTTATGAATAAGAAGAGTTAGTAACTTCCCTTATGAATAAGAAGAGTTAGTAACTTCCCTTAGGAATAGAAAAAGTTGGAGCAAAAACTATGGACTATAAACTAACATAGTTTAGATGACAAGATAGAAGGTTAATTATATTGTTAGTTAAACTCATCCTACCCAAAAACCACACTTAAGTTTCCATAGAGATATAAATCATATAGACGATGAGGTAAGATAATGCAATATTATGCTATAGGATCAAGTTTAGTAACCGTATAAGTAAAATTTGGTACTATCACTTAATTAGTGTACAATGATGAAATCAAGAATATAATTAGAAATTTGAGTTAGAATAGACCAAAGACTAGAATAAACTAGATGTGGACTGACTCATATGAAAAAAAAAAAAAAAAATGGAATAGACTACGTAGTTCTGTCTCTGGATGAAATGCATACGCACATGTTCGACCACAGCTCATGGACTTAAATATCGACGACTAGTTTGGATTATAGTTATATTTTGCTTCGTCTGTTGAAATACTTTTTTTTTTTAAATGATTGTTGGGTTATCATTTCCGAAACAGCCATTTGAGTTCCTAAATTAGTGGTAGGTTTGATAAACGCTTATTCGATATACAAAATTGTTTGGCTTGTACAAAATAATTTTTTTGGATAAAATATAATTGCAATTCAAATCGGTTCTAGAAATTATGTAAGTAGGGCCCACCGGCTGCCTTTTCCACCGTGAGGGGGGTAATCAAGTTGGGATCATGAAGGTGACCCCAACCCTATCATAAGTTACTAGAAGCAACTTTTTGCAAGCATGTGCATGATTAAGACACTGATGGTTTAGATTTTATGGAAGAAAGAATATTTTTGCTTTGCAATAGAAACAAACTTTCATCAATTCTACTATTCTTCGTTAATTTTTATTTATTTATTTATTTAGGTAATATCATTTTTATTTGGGTTATTTATACTAAATATTTTTAAGTTTTGGACTTATTACACGAGATATTTTTACTTTTAAACTAATTATACTGGCCATCCCTCCCTTTAGAAAATAAAATAAAAATAGGACTAGTTAGTGTTATAACTTTTCATTTTTATCTTAAAGTAGGAATACCCTGTGTAATAAACACAAAACATAGGAGTGGTCAGTGTAATTCAGAGCCGTTTCATCCATTAAGCAAAGCAAGCAACTGCCTATGTCCCATTTTTTAGGGGCCCCGTTTTTTTAGGGGCCCCAAATTTTTTTATTTTAAATTAGTGTAGTAGTTATTCTATGACCCAAAGTCATATGGGGTCCAAAATTTTCTAAATTAGCTAACTAACGAGTAACGACCCACATAATTGGAATCATATTTGTTATATAGTTGATGGTTAATAAAAAAAATTTGATTTCTAATTACAGCTACGGGAATGAGCGAACGACGCTTTATCTTCTACTCCAATTTCTACTTTTCAGGAAATGGACGATCGACTCTTCTACTTCTCCTCCAATCATGTTTAGATTTTAAAAAAGGGTTCCATTTTTGGACTTTTGTCTAGAATTTCCAAATGACTTGAGACGGTCCTGATATAATTAGTTTAAAAATACAAGTACCATGTATAATAAGTCAAAATTTTAGGAGTAGTTAGTATCAATATTTTGTACACGTTGTATTGTATGTCATTTGGACCCATTGTCTCACATTTGTTTTGCGGTTTGATTTCGAGGCCGTATGCCTAGCCAGAAAGGTTATACCTCTTCTCACTGACCACAAGAGCCAGTTAAGTTCGGCTAGCTTGCTGTCACCTGTTTGATTGTTTCATCAACATTAATTTCTTAGTAGACATTAAGTCGGGTGCTTAGGTTGGGACTTTTTTTTTTAAACAACAATAAAAATTATTTGGTAACTTCTATTTTTTAGGTATATTTTCTGCAGGGCAGGTCAAGAGGGTTGGGTTATCCTATCCAAAGCTAATTTTGGTTCACCCTGGATCTTTATTGTAAGTCGGTCGTCGGGGGTCATCCGTGACCCCTGTCTTTGGTGGGAACATGTTACGTCCCAGAACCAGAATACTGGAAAGCGGAGACAGACAAAGCCAACTACGTATACCAGAGTACTCTGTACCCCAAGATACGATCATCCTTATATGTATGTTTTTTTTGTATTTTAAAATTTGATCCAAAATTGAACCAGTTGTTAAATTTCAAAATTATTGTTTTCAAAATATACATATTTTAAATCATAAAAAATATATCAAATTTAAAAAAAAAATTGAATAAGTTTATTTGATTTTTGATTTTGAATCGAAATAAAATATCGAAATCAAAATTAAATAATTTTTTTAGTATTTTAAAAAAATAAAATTGAACTAATTTATTTTTTAAAACCGCATCGAATCTCTCATTCCATCATGATTGATTCTTGGTCCAAATTTTGGACTCCAAAATCCAAACAATGCTAACCCCATTTTGGACCCACTTATGTTCAAGTGATTTTTGTAAGGGGCTAGTCTATCACTTTGTCTATAAGCACTTTCCTAAAAGGAGTGTGGCATAGCAATTTTGGATTGAAGTCTTGAGAAACAAAACATGGTGTCAAACAAGGTGTCGACTCATAAGTGAAAGGAGAAGACGAATGTTGACCGAGTTCTTCGGTCCACAAAAAAGCATAGCCCCACATTCTCATGCCAACTAGTAGTGGCTTGGCTCCTCAAGAACGAAGGAGGTGTCGCAAAATTTTAATTTATTTGAAAATGAGAAAAGTTTGTCACAAAGTTCATTGGGATGTTTGTGAGTGTGGTGATGGTGGTTGTTCTTTTTCTTGTTTTTCCTTTGCACTATATAATGGGAAAGATGTGCTTTTACTCACTTTTTGTTTGTTAGCTTGACCAGGATATATATACTATTAAACATTTGTCACCAATATTTGTTAGTGTCGACAGAACGATTGTAATCGATTGAAGTGCTTTGGATTTATGGAACTAGATTATAATTTCTACTACTACTACGGCTAGTACGGAAGTAAATTTTTTTTTACAAATTGACTCTTTCATAAAAGAAAACTAGCAATAAGTTGCTGAAATCAGACAACAATAATAAACTTGCAAACGTAGTTGCTACAACAAACAAAAACAGAAAATCAAAGAAGAAAGAAACATTTCGCTGGGATGATGAATATTACCTTAGTCCAAAACAAGATTCGATAATTTTTGTGGATTCCCACGAAACAGCAAGTTTAATATGTTAAACTTCTAGAACACTCTTGTCTCCCTCGCTTCTGATCTGGAACTAGACGAAAGGATGGCATTTTCGTGAATTTTTGTGGCTGCGGCAAAACTCCTCCCGTAGCAATATATTTTCTGTATTTCTCGAAAGAAAATGAATATATATATATATATATATATATATATATATATATATATCCACGACCATTTGATCGAAACGGTCCATACGGAAGATATCCGGACGGTGGAGATTGATAGGCAAGCGGAGGAGGACTGCTGGACCTGGACAGACATGGAGAAAGACGCTTTCGAGTTCAGAACAACATGAATCAGATACATACCACTCATGAGGAGGTTGAATTGGAGGAGATGGTTTGGATCAAAGGGCTGCAGTCAAGATGTCGATGTGCTTATACAAAATGATCAGGAACATATTGCTTACTTGAGACAGGTTGACCAATTTTGGCATCTCCTGTGAGGACATAAATTGTTGTTTATGCGGTAAACATGATGAGTCCAAGGATCATCTGTTCTTCGCTTGTGACGTCACTTGAGAGATTTGGAGTGCTCAGAGACATAAAGTAGGACAAACCAATGGTCGTTGTAGAGATCTTGCTGAGGTCTTCAATGATATTAAAGCTCATAAGAGTAAAGGGAAGAGAATTTATGGCCATCTAAGAATATTTTTCGAGACGGTGGTTTGGCACGTTTGGAGGGAGCGCAACCGGCGTATCTTTGAGGATCGATCCCTTAGTACTTTTGATGTACAATAAAATATAGATGTTTACATAGATATCGTATACCTCAGATGGCTCATTTTGTAATCAAGTATAGATCTAATTTGTAATTATTGTTAATCAATAAAAAATTACCTTCTTCAATATATATATATATATATATATATATATATATATATATATATATATATATATATATATATATATATATATATATATATATATATAACCAAGGACCTCTAGTTCAAGTGGTTAGAGTGAGGCATATCCCCCAAGAGGTTGCGAGTTCGAGCAACG
Source organism: Iris macrosiphon (assembly GCA_036927795.1). Taxonomy (NCBI): domain Eukaryota; kingdom Viridiplantae; phylum Streptophyta; class Magnoliopsida; order Asparagales; family Iridaceae; genus Iris; species Iris macrosiphon. Next base: position 12,378,549 of record JAYESA010000013.1, read on the forward strand.
GGGAAAGTACATTTAATTTTCTGTGGAAGAATTAATATGAGTATTGGTGCGATGCAGGTGCGGTTCATGTGCGGTTCAAGTGCGATGCAGGTGTGTACTTTCAAGACGGAATGTGTGGGACCTTTGGACCATGAGTCTGTAACACAATTAACTCTTCCAAATATATATATATATATATATATATATATATATATATATATATATATATATATACTCACGCCAAACCTTAACAGGCATATCCTCTTAATCCAGAGATAATTTCCACGGATAAAAAATTGTTACTAATTGTCACGACCCGCACCCGGATATTCGGGCACGAGTACGTGGGTACGTCCAGCCTACGCCGCAGTGTCGGCGGTAGTACGCTGTCTAGGTCATCTTCACAAGTAATCTCTAGCTCATCCACAGTAAATAAATAGGCAAGGATAATGACAGGGGAATAGAAATGTTAAGATTTCATAAACAAAATGTGACAACCAGATCCATAGTTTATTACATAACCAGAAGATAAATCGGGGACAAACCCGATTACTATGCTGAAAGAAAAATACTAGCTAACTGGCTACTATTCCTCAAAAGTAGTCTTCTGGGTAGGAACCGGCTCCTCAAAAGTATCACCTGCTACCTCATATGGGCCATAAAAGGGTGGGGGCATAGTCCTCATCATTGCCTAAATCAACGGATCCAGTCAGGAAAGGAGCAAAGTACACAATGCACAACAAAGATTAAACTAAATATTTATGACAAGTAGAAAAGAACTGACAAGTATCATGTTGAGGATATGCATAAATAAGAAGTAACAATAACTAAGGGTTAATTGCTGTAAATCAGGAATATGAGTAAACAGGAAATATAATGAGACAGGAAAATGAAACTACAACAAGATAACAGGAACTGCAACACGACAAGAAATCATGTGTGTGTAAGTGTGTATTTAGAATACATAGTTGGCATGTAGGGGGTTATAAGGCTAATCCGGCTGTCATAGACGGCTATTAGACAGGAATAATCGATATCCGGCTGATGGTACAGTCGTGTACCAACAGCTATTAGCCACGATAGGGGGAAGGGTAAACTATATGCCTCCTAGTATTCTCCCACCCGACACGAAAAGTAAGACATGAAAGTCCAAAATCTAACACTAAGTGTAATCATCAATGGTACTAGTAGAGCAAGAAATTAATTATCACAATATAAAGATTAAACTTGAAGTGCAGGTACTTGCCTGATGTTTGGATCCCACTAGAGTTCTATCCTCGGGGAATTTCCAGAAATGACTCCGGATGCTGAAATAAACATTACCATCATGCTCAAAAGATATCAAATAGCTAGAAACGCCTGTCCTTGAGTCCAATTTGGAGACAAGGGCAAAAACGGCAATTTCGGGTCAAAACGGGGTCCGCTTGTGGGTCCGTTTTGCACCGAAAAATGTGTCAGGGTCAAAGGTCTCCAATTTTACCAAATTTAGTGTCAACAGGTCAGGAACGATACTACGAACCCAACGGAACTTCCAGAATTAGATTCCGATGAGTCGATCACAAAATCGCCCGTCGAGCGGGACCTATGGGACCCACGACACGCGATTTCGTCAACATTCTCAGAATCGAACCAAACTTGGGTCACAGGACCAGCGTATCGCTATGAGTCCGATGGCGCAAGTTTCGTTTCGATCTGACGTGTGTACACAAAGTTAGGGCACGATTCAGAAAAGGCGGATACAGGACGGTGTCCGCGGATACGCGTTGATCCCGGTGTGCACTCACACCCGAATCGACTTCTGCAAAATTCTATACGTCCGTATCAATGACGCGCACGTATCTGTGAAGACCGCGCACGACCAAGTCGTCCCGTTTGGCGGGGCGTACCCAGTTCCGGGGTGAATCGGGTCATTGTTTTTCCTGTTTTTGGATCACGGTGTGCGATCACCACAGGACGCGATGTCCCGAGCGGTTTATCCGGACACCGAGAGGGTCATGCTGGCTTCGCAACGCAATTGACGGAATCGAAAACGGGATTACGAGCAGAAAGATACGCATACCTGAACAGGGTCAGAAAACCCGAAGATTATCGTGTCCGACACGTGTCCGACACGTGTCCTATGGTTAGGGTTTGGGGCTGTCACGCCCCAGTCCCAAAATACCGAGGGATCAGATACGTGGCAATGGCCAGCAGTACGCACCGATGGACAAACCCAATTTAATGGATCCATCAGGCCATACTTAAGTTGTAAAATCAAGTCTACGACAATATGGCACAACTAATCTCATCCACACAAGATATACAATATGATCCACAGAATAAATAAGGAATATAAATCATCAGCTAGTCTCACAAAGTACTTCGGGGAATAATTCGATAAATATCTAGTACAATGGTTCAACAGACCAGAATATAAAAGACTGAAATAAATAAATACTGAGCATGAAACATGGATGCTCAGGAAAAGTCTTCGGCTAACACCTCATCCTCGGATGGCGGTACCACTCCTGGATCAGCTCCTGCTGCGGTCCTGTATACCTCGGGATAGATCTCGTCCTCAAATCCTGGGGACATAATCCATATCCAGGTCCTCAGGGGACATAGCAAGGTACAGAAAATATACAAGCCAAAATATAAGCAGTGCAGCAAATAATGAGATAAATAGGGTAAGCATGTAAACATCTATGTAAAGTGCAAGAGAGAAAATCTATAGTACTCAGGTTGAACAACTACAAGCTCTGTGTAGGGGAGTCGGTAGCAGTGATATCATGAGGTGGTCTAGCTCAGCGGGAGACTGAGTAGCCGGCATAACATAGTCAACATGTAGCCTGTGGGTCTCTCCAGCAATAGATGGAACAATAAGGAAATACTAAAATAACCAGCTAAGTGATATGCAAGATGAGAGCAGCACTAGAACTCAGGCTGAAGCCACTACAAGCTCTGTGTAGGGGAGCCGGTAGCAGTAATATGAGTAATGGGCCAAGCTCGGGCTTCAGAGTCTTGGGCCTCACAATAATAGGGGTGTATATATATGATCAGCCTGTAGCCTGTGTGTCTCTCCCCATCCAATGTAATCACGCACATCATGACCATAACGTCTCATGCCCATGACAAGCGGGATCATAACTAATGCACAAGTCATAAGGTATCTAAAAATATAGTATCTTTGTCAAGTCCTGTATCCTATACAGAATCACCACGAATATCTCGGAAAGATCCTGTCTCATGAACAGTGTCCAGTGTCCTGGGTCAATGTGTACTTGATAAGACAAGTACAAGAAGATAAAGTGTCACGAATATCCATCTCTAATGACAATACACAACACGGCGTACGATGTGTAAACCCCCGAATTTTCAAATTATTAAATCTTGGAATTTTCCCAATTTTCTGGAATTTTCTGGAAATTTTCTGTAATTAAAATCAAGGTTTTCAATTAATAAATGATTTTTAATTGGCAATAAATAATATTAAAATATCATGAAAATAATATTTTTGGGTGTAAAATGAAAAATTGGACTTAGGATAATTTTTCTGGATTTTTCTGGGCCTCAGACCTATTTTTAAATGCCTGAAAACTATTTTATTAATTAATTAATTAATTATCTATTTATTTAATTATTTATTATTTATTATTTATTTTATTTTACTTCTTATTTTTTTCTGCGGGCCGCCCAGGCCCATTGGGCCGCGGCCCGACCCGTTAGCCTCAGCCCAGACCCGTCCTAACGGGTCGGGTCGGGCGCACCCGAACCCGACCGCTAGCCCGCACCCCCTCGCCCCGGTCCCCCTCTCTCCCTCGCCTCCGCGTCGCGCGCCGCCTCCGCCGCGCCCTCCCCCGCACCGGCCGCCCTCGCTTGCCCCACGACCGCCACGTCCTCCGCTCCGCCCGGGCTGCGCCCCTCTCCTCCGCCCTATAAATGGCCCCCAAACCCCTCGACTCCGGCCATCCCTCCCCAGAACTGTAAACCCCCAGATTTTACAAAAATTTTAAATTAGGATTTTTTCGCAATTTTCTGGAATTTTCTGGAAATTTTCTGTAATTAAAATCAAGGTTTTAATTATTAAATGATTTTTAATTATTAATAAATAATATTAAAATATTATGGAAATAATATTTTTGGGTGTAAAATGGAAAACTGGACTTAGGGTAATTTTTCTGGAATTTATTGGACCCCGGACCTATTTTTAATTACCTAAAAACTATTTATTTATTATTAATTATTATTATTATTATTATTATTATTATTATTTTCTTATTTTCGGCCCTGGCCCATTGGGCCGGCCCGGCCCAGCCTAACCCGGCCCAGCTCCTGGCCTAGCGGGTCGGGCGGGTCGGCCAGACCCGCTAGCCCGACCCGACCCGGCTCCCCTCACCCGCCTCCCCCAGTCACCTTGGGCCGCGTCTTCCGCCGCAACCGCCGGCGCTCCGCCCGCCTCGCTCGCCTCGACCACCCCACGACCTCCGCCTAGCCCGGCCGCCGCTGCCCTATTTAAACCCCCCCGGGCCTCGCCTCCACCGCCAGTCTCCCCTCCGGCCAGATCTCCCCCTCCGACCGTCACCGTAGCTTCCCCTCCGCCGCTCACCGCCCCCTCGTCAGAACCGCCTCGCCGCCGGCCGCCTTCGCCCCAGACCTCCCTTTCCTTCCTCCTCCGCTGCTCCGGCTAGAGGACCCGACGCCGCCTGCAACAGCCTCCTCCAGCACAGCGAGCAGCCTCCGCCCACCTCCTGCCAGACTCCGGCGCCGCCCCACCCGCCAGCGCCTCCGCCTCGCCCCGGCGAGCCGTCCAGCCCCCTCCGGCGCACCTCCGGCCGGCCACCCGCCGAACTCAGCAAACCCTAAAACCCTATTTTTTCCACAAACCGAACACGACACAGGACACAGTGTCCTCGTGTCGTGTCGGACACGGTGAAGCCCGGTTTCGAGCCCTGTTCAGGTACTCATAACTTTTACCTCGTAGCTCCGATTCCAATTCCGCAAATTGCGTTGTGAAGCATGTATGACCCTCTCGGTGTCCGGATAAACTGTTCGGGGCATCGCGTCCTGTAGTGATCGCACACCGCGATCCAAAAACAGGAAAAACTAGACCCTGTTTCACCCCGGAACTGAGTACGCCCCGCCAAACGGGACGACTTGGTCGCGTGCGGTCATCACAGATATGTGTGCATCGTCGATACGGACGTGTGAGTTTTCGTGGAAGCTGATTCGGGTGTGCGTGCACACCGAAATCAACGCGTATCCGCGGACATCGCCCGGTATCCGCCTTTTCTGCAATTTACCCTAACTTCGTGCACACTCGTCAGATCGAGACGAAACTTGCACCATCGGACTCGTAGCGATACGCTGGTCCTGTGGGTCAAGTTTGGTTCGATTCTGAGAACTTTGACAAAATCGCGTGTCGTGGGCCCCACAGGCCCCGCTCGACGGGCGATTTTGTGTTCGGCTCATCGGAATCCAAATCTGGAAGTTCCGTTGGGTTCGTATCCGCGTTCCTGACCTGTTGACACAAAATTGGTGAATTTGGACACCTTTGACCCGGACACGTTTTTTGGTGCAAAGTGGGCCCACCGGCAGGACCCCGTTTTGACCCAAAACTGCCGTTTTTGCCCTTGTCTCCAAATTGGACCCAAGGACAGGCGTTTCTAGCTATTTGACATCTTCTGAGCATGATGGTAATGTCTATTTCAGCTTTTGGACTCATCTCTAGAAATTCCCCGAGAGCCAAAATTAATCAGATCCAAACAACAGGCAAGTACCTGCACTTCAAGTTTAATCTTTATATTGTGATAGTTAATTCCCTGCTCTACCAGTACCCTTGATGATTACACGTAATATAGAACACTGGATTTCATGTCTTGAATAATGTATTTCGTGTCTTTCTTTTCGTGTCGGGCGGGAGAATACTAGGAGGCATGTAGTTTACCCTTTCCCCCTGTAATCACTGTGTGCCAGCTGTTGGTACGCGATTGTACCATCAGCCTTATACTTGATTATTCCCGTAATCATTGTGTACTAGTCGTCTATGACGGCCCTATTAGCCTTATAAACTCCTACATGCCAACTAGGTATTCTAAATATACAAGTTCATGCACATAAGTTCCTGTCTTGTTACAGTTATATTTCTTGTCACATTTTATTCCTGTTTTACTCGGATTTCTGGTTTATAGCAATCAATCATATTTTACTTCTGGTCTTGTTTTATAGCATTATTTCTCAGTTAATTTCACTACTTACTTACGCATTTCTCAACATAATGCTTAGTCAGTTATTTTCTACCTGTCACAAATATTTAGTTTAAATCTTGTTGTGCATTATGTACTTTGCTCCTTTCCTGACTGGATCCGTTGTTTAGGCGATGATGAGAACCTTGCCCCCACCTATTATGGACCCTCTGAGACAGCAGGTGATACAGTTGCAGAGCCAGTTCCCGCACAGGAAGCTACTCCTGCTGAGTAGTTAGCAGTAGTTATCTTAGTTTTTGCTCTTTATCTTAGTAATCGGGTTTGTCCCCGATTTCATTCTGGATTCTGTATTAAACATTTGATCTGTTGTCACATTTATTTCATTTGAAATCTCAGTATTCTTTCCTGTTATTGTCTTGCCTATTTCATTATTTTGTGAATGAGCTAGATTAGTTAACTGTGGATATGACCTAGACAGCGTACTACCGCCGACTCTGCGGCGTAGGCTGGACGTACCCACGCACTCGTTCCCGAATTTCTGGGTGCGGGTCGTGACACATTTTTGTGGAGGCCCATGCAGGTCAAACGACTAAATTGTTCGGTTTCAACTTAGGGACCGAACAGGCCTGCAATAAGATTGAGGATTCTAGGAAAAGCTCATTCACAGTATAGGGTCCTTATTTCAATTCTTGATATCACTTCTGATCAATTTTTTTATCGCCCTTGATTTCCAAGTAATCTACTCTGATCTCCCTATCCCTTCATCTTTCAGAATGGTTCAGACAAGGAACACAGTAGGAGGCACATCAGAACCAGCTGAGCAGACTGTGCCCGAAACTCTTGCACTCCCTCCACCTCCATCTACTCCGGCAGTTACTTTAGATGGGGCACAACTACTTGGAGTGTTCCAGGGACTAGTGGAATCCCAGAAAGAACAGACTGCACTTCTGCGGACCAGCCTCTCAGAAGCTATTAAGTCCCAGGAGTCGCCACTCAAGAGGCCAGGGAGTGCCAAAGACTTCAAAAACCTCAGACCCCTGGAATTTTACGAAACTGAAGGCATTCTCTATGCCGATGAATGGATAGAGAACGTAGAGAGACTCCTGAAGACTGCTCGGGTTCCTGATGATCTTAAAGTGGAGTCCGCAAGCCTGCAACTGTTCGACATAGCTCGAACCTGGTTTAGGGACGAACCTCAACTATCTGCATCTGACCTCACCTGGGAGGACTTCAAGAGGCTATTCAAGGAGAAATTTTACCCCAAAGTGGCCCGGGAAGCTCTCGAAAGCCAATTCGAGAAGCTGGAACAAGGTAACCTGACTGTTGATGAGTATACTGCTGAATTTAGCAGGTTAAGCCACTTTGCGGAGTACATGGTTCGTACCCCGGAGGACAGAGCCCGTAGATTCAAGAAGGGGCTGTCTCCGGATATTCGCCTTGCTGTCACCACCAGCCGAGCTCGCACCTATGAGGAAATCCTGAGCGTGGCACAAGGCGTAGAGAGAGATATGGGACACAAACTGAAGCGAGAAAGAGATACCGGAAATACGGGACCCAACAAACGCCCTTTTCAACAACAGCAACAGCAGAGGGCCCCGCAGCAAACTCAGCGTCCTCTCCCTCGAGCTCCAGCACTCCAACACCAGGCTCAAGGACAGAACCAACAAGCGGCTGCTTGTAACTTTTGCCAAAAACAAGGTCACACCTGGCAAGTTTGTAGGAAGAGACTGGGTGCCTGTCTATATTGTGGATCACCAGAACATCAAGTGAGGGACTGCCCCACTGCTCCAGGACGCGGACAAGCTTACGTAATGACCGTGGAGAACGCGCAGACTCTGGAAGCAGCTAATGCGCGTAAGTGATTCGTAGATATCTTTTCTAGTATTATTTTCGTGCCTATTGGTTCGTGACCTCAGCCCCAACCTAGTAATTTTTGAACTTGCTAAATAACCTAGTATGCTTTTTAATTTTGATAACTGTAGAGTTTTTAGAAGCTTTTGCTATTGTGCTTATTTTGTGTCTTGTGAATTTCAATAAATTTGTACCTCTTTTCATCATCATCTAGCGCACTTAATTTTGCTGAACCCGACTGATGCTGCTATTTTATAGCCTAGTTTTGCAAGCTTACTCTTTATCGGGCTTGTTCATGACACCTGTATTATTGAGGCCTGATCAACCCCACTAATACAAGTGTCTACTCAGAATCAGTGTACTACGGTCTGATCAACCTTAGTGCATTTTGATTCGCACTTCGCACGACTACTTTATGTGGATTGAGATATATAGTTGACTAGCATATTTGTCACTAAATACACCCGAGCATATCGTATCAGTTACATAACTGTACTAATACGAGCATGCGAACAAATGATTACCAGAATAGAATCTCAATCCATAACCGCCTGACAATTCCCATTAGAATTCCTTAAACGCCTTGATCCCTATACCTCTGTTCTACCACCTCGCCCTTAAACTCTTTATTATTGATCCTCGTCTTTCCTTATTTCGGAAAGACAAAAAAAAAAAAAAAACCTGTGGTTGGTACAAGTTGATTTGTAGTGCTAGACATACCCCTCAGACCGGTCGAATTGATGATAACCCTTTATAAGACAAGACCCTAGGTGCTGTGTTTTGGGTTGCAGGCTTAAGATTCAATACCCTGATTTATTAAGTTGAGACCTAGCTTCACTAGTTGTACGGCCTTAGCAGATATATGGGTAAAACTATAAGTTGGGTAGCGACCGCAATGTCCACCTGAGAGAAACCCGCTGGACTGTAATCAAGTGAGTTTGGACAGAGAGAACCCTGCCATAATTTAAATTTCGAGGACGAAATTTTTATAAGTTGGGTAGATTGTAAACCCCCAGATTTTACAAAAATTTTAAATTGGGATTTTTTCGCAATTTTCTGGAATTTTCTGAGAATTTTCTGTAATTAAAATCAAGGTTTTAATTATTAAATGATTTTTAATTGTTAATAAATAATATTAAAATATTATGAAAATAATATTTTTGGGTGTAAAATGGAAAACTGGACTTAGGGTAATTTTTCTGGAATTTATTGGACCCCGGACCTATTTTTAATTACCTAAAAACTATTTATTTATTATTAATTAATTATTATTATTATTATTATTATTATTATTATTATTATTTTCTTATTTTCGGCCCTGGCCCATTGGGCCGGCCCGGCCCAGCCTAACCCAGCCCAGCTCCTGGCCTAGCGGGTCGGGCGGGTCGGCCAGACCCGCTAGCCCGACCCGACCCGGCTCCCCTCACCCGCCTCCCCCAGTCACCTTGGGCCGCGTCTTCCGCCGCAACCGCCGGCGCTCCGCCCGCCTCGCTCGCCTCGACCACCCCACGACCTCCGCCTAGCCCGGCCGCCGCTGCCCTATTTAAACCCCCCCTGGGCCTCGCCTCCACCGCCAGTCTCCCCTCCGGCCAGATCTCCCCCTCCGACCGTCACCGTAGCTTCCCCTCCGCCGCTCACCGCCCCCTCGTCAGAACCGCCTCGCCGCCGGCCGCCTTCGCCCCAGACCTCCCTCTCCTTCCTCCTCCGCTGCTCCGGCCAGAGGACCCGACGCCGCCTGCAACAGCCTCCTCCAGCACAGCGAGCAGCCTCCGCCCACCTCCTGCCGGACTCCGGCGCCGCCCCACCCGCCAGCGCCTCCGCCTCGCCCCGGCGAGCCGTCCAGCCCCCTCCGGCGCGCCTCCGGCCGGCCACCCGCCGAACTCAGCAAACCCTAAAACCCTATTTTTTTCCCCAAACCGGACACGACACAGGACACAGGACACAGTGTCCTCGTGTCGTGTCGGACACGGTGAAATTCGGTTTCGAGCCCTGTTCAGGTACTAATAACTTTCACCTCGTAGCTCCAATTCTAATTTCGCAAATTGCGTTGTGAAGCCTGAATGACCCTCTCGGTGTCCGGACAAACTGTTCGGGGCATCGCGTCCTGTGGTGATCGCACACCGCGATCCAAAAACAGGAAAAACTAGACCCTGTTTCACCCCGGAACTGAGTACGCCCCGCCAAACGGGACGACTTGGGTCGCGTGCGGTCTTCACAGATACGTGCGCATCGTCGATACGGACGTGTGAGTTTTCGTGGAAGCTGATTCGGGTGTGCGTGCACACCGAAATCAACGCGTATCCGCGGACATCGCCCCGTATCCGCCTTTTCTGTAATTTACCCTAACTTCGTGCACACTCGTCAGATCGAGACGAAACTTGCGCCATCTGACTCATAGCGATACTCTGGTCCTGTGGGTCAAGTTTGGTTCGATTCTGAGAACGTTGACGAAATCGCGTGTCGTGGGCCCCACAGGCCCCGCTCGACGGGCGATTTTGTATTCGGCTCATCGGAATCCAAATCTGGAAGTTCTGTTGGGTTCATATCTACGTTCCTGACCTGTTGACACTAAGTTTGGTGAATTTGGAGGCCTTTGACCCGGACACGTTTTTCGGTGCAAAGTGGGCCCACCGGCAGGACCCCGTTTTGACCCGAAACTGCCGTTTTTGCCCTTGTCTCCAAATTGGACCCAAGGACAGGCGTTTCTAGCTATTTGACATCTTCTGAGCATGATGGTAATGTCTATTTCAGCTTTTGGACTCATCTCTAGAAATTCCCCGAGAGCCAAAATTAATCAGATCCAAACAACAGGCAAGTACCTGCACTTCAAGTTTAATCTTTATATTGTGATAGTTAATTCCCTGCTCTACCAGTACCCTTGATGATTACACGTAATATAGAACACTAGATTTTATGTCTTGAATAATGTATTTCGTATCTTTCTTTTCGTGTCGGGCGGGAGAATACTAGGAGGCATGTAGTTTACCCTTTCCCCCTGTAATCACTGTGTGCCAGCTGTTGGTACGCGATTGTACCATCAGCCTTATACTTGATTATTCCCGTAATTATTGTGTACTAGTCGTCTATGACGGCCCTATTAGCCTTATAAACCCCTACATGCCAACTAGGTATTCTAAATATACAAGTTCACGCATATAAGTTCCTGTCTTGTTACAGTTATATTTCTTGTCACATTTTATTCCTGTTTTACTCGGATTTCTGGTTTATAGCAATCAATCATATTTTACTTCTGGTCTTGTTTTATAGCATTATTTCTCAGTTAATTTCACTACTTACTTACGCATTTCTCAACATAATGCTTAGTCAGTTATTTTCTACCTGTCACAAATATTTAGTTTAAATCTTGTTGTGCATTGTGTACTTTGCTCCTTTCCTGACTGGATCCGTTGTTTAGGCGATGATGAGAACCTTGCCCCCACCTATTATGGACCCTCTGAGACAGCAGGTGATACAGTTGCAGAGCCAGTTCCCGCACAGGAAGCTACTCCTACTGAGTAGTTAGCAGTAGTTATCTTAGTTTTTGCTCTTTATCTTAGTAATCGGGTTTATCCCCGATTTCATTCTGGATTCTGTATTAAATATTTGATCTGTTGTCACATTTATTTCATTTGAAATCTCAGTATTCTTTCCTGTTATTGTCTTGCCTATTTCATTATTTTGTGAATGAGCTAGATTAGTTAACTGTGGATATGACCTAGACATCGTACTACCGCCGACTCTGCGGCGTAGGCTGGACGTACCTACGCACTCGTGCCCGAATTTCCGGGTGCGGGTCGTGACAAGAACGCCACCCGCCGCTCCGCCGTTCACCGCCACCGTCGACCCCCGCCGTGCCCAGCCCCACACCGCCAGCGTCTCCCTCCTCCCTCGCCGGGCGCCGCCGGCCGCCGTCTCCTCCCCGCAGCAACCGCAGCAGCAGCACGCAGCTCCCACCGCCGCTGCCGGCCGCCCTGAGCCACCGCCGACCGCCAGCAGCTCCGCCTCGCTCCGGCGAACAGTCCCCCGCCCTCGCCGGCCGCCCAGCAGCCGCCCTCCGCCGTCCACGATCGGATTCCGACGAGAACCCTAACCCTAGCCCTAATTCCCAATTTCCGTGTCCGATACGAGTCGGACACGACTCGACCCTGAATTTTCAGGTCCCCTTCAGGTACGTGTAACTTTTGCCTCGTAGCTCTGTTTCCAATTCCGCAAATTGCGTTGTGAAGCCTGTTTGACCCTTTCGGTGTCCGGACAAACTGTTTAGTGTGCCAGCAAGTCAAGGCAGAAAGACAAAGACCTGGAGGATTGCTTCAACCCCTACCCATTCCGGAGTGGAAGTGGGAACATATCACAATGGATTTTATTTTCGGACTTCCAAGGACACCTAGTGGAAAGGATACAATTTGGGTGATAGTAGATAGACTGACCAAGTCTGCACATTTTCTACCTTTCAAAGTAGGGCTATCTACAGAAAAGCTGGCAGATTTATATATCAGACATATTATATATTAGGCTGCATGGAGTTCCAGTAAGTATTGTCTCCGACCGAGATTCAAGGTTCACCTCTCACTTCTGGAAGAGCTTACAAGCCAGCTTGGGGACGCAACTCAAATTCAGCACAGCTTATCATCCCCAAACCGACGGACAATCAGAACGTACAATCCAGACACTTGAAGATATGCTCCGTACATGTGTTCTGGATTTTGGAGGATCCTGGGAAGACTACCTACATCTTGTGGAGTTCTCTTATAATAACAGTTACCAAGCAAGTATTGAGATGACTCCATTTGAAGCTCTGTATGGACGAAGATGTCGTACCCCGCTATCATGGGACGACGTTGGAGAAAGAGCCCTGCTGGGACCAGAGTTGGTGATCGATTCAGCTGAGAAGGTAAAGCAAATAAGGGACAGACTTCGAGTGGCTCAAGACAGGCAACGACATTGGGCAAATAGCCACCGAAGGCCCTTGGAATTTGAGATAATTAAATTTATGAAATTCAAGTCAATTTAAACATTTTGATTATGGAACTAAGACTTGATTATGGCTTTATTAAAGGTTAGAGAGCTGGTATTCTTGAAGATTTCCCCGACACGTGGCACCATTAGGTTCGGAAGGAGTGGAAAACTCAGCCCGAGATTTATTGGACCTTTTGGCATTCAGGAAAAAATCGGAGAAGTGGCATACCGACTGGCATTGCCACCCTCTCTGGATGGAGTACATAACGTCTTCCATGTGTCGCAGCTGAGGAAGTACGTGTCAGACCCCAGCCACATCTTGGATCACTCAGAGCTCGAAGTAGGCCCAAGTCTGACTTACCAGGAGCAACCCGTGGAGATACTGGATCGCTCGGAGAAAGTCCTACGGAACCAGGTTATCTCCCTGGTTCGCGTAGCTTGGAAGCACCATTCTCCCGGCGAATCCACCTGGGAGCGAGAAGACGAGATTAGAGAGCGATACCCCTATCTTTTTGAACCCTGAGGTATATTTTATTTTTTCGGCCTTTCCTTTCGTGCCTTGTTATTCTTAAATTTTGAGGACAAAATTTTTGTAAGTTGGGTAGGTTGTAAACCCCCGAATTTTCAAATTATTAAATCTTGGATTTTTCCCAATTTTCTGAAATTTTCTGAGAATTTTCTGTAATTAAAATCAAGGTTTTTAATTAATAAATGATTTTTAATTGGCAATAAATAATATTAAAATATCATGAAAATAATATTTTTGGGTGTAAAATGAAAAATTGGACTTAGGGTAATTTTTCTGGATTTTTCTGGGCCTCAGACCTATTTTTAAATGCATGAAAACTATTTTATTAATTAATTAATTAATTATCTATTTATTTAATTATTTATTATTTATTTTTTATTTTATTTTATTTTTTATTTTTTTCTGCTGGCCGCCCAGGCCCATTGGGCCGCGGCCCGGCCCGTTAGCCTCAGCCCAGACCCGTCCTTACGGGTCGGGTCGGGCGCACCCGAACCCGACCCACTAGCCCGCACCCCCTCGACCCGGTCCCCCTCTCCCTCGCCTCCGCGTCGCGCGCCGCCTACGCCGCACCCTCCCCCGCACTGGCCGCCCTCGCTCGCCCCACGACCGCCACGTCCTCCACTCCGCCCGGGCTGCGCCCCTCTCCTCCGCCCTATAAATGGCCCCCAAACCCCTCGACTCCGGCCATCCCTCCCCAGAACGCCACCCGCCGCTCACCGCCACCGTCGACCCCCGCCGTGCCCAGCCCCGCACCGCCAGCGCCTCCCTCCTCCCTCGCCGCGCGCCGCCGACCGCCGTCTCCTCCCCGCAGCAACCGCAGCAGCAGCACGCAGCTCCCACCGCCGCTGCCGGCCGCCCTGAGCCACCGCCGACCGCCAGCAGCTCCGCCTCGCTCCGACGAACAGTCCCCCGCCCTCGCCGGCCGCCCAGCAGCCGCCCTCCGCCGTCCACGACCGGATTCCGACGAGAACCCTAACCCTAGCCCTAATTCCCAATTTCCGTGTCCGACACGAGTCGGACACGACTCGACCCTGAATTTTTAGGTCCCCTTCAGGTACGTGTAACTTTCACCTCGTAGCTCTGTTTCTAGTTCCGCAAATTGTGTTGTGAAGCCTGTTTGACCCTCTCGGTGTCTGGACAAACTGTTCGGGACATCGCGTCCTGTGGTGATCGCACACCGCGATCCAAAAACAGGAAAAACCAGACCCTGTTTCACCCCGGAACTGAGTGCGCACCGCCAAACAGGATGACTTGGTCGCGTGCGGTCTTCACAGATACGTACGCATCGTCGATACGGACGTGTGAGTTTTCGTGGAAGCTGATTCGGGTGTGCGTGCACACCAAAATCAACGCGTATCCGCGGACATCGCCCCGTATCCGCCTTTTCTGTAATTTACCCTAACTTCGTGCACACACGTCGGATTGAGACGAAACTTGCACCATCGGACTCGTAGCGATACGCTGGTCCTGTGGGTCAAGTTTGGTTCGATTCTGAGAACGTTGACGAAATCGCGTGTCGTGGGCCCCACAGGCCCCGCTCGACGGACAATTTTGTGTTCGGCTCATCGGAATCCAAATCTGGAAGTTCCATTGGGTTCGTATCAGCGTTCCTGACCTGTTGACACTAAGTTTGGTGAATTTGGAGACCTTTGACCTGGACACGTTTTTCGGTGCAAAGCAGGCCCCACCGGCGGACCCCGTTTTGACCCGAAACTGCCATTTTTGCCCTTGTCTCCAAATTGGACCCAAGGACAGGCGTTTCTAGCTATTTGACATTTTTTGAGCGTGTTGGTAATGTCTATTTCAGCTTTTGGACTCATCTCTGGACTTTTTCTCCAAGAACTAAATTAATCAGATCCAAACAACAGGCAAGTACCTGCACTTCAAGTTAATCTTTATATATTGTGATAATTAATTTCTCTGTCTTACATGTACCCTTGATGATTATACCTAGTGTTAGAAATGCTGGATTTCATGTCTTTAATATTGGAAGTTCCTGTCTTGTTTTTCATGTCGGGTGGGAGAATACCTAGAAGGCATGTAGTTTACCCTTCCCCTTGTCCTGTTTAATAGCTGTTGGTACACGACTGTACCTCAGCCGGATCACGATTTCCCCTGTTTAATAGCCGTTCATGACGGCCGAATTAGCCTTATAAACCCCTACATGCCAACTATGTATTCTAAAAACAAACACAAGTTCACACAGATAGTTCTGGTCATGTTATATTTCTTGCTGGCTATTGTAGTTTCATTTCCTGTTTTATTTAGTTCTGTTTCTCATATTCCTGTTTACAGTTTAACTCTGAGATAATAATGTTCTGTTATGCTGTTTCTCAACATGATATCAAATATTTAATTGTCATAAATATTTAGTTTAATCTTGTTGTGCACTGTGTACTTTGCTCCTTTCCTGACTGGATCTGTTGATTTAGGCGATGATGAGGATCTTGCCCCTACTTATTATGGTCCCTATAAGGGGACTGATGATACCTATGAGGAGCCAGAACCCCCCCAGGAGACCCCTGCTGCTGAGTAGCTAGTAGTAGCTATCCTTCATTTATATTCTTATCTTATTAATCGGGTTTGTCCCCGATTTCATTTTGAATTCCTGTACTAAAACATTTGAATCTGTTGTCACATTTATTTTCAGTTGCAATCTTAAGTTCAATTCTCATTATTATCTTGCCTATGTTGTTGTGAATGAGCTAGTTTAGTAAACCTGGAATTGACCTAGACAGCGTACTACCGCCGACTCTGCGGCGTAGGCTGGACGTACCCACGCACTCGTGCCCGAATTTCCGGGTGTGGGTCGTGACACGTTTTTATGGTGGCCCATGCACGTCTTAAACTAAAATAGGGTAATACCCTAGGACAGGGTATGGAATAAGATTGAGGATTCTAGGAAAAGCTCATTCACAGTATAGCGTCCTTATTTCAATTCTTGATATCATTGCTGCTCAATTTTTCCTATCGCCTTTGATTTCCAAGTATTCTATTCTGATCTTCTTATCCCTTAATCTTTCAGAATGGTCCAGACCAGGAACACAGTAGGAGGTACATCAGAACCTGCTGAGCAGAATATGCCCGAGACTCTTGCACTCCCGCCGCCTCCATCCGTTCCGGCAGTTACCTTAGATGGGGCACAGCTACTAGGAGTGTTCCAGGGATTGGTGGAATCCCAGAAAGAACAGACTGCACTTCTGTGGACCAGCCTCTCAGAAGCTCTTAAGTCCCAGGAGTCGTCACTCAAGAGGCCAGGGAGTGCCAAAGATTTCAAGAATCTAAGACCCCTGGAATTTTACGGAACTGAGGGCATTCTCTATGCCGATGAGTGGATAAAGAATGTCGAGAGACTCCTGAAGACTGCTCGGGTCCCTGATGACCTCAAAGTGGAGTCCGCAAGTCTGCAACTGTTCGACATTGCTCGAACCTGGTTCAGAGATGAACCCCAACTATCTGCTCTTGACATCACCTGGGAAGACTTCAAGAGGTTATTCAAGGAGAAATTCTACCCCAAAGTGGCTCGGGAAGCTCTCGAAAGCCAATTCGAGAGACTGGAACAAGGTAACATGTCTGTTGATGAATATACTGCTGAATTTAGCAGGTTAAGCCACTTTGCGGAGTACATGGTTCGTACCCCGGAGGACAGAGCCCGTAGATTCAAGAAGGGGCTATCTCCGGATATTTGTCTTGCTGTCACCACCAGCCGAGCTCGTACCTATGAAGAAATCCTGAGCGTGGCATAAGGTGTAGAGAGAGATATGGGGCACAAACTGAAGCGAGAAAGAGATACCGAAAATGCAGGACCCAACAAACGCCCTTTTTAACAACAACAGCAACAACAGCAGAGGGCCCCGCAACAAACTCAGCGTCCTCTCCCTCGAGCTCCAGCACCCCAACACCAGGCTCAGGGACAGAACCAACAAGCGGCTGCTTGTAACTTTTGCCAAAAACCAGGTCATACTTGGCAAGTCTGCAGGAAGAGGCTAGGTGCCTGCCTCTACTGCGGTTCAGCAGCGCATCAAATGAGGGACTGTCCAGCTGCTCAAGGGCGCACCGCTGCACCAAAGGCTCCAGCCCAGGCCAGGGCCCCAGCAGTACAACAGAGGGGACCCCCACTTCCAACACAACAACAACGCTTTGCTCAGCACCAGCAGCAACAGAGGGGTGCACCGCAGCAAGGCCGTGCTTATGCAATGACTCTGAAAGAAGCTGAGGCCACAGCAGACGTGATCACAGGTTCTGTGCTTATAAATTCAATATCAGCTATTACTTTATTTGACTCTGGAGCTTCACATTCATTCATGTCAGTAGATTTCCTTATGAAGCATAGCTTAATCACTAAACCCCTTAGGAATTGTTATAAGATCATTACCGGTGGAGGAATCATCCCGGTTAGTGATGCCTGTAACAATTGTCCTATTATATTATGTGGAAGAGAACTGTATGCTAGATTACTTGTAATGCCAGTGCCCAGTTTTGACATTATACTGGGTATGGATTGGTTAAGTCAACATCATACCACCATAGACTGCCACAGAGGTAGTGTAATCTTCAGACCCCCTGACAAGCCAGAATTTGAATTTGCTAGAGGTTCTAGAGAAATGGGTAATAACAAAATTTGTGGAGCCCTAATAACAGAAGAAGTGCCACTACCTATCATCTCTGAATACCTTGATGTCTTTCCTGAGGATCTCCCAGGCTTACCCCCAGACCGAGAAGTTGAATTCTCTATTGACTTAGTGCCAGGAGCAGCACCAGTATCTCAAAATCCCTACAGAATCAACAAGAAGGAGATATTAGAACTAAATGAGCAAATCAAAGAACTAGAAGACAAATTCTTCATTAGGTCTAGTGTCTCACCCTGGGGAGCTCCAGTATTATTTGTGCCCAAGAAGGACGGAACATCCCGAATGTGTATTGACTATAGGGCATTGAATGCCTTAACAATTAAGAATAAATATCCCCTGCCCAGGATAGATGACTTATTTGATCAGTTGAGTGGAGCTCGGGTCTTTTCCAAGATTGATTTAAGATCTGGCTACCACCAAGTAAGGGTGAGAAAGGAAGACATCCCTAAAACTGCTTTCAATATCCGGAACGGACACTACGAATTCTTAGTAATGCCGTTCGGGTTGACGAATGCTCCAGCAGTTTTTATGAACTTAATGAACAGAGTTTTCCAGCCATACCTGGACAAATTTGTAGTGGTCTTCATTGATGATATTTTGATCTACTCCAAGACCCCCGAAGAACATGAAGAATATTTGAGGTTAGCATTGGAGACTTTGAGGAAGGAAAAACTTTATGGAAAATTATCTAAATGTGCTTTCTTCCTAGACAAAGTAGAATTTTTGGGACATGTTGTGACTGGAGATGGAATAGCAGTAGATCCTAAGAAGATAGCTGTAGTAGAATCCTGGCCCACTCCAGACTCTGTAGCTGAGATTAGAAGTTTCCTGGGACTAGCTGGATACTATCGGAAGTTTGTGAAGGACTTTGCAAGAATTGCTGAGCCTATGACAAAATTAACAAGAAAGGATAAAGAGTTCACCTGGACTGATGAATGTCAGCATGCTTTTGAGGAATTGAAGAAAAGACTGACTTCTGCCCCTATTCTGACCTTACCTTCCGGAACCGGAGGTTTCGCTATTTATAGTGATGCTTCTGGAAAAGGTCTAGGTTGTGTACTAGAGCAGAACAAGAAGGTAATAGCCTATGCCTCTAGACAGCTTCGACCACATGAAAAGAACTATCCAACTCATGATTTAGAATTGGCAGCTGTCATTTTTGCTCTTAAACTATGGAAGCATTATCTTTATGGAGAAAGGGTGGAAATATTTACAGACCATAAAAGTTTAAAATATATCTTCACTCAGAAAGAGCTGAACATGAGGCAAAGAAGGTGGCTAGAACTAATGAAAGACTTTGATATCACCCTTCAATATCATCCTGGGAAGGCCAATGTAGTTGCTGATGCTCTAAGCAGGTATCCTATGGAGATGTACTTGACTATGGACAGACACCTGCTAGAGGACTTGGAAAGTTTAGGTATTGAAGTAATCATCCCAGGAAAAGAAGGCCAAATGATGAACTTGCAGATTCAGTCTACTTTAATAGACAAGATCAAGGAGGCTCAGTTTCAAGACGAAGGCCTGCGAAGCCTCCGATGACAAGTGCAAGCTGGATTAGTGGAAGATTTCAGAATTCATAAAGATGGATCACTGAGGCATGGCGATAGATTATGTGTACCTCAAGGAGACATAAGAGAAGAAGTTATGCAAGAGGCGCACAGATCGTAATACTCTATACATCCAGGAGCCAACAAGATGTACAAGGACCTGAGGACGCATGTTTGGTGGCATGGCATGAAAAGAGAAGTAGCCAGGTTCGTATCTCGTTGTTTAGTGTGCCAGCAAGTCAAGGCAGAAAGACAAAGACCTGGAGGATTGCTTCAACCCCTACCCATTCCGGAGTGGAAGTGGGAACATATCACAATGGATTTTGTTTCCGGACTTCCAAGGACACCTAGTGGAAAGGATATAATTTGGGTGATAGTAGATAGACTGACCAAGTCTGCACATTTTCTACCTTTCAAAGTAGGGCTATTTACAGAAAAGCTGGCAGATTTATATATCAGACGTATTGTTAGGCTGCATGGAGTTCCAGTAAGTATTGTCTCCGACCGAGATTCAAGGTTCACCTCTCACTTCTGGAAGAGCTTACAAGCCAGCTTGGGGATGCAACTCAAATTCAGCACAGCTTATCATCCCCAAACCGACGGACAATCGGAACGTACAATCCAGACACTTGAAGATATGCTCCGTACATGTGTTCTGGATTTTGGAGGATCCTGGGAAGACTACCTACATCTTGTGGAGTTCTCTTATAATAACAGTTACCAAGCAAGTATTGAGATGACTCCATTTGAAGCTCTGTATGGACGAAGATGTCGTACCCCGCTATCATGGGACGACGTTGGAGAAAGAGCCCTGCTGGGACCAGAGTTGGTGATCGATTCAGCTGAGAAGGTAAAGCAAATAAGGGACAGACTTCGAGTGGCTCAAGACAGGCAACGACATTGGGCAAATAGCCACCGAAGGCCCTTGGAATTTGAGGTAATTAAATTTATGAAATTCAAGTCAATTTAAATATTTTGATTATGGAACTAAGACTTGATTATGGCTTTATTAAAGGTTAGAGAGCTGGTATTCTTGAAGATTTCCCCGACACGTTGCACCATTAGGTTCGGAAGGAGTGGAAAACTCAGCCCGAGATTTATTGGACCTTTTGGCATTCAGGAGAAAATCGAAGAAGTGGCATACCGACTGGCATTGCCACCCTCTCTGGATGGAGTACATAACGTCTTCCACGTGTCGCAGCTGAGGAAGTACGTGTCAGACCCCAGCCACATCTTGGATCACTCAGAGCTCGAAGTAGGCCCAAGTCTGACTTACCAGGAGCAACCCGTGGAGATACTGGATCGCTCGGAGAAAGTCCTACGGAACCAGGTTATCTCCCTGGTTCGCGTAGCTTGGAAGCACCATTCTCTCGGCGAATCCACCTGGGAGCGAGAAGACGAGATTAGAGAGCGATACCCCTATCTTTTTGAACCCTGAGGTATATTTTATTTTTTCGGCCTTTCCTTTCGTGCCTTGTTATTCTTAAATTTCGAGGACAAAATTTTTGTAAGTTGGGTAGGTTGTAAACCCCCGAATTTTTAAATTATTAAATCTTGGATTTTTCCCAATTTTCTGGAATTTTCTGGGAATTTTTTGTAATTAAAATCAAGGTTTTCAATTAATAAATGATTTTTAATTGGCAATAAATAATATTAAAATATCATAAAACTAATATTTTTGGGTGTAAAATGAAAAATTGGACTTAGGGTAATTTTTTTGGATTTTTCTGGGCCTCAGACCTATTTTTAAATGCCTGAAAACTATTTTATTAATTAATTAATTAATTATCTATTTATTTAATTATTTATTATTTATTATTTATTTTATTTTTTTTTATTTTTTATTTTTTTCTGCGGGCCGCCCAGGCCCATTGGGCCGCGGCCCGGCCCGTTAGCCTCAGCCCAGACCCGTCCTAACGGGTCGGGTCGGGCGCACCCGAACCCGACCCGCTAGCCCGCACCCCCTCGACCCGGTCCCCCTCTCTCCCTCGCCTCCGCGTCGTGCGCCGCCTCCGCCGCGCCCTCCCCCGCACCGGCCTCCCTCGCTCGCCCCACGACCGCCACGTCCTCCACTCCGCCCGGGCTGCGCCCCTCTCCTCCGCCCTATAAATGGCCCCCAAACCCCTCGACTCCGGCCATCCCTCCCCAGAAAGCCACCCGCCGCTCCGTCGCTCACCGCCACCGTCGGCCGCCGTCTCCTCCCCGCAGCAACCGCAGCAACCGCAGCAGCAGCACGCAGCTCCCACCGCCGCTGCCGGCCGCCCTGAGCCACCGCCGACCGCCAGCAGCTCCGCCTCGCTCCGGCGAACAGTCCCCTGCCCTCGCCGGCCGCCCAGCAGCCGCCCTCCGCCGTCCACGACCGGATTCCGACGAGAACCCTAACCCTAGCCCTAATTCCCAATTTCCGTGTCCGATACGAGTCGGACACGACTCGACCCTGAATTTTCAGGTCCCCTTCAGGTACGTGTAACTTTCGCCTCGTAGCTCTGTTTTCAATTCCGCAAATTGCATTGTGAAGCCTGTTTGACCCTCTCGGTGTCCGGATAAACTGTTCGGGACATCGCGTCCTGTGGTGATCGCACACCGCGATCCAAAAACAGGAAAAACCAGACCCTGTTTCACCCCAAACTGAGTGCGCCCCGCCAAACGGGATGACTTGGTCGCGTGCGGTCTTCACAGATACGTACGCATCGTCGATACGGACGTGTGAGTTTTCGTGGAAGCTGATTCGGGTGTGCGTGCACACCGGAATCAATACGTATCCGCAGACATCGCCCCATATCCGCCTTTTCTGTAATTTACCCTAACTTCGTGCACACACGTCGGATCGAGACGAAACTTGCGCCATCAGACTCGTAGCGATACGCTGGTCCTGTGGGTCAAGTTTGGTTCGATTCTGAGAACGTTGACGAAATCGCGTGTCGTGGGCCCCACAAGCCCCGCTCGACGGGCGATTTTGTGTTCGGCTTATCGGAATCCAAATCTGGAAGTTCCGTTGGGTTTATATCAGCGTTCCTGACCTGTTGACACTAAATTTGGTGAATTTGGAGACCTTTGACCCGGACACGTTTTTTGGTGCAAAGCGGGCCCATCGGCGGACCCCGTTTTGATCCGAAACTGTCGTTTTTGCCCTTGTCTCCAAATTGGACCCAAGGACAGGCGTTTCTAGCTATTTGACATTTTTTGAGCGTGTTGGTAATGTCTATTTCAGCTTTTGGACTCATCTCTGGACTTTTTTCCCAAGAACTAAATTAATCAGATCCAAACAACAGGCAAGTACCTGCACTTCAAGTTAATCTTTATATATTGTGATAATTAATTTCCCTGCCTTACATGTACCCTTGATGATTACACCTAGTGTTAGAAATGCTGGATTTCATGTCTTGAATATTGGAAGTTCCTGTCTTATTTTTCATGTCGGGTGGGAGAATACCTAGAAGGCATGTAGTTTACCCTTCCCCTTGTCCTGTTTAATAGCTGTTGGTACACGACTGTACCTCAGCCGGATCTCGATTTCTCCTGTTTAATAGCCATTAATGACGGCCGGATTAGCCTTATAAACCCCTACATGCCAACTATGTATTCTAAAAACAAACACAAGTTCACACAGATAGTTCTGGTCATGTTATATTTCTTGCTGGCTATTGTAGTTTCATTTCCTGTTTCATTTAGTTCTGTTTCTCATATTCCTGTTTACAGTTTAACTCTGAGATAATAATGTTCTGTTATGCTGTTTCTCAACATGATATCAAATATTTAATTGTCATAAATATTTAGTTTAATCTTGTTGTGCACTGTGTACTTTGCTCCTTTCCTGACTGGATCTGTTGATTTAGGCGATGATGAGGATCTTGCCCCTACTTATTATGGTCCCTATGAGGGGACTGATGATACCTATGAGGAGCCAGAACCCCCCCAGGAGACCCCTGCTGCTGAGTAGCTAGTAGTAGCTATCTTTCATTTATATTCTTATCTTATTAATCGGGTTTGTCCCCGATTTTATTTTGAATTCCTGTACTAAAACATTTGAATCTGTTGTCACATTTATTTTCAGTTGCAATCTTAAGTTCAATTCTCATTATTATCTTGCCTATGTTGTTGTGAATGAGCTAGTTTAGTAAACCTGGAATTGACCTAGACAGCGTACTACCGCCGACTCTGCGGCGTAGGCTGGACGTACCCACGCACTCGTGCCCGAATTTCCGGGTGCGGGTCGTGACACGATGATGGCACCCGACTGATAATCGGACGTTGAGTATGTCACACGGTCCTAGGTTGAGCATGCACAGCAATATAATGAAGCAAGGAAATATGTAATAATACTGCAGGGTTTGAAAAGGTACACTTGCCTGATGTTTGAATGTCCACAACTGTCCCGGTATCAATGGATCATGTGGGTACTCCTCCAAAAGCTGTAATAAACATCACCAATTGTCTCAGAAGATGTCAAACTGCTAGAAATGCCTGTCCTTACGTCCAATTTGGACACAGGGGCAAAAAGGTCATTTCCGGGCCAAAGCGGGTTCCATATGTGGGCCGCTTTGCACCGAAAAGCGTGCCAGGGTCAAAGGTCTCCAAATTAGTCAAACTCAGTGTCTACAAGTCAGAAACGATGATACGAACCCAACGGAACTTTCAGAATTGGATTCCAATGAGCCGATCACAAAATCACCCGTCAAGTGGAGCCTGTGGGGCCCACGATACGCGATTTTGTCAACGTTTTCAGAATCGAACCAAACTGGGGTCACAGGACCAGCGTATTGCTACGAGTCTGATGGCGCAAGTTCCGTCTTAATCCGACGTGTGTAAACAAAGTTACAGCGTGTTCCAGAAAAGACGGATACGGGGTGTCGTCGGCGGATACGCGTTGATTCCGGTGTGCACGCACATCCAAATCAACTTCTGCGAAATCCCGCACGTCCGTATCAACGTCGCGCACGGTTCGATAAAGACCGCGTGCGACCAAGTCGTCCCGTTTGGCGGGGCGTACTCAGTTCCGGGGTGGAACAGGGGGTTGTTTTTCCTGTTTTTGGATCGCGGTGTACGATCACCATAGGACGCGATGCACCGAGCGAGTTGCACGGGCACCGAGAGGGTTGTACTGTCTACGCGTAGCATCTGACGGAAACTAAAATAGAGTTACGATGAGGGAGAAAACGGTACCTGAACAGGGCCCCGTGAATCTATTTTTCACGTGTCCGAGAGTCACTTTGTGTCCTGGTCGTGTCCTCGCGGTGTGTCCGGTGTCTGCTGTGGAGTCCCGCTGCTCTCGTCCAGTTCGATGGCTCCATAAATCTGCTAAGGCTGCGTCGACCGACGAAGAGGAACTCGCGGCGGCCGCAGGCGAGGATCGAGCAGCTGCTCGACGTCCAGGGTGGAGTTGGGCGTAGGGCTAGGTCGTGGGCGATGGGGAAAGAGGCGGGGTGGTTTGCCGGGGACGGCTGTGTCGACTCGAGGTCGTCTTCGGCCTGGCGGCAGCGGCGCCGGGGTCTTGAGGGGAAGTCGGCGTTGACCGGGTGATCGACGTCGGGGCTTGAGCGGCGGCGACCGGTCTCGGGTCGAGCGGGCGATTGAAGGATGGGGTGTTAGAGTCGACCGGCTGAGAGGGGATCGACGGCGAAGGAAAGAGATAGACGGCTGCTAGGGCACGAACGCCGAGACTTTATAGTCGCTACAGTGTTCACGGCAGCCTAGGGTTTGCAGCGGGTCGGGTTCTTCAGCGGTTCGGGTCTGACCCGCTATGGTGGGTTTGATCTGGGTTGGTTCGAGCTTGGTTTGGGTCGGTTTAAAAACCAATAGTCTTAAAGGCTTTAAACTCTACTCAGGAGTCCAATAAATTCACCGAAAAATACCACAGGACCGGTTTTCCATTTTACACCATAAAACATTATTTCCAGAATATTTTAACTCCAATAAACTGCATTTAAAATCTTAAAATCCCAATTGCCTTGGTTCGTCTTCCAGAAAAATACTGAAAATTTAGAGAAATACATAAAATTTATTCTGAAAAAATCAGGGTGTTTACAATCTTCCCTCCTTAAAAGGATTGCGTCCTCGCAATCAAAGAATAAGTTATAATGGAAGAGTTATGGAATTACAAGGTTGCTTAGTTTATAACTACCTCCTCGAACAAGTGGGGGTAACGCTGGCGCATACTATCTTCTCGTTCCCAAGTCGATTCTCCAGGGGAATGGTGTTTCCATGCTACACGAACCAGTCTGATTGTCTGTCCCCGCAATGTCTTCTCACTGACGTCGAGGATGCCAACTGGTTGTTCTTCATATCTCAAGCTTGGGCCTACTGCGATCTCTGAATGATCGACTACGTGACTTGGGTCGGTCACGTACCTTCGCAGCTGTGAGACGTGGAATACGTCATGCACTCCCTCTAAGGATGGTGGTAATGCAAGATGATAAGCCACCTCACCAACGCGCTCTAGAATGTCAAATGGCCCAATATACCTTGGACTCAACTTGCCTCTGCTTCCGAATCTGATAGTACCACGAGTGGGCAAAATCCTCAAGAACACGTGCTCTCCTTCTTTGAACTCTAGGGGACGTCTGTGCGTATCTGCCCAATGCTTCTGTCTGTCCTGAGCTGCTCGTAGATGATTCTGAATCTGCTTCACCTTTTCCACTGTCTGCGTTACCAATTCTGGACCCAGTATTTAACGTTCACCAACGTCACTCCAACATATAGGCGATCTGTATTTCCTTCCGTATAAAGCTTCAAATGGTGCCATCTGGATGCTGGCCTGATAACTGTTGTTGTAGGAGAACTCTACTAAGTGCAAATGATCTTGTCACTACCACATTTTCAGATTAGGGCATTTGTGTAATTTCACTATTTTGAATAATTATGAATTAAATTAATCTGCTGAGTTTTAAAATTTATTTATATGTTGTTATTGGTGTTGGTTTAGGTCAAACCCTAGAACTCACTAGATCTAACCCTAATGACTAAACCCTAAACAACACTTTTGAATTAGGAAGTAGAAACCCTAGAATTAGCCAACCTTAGTTAATTAAATTCTCCATGACTTAACATAAAGGATTAGCTTAACCCTTGCATTAGGAAACCCTAAAACTAGCCTATATAAACAAGGAGAGCCTCCCTCAACCATTCTTCATGAAGAAAGAAAACCAAACCCTAGCCTCCAATTGAAACCATTCTCTCACCCCCAAATTCGGAATTAAAACCGTAGGGTTTCCATCTTCCTCCTCCAAAACAAGGGAAACAAGGAGCTTGGGTCAAGGAACCTTGGGAAAGAAGAACTGTAATAGGGAAACCATCTCCCTATAGGTAAAACCCGATTTCTATTCTTTTTATTCTGTTTTTTCTTGTTATTGGCCATTAGGAAACCTACTTTTTTGTGTAGATCTCGATTCTAGGGATCCTACATGAAGACCTAGGAGGAATTAGGCTTTTTGGTGACCTACGGGTGTTTTCCCCAATTATCAGGAACCCTGACCCTAGGTATTTGTATGTAGACTGAATTCATCTCATATGTGTAGGTTGAACTCGATTTTTTTAGGGTTTTGAATTGAGGATTCATGGGTTCTAGAGTAAATCCGATTTTCTGCACTCTTTGTGTTTGTTGAAATATTTATTAGGGGTTTGCCTATCTATGTGTTCTATTTACTGCATGTTTTAATATACAAATCTATATACATAAATATATTGGTGTTGTGTAAACAGGTTGTGTGCAGTAGGGGTTACTGTACAGTCGGGATTTGGGGATTTTCTTGTGTAGTCGGGTTGAGCCTTAGTGTAAAACCTGTGTGTAGATGTGTTTTGGGAAGTTCTATGTGCAGTCGAATTTGAAACTGTACCTGTGTATGTCATTGTGAGTGATTGTGTCGTATCTGTGGAGTCTTAGTGTCTCAATGACACTGACATAGTGAATCATAGTTTCTGTTGAACTAGGTAAGTTGAGTCTTTAGTGTTGATGCATTTGGGAAATTTAACTGTGCAGTGGAAGGGTGAAAGTATCAGTGAGTTAGTAGTTCTAGTGTAGGTATCAGTAAGTGAACCTGAATATGTGTGTAGACTGAGAACTCTCAGTAATACCTACAGTATCATTACCTGTGTGTGTTTTAGGTTAGTAATCTGGGTGTAGGTGTGTAAAACCAGTGTCTATGTGAGTGTATCATAGAACTCAATGCGTTTGTGAGTACTTAATAAAGCAGTGGGCCTGTGTGAGATGTGTAAATTATGTGTGAACTGTGTGTAGATGATACCTGTGGTGCAGTGAGGTATCAGTGTGCAGGGGGTGAGAGCTGTGTGTAATTCAGTAGGGTGTAGGTTTAGTGTATCAGTATTCAGTGGTTGTGAGTGTGGTGCATCAAACTGTGCACTGAGTTCAGTGTCAGCAAGCACAGGTAGTGTGTAGCAGTGAATGAGTGGAGGATTTTGGTGAGCATGTGCATTAAGTAGTTCAGGGAGTAGTCTAAGCATATCTGTGTGTTGATGTGTGTGAGGTATTATGAGAGTGAGGAAACTGTGATCAGTGTCCCTATGTGTAGGAGTGAATTACCTGTGTACAGGATGTGTATCAGTCTTCCAGTGAGTGTGGTGTATCAGCACAGCATAGGGGAGAGGAAAAATTAGTGTATCAGGATTTTTGGAGTAACAGTAGGTGTGTCTCAGTAATATGCCCGTGTTGATGTGTGTAGGATTAAGAACTGTGTATAGCCAGTGTCAGTAACTTGAGTATGACAGTGTGTGAAATTCTGAGAGTGAGCAGTGTGTCTATGTAATCAGTGTGTGTGTGTGTGTTAGCTGTGTGAACTAGAGGGTATAGTGTGTGTCCCAGGTTCCATTCAGTTTACAGTATAGGTACTGTGTGTTTCTCAGAGTGTCTAGGTGAGAATGCCTATGTGAGTGTAGTGTGTCAGTGAGTTGAGTGGAGTATCAGTAGAACCCAGAACCTGTGTTCAGAGTGTGTGAACTAAGGGTGAGAAACTAGTGTGTGTAGAGGTGTAACTGTGTCTCAGTATCCTAGCAGTGTGTGAGTGTGACTGAGAGAACATAATGTGTCAGTATACATGATAGAGCTTAATACCTGTATGTATGAGAAGTTCTCAGTAATTACTGTGAATGAGCATATGTATCAGTTAGTCAGTGTTAGCTATGTGTACACATGTGTGTGTGTCCCTGTTTTTGAGAGGGAATACCTGTTTATCAGTGAATGTGTGAGAATCTATGTGTATTAGATACCTGAGATGTGTAAAATCTGTATTGTGTGCAGTGAGGTTTTGAGTGTCAGTATGTAGCTTGTGTGTGGAGTTAAAAATTAGAGTATCAGGGAACACAGTGTGTTATCTGTGTGTATTAGATTACCTGTGTGTCTTGCCTAAGTGTCTAGGTATTAAGTGTGTAGCTTAGTATCAGTAAGCATATTATCAATGTGTGTGTGTGTCAGAGTGTCTGAGAGTGTGTGCAGTGAGATATTAGTGTATCCAGACCTGTTTATCAGTGTGTGCAGAATTATAGTGTGTGTATTAGTTACTTGTTCCTGTGTGTGTGGTGATCAGTGTTAGTATCAGTGAGTGCTATGTGTGTCCCTGTGTTGGGTTATCAGTGTAGCTCTGTGTGACAGTACTTGTGTGTGTGTGAGTGTATCAGTAGGATCCCAGAAAATAGACACTGTGGGTTGTGTCAGTAGGATTGTGGGTTTAGAGTATCAGTATCTGGGAGTTTTAGTGAGTTGGTATTAAAGTGAAGGGGTGTTCATAGGTTAGAAATTAGGAAGTCTCAGTGAACTGTGTGAGTGAATCAGTGATTCAGTTCCAGGAATGGGGGTTTAGCTAATAGATTTTTGATTAAGGTATTAGTGTGTTGATGTGGCTGTTTATGAGATAATAGAGTGTGTGTGTACCTGTAATGGGGAAAGCACAGCAAGGTAGCCAACAACAGGGGGGGCATGGCAATGCAAAGTTTAGTGTATCAGTGTATCACTCGAGTGGTATCAGTGTGAGTTCACTGTGTGTTGTGTGAGCTGGATGTGTAGATGTTTTGGTCTGTGCAGCATAATGCATTCCAGACAGGATCAATTTGGACTGAACATGAAGTGGGCAGCAAGGGGAGATGCAGTAGGGTTGATGTGCATGACTGCAATAGCAAGTAGTGTGGATTCATCTACCTGAAAATGCCAATGAGTTCAGGTCCATAATCATAGTGATGATGACAAATATACTCTTGGTTATATTGTGGATAATATAAGGTATGATGTGAGTTGTTATGGATGTGTAGGGTGGTGTAGCAGTAATTGGTAGTAAGTGTGACAGGGGATGAAGGGTAGAGTTGTGATAATGGTGTAAGGATGGGTGGATATGGTACCATATACCAGAGAGGGTATTAGTGTTAGAATAGGAGTATGGTATCTTAGAGTATCGAGTTTAGTACAAGTGTAAGTTGTAGTAGTGTTAGGATATAGTTAAGGAACTGAAATATAGGCATACACATAAGTTAGATAATTATATATATATATTATTTGATATATGAAACATATCATATTTGCTAGTGAACCCTAGTATAATTATATCCTTGGGAATTGGCCTAGAATGAGACCAAAGACCTAGAAATGACCCAAATATTCAACCTAGAGTAATTTATACATGTTTATGACTCCAACACACTCTTTGACACTTAATTTCATATTTTTAGGTTACTGTGATTTTATTTTGGACATTGATCCTCACACCTTGCTCAGGACCACAGACGAGTACATTCTCTGATTAGTTTCTAATTTATGATATCTCCTATGTTCACTGTATCTAGTGTAGATATCCATGTTCTTGACACAATGGTTACACGGATTGGTATACACGGATCTCGTCATGAGATGTTATTCCTTTTTCATGGTGTAGCTTGTACAAGACTTGTTTCCTTGTTATCTTGTGCATGTACAGACACTGATTCCCGGGGAGATTTGCTACCTTCCTGGGGAATCCCGTGCCATAGCGTACCATGATTGGATCTACTATACCAGTCGGGGGTGGGGAGTATTTTAGTGTAGATATGTGATCATACCTAACTTTTTATGCATCATAGCTCACCCCACATCTCACGTCGGGTGCGGCCTGACCATCTCAGTGCCTCATAGCTGTTACGTGTGATTAGCCTGACCTCTACATGCATCATAGCTAACCAACGGTTAGCCTGACCTTCGTGAATCATAGCTAATCACATGTAACCAGCCTGATCAAGTTCCCAAGCCGATCACATGTTAAAGCTAGTACTCACACACTTAGTCATAGGTTTCTTGCTCATGGACATATTGTTTCTTTTCCTGCAGTTACTTACAATATTTCCATTATTTCTTTCATTGTACATTTCTCGTACCTATACATGCATCTGGTATATTTCCATCTAGAACTGCTACATAGTTTATGTCATTTATATAGAACTGCTATTTAGAGATGTACTTTGCTCCTTCCTGACTGAAAAATATTTTTTCAGACTGTGACCTTAGTAGACTGGTTCCGACACACTTGGCGATTGGAAGTAATGATTGCAGGTATGATTATGTTGTCTCTAGACTTGTGTTGTATTCTTTTATTTCTTCAAATTCCTATCGTGCTGTAGTTGTGATTGAGTATGTTGGGAATATTTTTATAGTATTATCCGAATCTCCTTATGGAGTTGGATACTAGCGTGAGATTGTTAGTTAGTACTCGACCTAGACAGCGTTCTACCGCCGATGCTGCGGCGTAGGCTGGACGTACCCACGCACTCGTGTCCCTAAACCGGGTGCGGGTCATGACAGATCTTCCCAAGATCCTCCGAAGTCTAGCATATATGATCGCAATATGTCCTCCAAGATCTGAATGGTGCGCTCCGATTGGCCATCTGTCTGTGGGTGGTAAGCTGTGCTGAATTTGAGTCTGGTGCCCAGACTCTCTTGCATGCTTCTCCAGAAATGAGATATAAATCTCGAATCCTGATCCGATACAATACTAACAGGTACTCCATGTAATTTGATGATTTGTCGCATATACATGTCGGCTAGTACCTCTGTGGACTGTCCAACTCTAAATGGCAAGAAGTGTACCGATTTTGTGAGTCTGTCCACGATAACCAATACTGCGTCTCTTCCGCTGGGGCTCCTCGAAAATTCGGTGACAAAATCCATCATGATATGCTCCCACTTCCATTCCGGTATCGGGAGCGGCTGTAACATACCTGCAGTCCTCTGATGTTCGGCCTTTACTTGCTGGCAGACTAAGCATTTGGCCACAAATCTTGCAATCTCCCTTTTCATTCCATGCCACCAGTAATACTGTCTCAAGTCTCGGTACATCTTGGTTCCTCCTGGGTGAACAGAGTACATAGAGCTATGTGCTTCAGTCATTAACTCCTGTCTCAATTCTCCATTTGGAACATACAGGCGGTTTCCAATACTCAATGTCCCGTCTTCGTGTATACGAAGTCCTGTCTGCATGCTTGCTTCTGTCCTCTCTTTCAACCTTCTAAATCTATCATCGGTGGGCAATGCCTCCTTAATCTTCTCCACGAGTGATGACTGAATCTCAAGATTAGCCATCAAGCCATTATGTCCTGGTAAGACAACCTCTATCTGAAGCTCCTGTAGATCCTTCAACAACTCCGGCTGCATCGTCAAGAAATAAGCCGTAGGCTTCCTGCTCAGTGCGTTTGCTACAACATTCGCCTTTCCTGGATGATACTGCAGATCTATGTCAAAATCTACCATCAATTCAAGCCAACGCCTCTGCCTCATGTTAAGCTCCTTCTGAGTATATACATACTTCAGACTCTTGTGATCTGTAAAGATGTCCACTTTTTCTCCATAAAGGTAGTGCCTCCAAATCTTTAATGCAAATATAACTGCTGCTAACTCCAGATCGTGTGTTGGGTAGTTCTTCTCGTGGACCTTCAACTGTCTCGATGCATAAGCAATGACTTTGCCATGTTGCATCAAAACACATCCTAGTCCACTACCTGATGCATCACTGTAAACAACAAAACCTCCTGACCCCGAAGGAAGAGTCAAGACAGGTGCTGTTGTTAATCTTCTCTTCAATTCTTCGAAGGCCTTCTGGCAGTCCTCTGTCCATATAAACTCCTGGTCATTTCGTGTCAGCTTCGTCATTGGTTCTGCAATCCTTGAGAAATTTTCTACAAACCTTCGGTAATATCCCGCAAGTCCAAGAAAACTTCTCACCTCTGCAACTGATGTGGGTGTAGGCCAAGTCTCTATTGCCGCAACTTTCTCTTGATCCACTGAAAGTCCTTCTCCTGAGATGATATGTCCCAAGAAAGGTACTTTGTCCATACAGAACTCACACTTACTGAGTTTGGCATATAACTTCTCCTGCCTCAAGGTCTCCAACATGATTCTGAGATGCTCCTCGTCTTCTTCATGGTTCTTGGAATATACGAGAATGTCGTCAATGAAAACAACCACAAATTTATCCAAGAACTGATGAAAGACTCTGTTCATTAAACTCATAAACACTGCTGGCGCGTTGGTTAAACCAAACGACATTACCAAAAACTCATAATGTCCATACTTGGTCCTGAAAGCTGTCTTCGGGATGTCTTCCTTCCTTACTTTGATCTGATAAAAGCCGGATCTAAGGTCAATCTTCGAGAATACCCTAGCACCACTCAATTGATCGAATAGATCATCAATGCGTGGTAAGGGATACCTGTTCTTGATAGTCACAGAATTTAGTGTCCTGTAGTCAATGCACAATCGTACTGTTCCATCCTTCTTTGGCACAAATAATATGGGCGCTCCCCAAGGTGAAACACTGGGCCGAATGAAACCCTTCTCCAAAAGATCATCAACCTGTTCTTTCAACTCCACTAACTCCTTAGGTGCTAGCCGATATACTGATGAAGTGATAGGCTCTGCTTCTGGAGTTAAGTCTATTGTGAATTCTATTTTCCGATCAGGAGGTAAACCTGGAAGATCATCGGAAAATATATCCACAAATTCTGAGATGACTCTTGGGTAACCTGTATCCCCTTCTACAGATAGTACCCTAAGAGTAGGCTGAACTCCTTGCTCTACTGCTCCCCAAAAAAACTCGAATTCTGGATGTCCAGGCGGTCTAAATATAACCCGCCCAAGTCGGCAATCAAGAGTCGCATGATACTGACTTAACCAGTCCATACCAAGTACGACATTATAGTCCGGCATGGAAAAGATCAGAAATTGAGCTCGCATTTCTCTCCCGCAGACTACTACAGAACATAATCTACAGATGTCACTAACCGGAATAATTCTACCTCCCGTAAGAATTCTCTTCACCTTCGGAAGGGGTACGGTAGCTACTCTATGGGTGGCTACAAAGCTAGCTGCTATAAATGAATACGATGCTCCAGAATCAAATAATGCTACAGCTGGTATTGAAGCTACTAAAATAGTACCTGCGATGACCTCACCTGTTGCAGCCTCCTCCTCAACAGCTAATGTGAATGCCTGACCTCGTCCCTGAGCTTGGCCTCTCTGCTGCTGAGCCTGCTGAAATAGAGCTGCCTGTGGTGCCAGGGGTGGTCTCTGCTGATTCCCTCCTGGGACTGGTGGCCTGACGCCTCCAACTCCTGCCTGCTGTGCTTCTACGGCTGGATATGCGGGTCGTGGTGCAGGCAAAGCTAATCTCTGTGCTCCCTCTCTGCGCTCGGTGCAGTCTCTGGTCTGATGCTGGTTGGAACCACAAGCCAGGCAGAGTCCCAACTTGCGTCTGTATTCTCTCTCGATGTGACCTATCTTGCCGCAGTGGTGACAAGTAGGGAGAGATATGGCCCTGTGTGCTGTCCTCTCGGGCATACTCCTCTGGGTCCATTTTGCTGAATCCACATGTGCTGTCCTGGATGGTGCTGAGTTGATAGGCCTCTTCAGGTTCGACTCTCTTCTGGTGACGTGCTCCATGCGTCGTGCGGCTGCGAGAACGTCGGTATATGATGTAGGTGCGACCGATCCAATCAATCTCTGGAGCTCGAACTTCAGTCCGTCAAAGAACTTCTCAGCTTTCTCTTCCTCTGTCGCAATCAAAGTCGGGGCAAAGCGACTGAGGCGAATAAATTCCGCATTGTATTCTTCCACTGTCATGTTGCCTTGGATAAGGCGGTTGAACTTGTCTCTGAGCTCTGATCGTGCTACTATGGGAATATACATCTCTTTGAAGAGTCTGAAGAACTCTTCCCAAGTGACTCGGTCCTGCCCGAGCCTCCTCTCCTCTGCTAACCACCAGTGATGTGCATTCTCAGTTAACTGCATTCTGACTGCAGTCATCCACTTCTCTCTCGGAAGTTCAGCGGCTTCCAACTGATGCTGAATGTTTGTGAGCCATTCATGAACTTTTGTTGGCCCCTCTTTACCAAAAAATGTACGAGGCTTGAGCTGACGGAAGTCGGTGATAGATCCCGTCGTCGTTTGCCTCGCTGGTGGATTTGCCTGCTCCAACGCGGATACCAGGCTGGTTCTCAGATACTCGGCCTCCTGCCGATGGGCCTCTTGCTGAATTTGTTGCTGTGCTTGCATCATAGCATACATCATCTGGAACATCTGTTGCCCGTCCATGGCTTGTCCTGGCGAGAAAACTGGCATCTGTGGAGTGAACTGTGGTGGAGGTGGGATGTCATCTCTCCGGAACCTTGGATTAGGCTGACCGGTTTGATCGCTCTGCGATGCTTGTCCTCCATTCCCGGGAGTCACTCCGTCTATATAAGTAACCACAGCGTCGTGTGGCGTATCCAAAGGAATCTCGTCTCCGTTCCTGGGATCCATTTCTCTGAAATCAAAAGATAAACTGTAAGAACGCTCAGAGGAATCAATACAGGATGCAGTTCAAATAACCATTTCGAGTTCGATATAGAGTTCAATAATGGTTTTAATAATGGATGAGATCCTACAATCTATCCTATCCTTAGGGCAGGCTGGTTCGGTCCCTAAGTTAAAACCGAACAATTTAGTCGTAAACCTGCATGGGCCACCACAAAAACCATGTCACGCCCCAGTCCCAAAATACCGAGGGACCAGATACGTGGCAATGGCCAGCAGTACGCACCGATGGACAAACCCAATTTAATGGATCCATCAGGGCATACTTAAGCTGTAAAATCAAGTCTACGATAATATGACACAACTAATCTCATCCACACAAGATATAAAATATGATCCACAGAATAAATAAAGAATATAAATCATCAGCTAGTCTCACAAAGTACTTCGGGGAACAACCCGATAAATATCTAGTACAATGGTTCAACAGACCAGAATATAAAAGACTGAAATAAATAAATACTGAGCATGAAACATGGATGCTCAGGAAAAGTCTTCGGCTAACACCTCGTCCTCGGATGGCGGTACAACTCCTGGATCAGCTCCTGCTGCGGTCCCGTATACCTCGGGATAGATCTCGTCCTCAAATCCTGGGGACATAATCCATATTCAGGTCCTCAGGGGACATAGCAAGGTACAGAAAATATATAAGCCAAAATATAAGCAGTGCAGCAAATAATGAGGTAAATAGGGTAAGCATGTAAACATCTATGTAAAGTGCAAGAGAGAAAATCTATAGTACTCAGGTTGAACAACTACAAGCTCTGTGTAGGGGAGCCGGTAGCAGTGATATCATGAGGTGGTCTAGCTTAGCGGGAGACTGAGTAGCCGGCATAACATAATCAACCTGTAGCCTGTGGTTCTCTCCAGCAATAGATGGAACAATAAGGGAATACTAAAATAACCAGCTAAGTGATATGCAAGATGAGAGCAGCACTAGAACTCAGGCTGAAGCCACTACAAGCTCTGTGTAGGGGAGCCGGTAGCAGTAATATGAGTAATGGGCCAAGCTCGGGCTTCAGAGTCTTGGGCCTCACAATAATAGGGGTGTATATATATGATCAGCCTGTAGCCTGTGTGTCTCTCCCCATCCAATGTAATCACGCATATCATGACCATAACGTCTCATGCCCATGACAAGCGGGATCATAACTAATGCACAAGTCATAAGGTATCTAAAAATATAGTATCTTTGTCAAGTCTTGTATCCTATACAGAATCACCACGAATATCTTGAGAAGATCCTGTCTCATGAACAGTGTCCAGTGTCCTGGGTCAATGTGTACTTGATAAGACAAGTACAAGAAGATAAAGTGTCATGAATATCCATCTCTAATGACAATACACAACACCGCGTACGATGATGGCACCCGACTGATAATCGGACGCTGAGTATGTCATACGGTCCTAGGTTGAGCATGCACAGCAATATAATGAAACAAGGAAAATATGTAATAATACTGCAGGGTTTGGTAAGGTACACTTGCCTGATGTTTGAATGTCCACAACTGTCCCGGTATCAATGGATCCTGTGGTACTCCTCCAAAAGCTGTAATAAACATCACCAATCGTCTCAGAAGATGTCAAACTGCTAGAAATGCCTGTTCTTACGTCCAATTTGGACACAGGGGCAAAAAGGTCATTTCCGGGCCAAAGCGGGTTCCATATGTGGGCCGCTTTGCACCAAAAAGCGTGCCAGGGTCAAAGGTCTCCAAATTAGTCAAACTCAGTGTCTACAAGTCAGGAACGATGATACGAACCCAACAGAACTTCCAGAATTGGATTCCGATGAGCCGATCACAAAATCACCCGTCAAGTGGAGCCTGTGGGGCCCACGATACGCGATTTTGTCAACGTTCTCAGAATCGAACCAAACTGGGGTCACAGGACCAGCGTATTGCTACGAGTCTGATGGCGCAAGTTTCGTCTTAATCTGACGTGTGTAAACAAAGTTACAGCATGTTCCAGAAAAGACGGATACGGGGTGTCGTCGGCGGATACGCGTTGATTCCGGTGTGCACGCACATCCAAATCAACTTCTGCGAAATCCCGCACGTCCGTATCAACGTCGCGCACAGTTCGGTAAAGACCGTGTGCGACCAAGTTATCCCGTTTGGCGGGGCGTACTCAGTTTCGGGGTGGAACAGGGGGTTGTTTTTCCTGTTTTTGGATCGCGGTGTACGATCACCACAGGACGCGATGCACCGAGCGAGTTGCACGGGCACCGAGAGGGTTGTACTGTCTACGCGTAGCATCTGACGGAAACTAAAATAGAGTTACGATGAGGAAGAAAACGGTACCTGAACAGGGCCCCGTGAATCTATTTTTCACGTGTCCGAGAGTCACTTTGTGTCCTGGTCGTGTCCTCGCGGTGTGTCCGGTGTCTGCTGTGGAGTCCCGCTGCTCTCGTCCAGTTCGATGGCTCCGTGAATCTGCTAAGGCTGCGTCGACCGACGGAGAGGAACTCGCGGCGGCCGCAGGCGAGGATCGAGCAGCTGCTCGGCGTCCAGGGTGGAGTTGGGCGTAGGGCTAGGTCGTGGGCGATGGGGAAAGAGGCGGGGTGGTTTGCCGGGGACGACTGTATCGACTCGAGGTCGTCTTCGGCCTGGCGGCAGCGGCGTCGGGGTCTTGAGGGGAAGTCGGCGTTGACCGGGTGATCGACGTCGGGGCTTGAGCGGCGGCGACCGGTCTCGGGTCGAGCGGGCGATTGAAGGATGGGGTGTTAGAGTCGACCGGCTGAGAGGGGATCGACGGCGAGGGAAAGAGATAGGCGACTGCTAGGCCACGAACGCCGAGACTTTATAGTCGCTACAGTGTTCACGGCAGCCTAGGGTTTACAGCGGGTCGGGTTCTTCAGCGGTTCGGGTCTGACCCGCTATGGTGGGTTTGATCTGGGTTGGTTCGAGCTTGGTTTGGTTCGGTTTAAAAACCAATAGTCTTAAAGGCTTTAAACTCTACTCAGGAGTCCAATAAATTCACCGAAAAATACCACAGGACCGGTTTTCCATTTTACACCATAAAATATTATTTCCAGAATATTTTAACTCCAATAAACTGCATTTAAAATCTTAAAATCCCAATTGCCTTGGTTCGTCTTCCAGAAAAATACTAAAAATTTAGAGAAATACATAAAATTTATTCTAAAAAAATCAGGGTGTTTACAATCTTTCCTCCTTAAAAGGATTGCGTCCTCGCAATCAAAGAATAAGTTATAATGGAAGAGTTATGGAATTACAAGGTTGCTTAGTTTACAACTACCTCCTCGAACAAGTGGGGGTAATACTGGCGCATACTATCTTCTCGTTCCCAAGTCGATTCTCCAGGGGAATGGTGTTTCCATGCTACACGAACCAGTCTGATTGTCTGTCCCCGCAATGTCTTCTCACTGACGTCGAGGATGCCAACTGGTTGTTCTTCATATCTCAAGCTTGGGCCTACTGCGATCTCTGAATGATCGACTACGTGACTTGGGTCGGTCACGTACCTTCGCAGCTGTGAGACATGGAATACGTCATGCACTCCCTCTAAGGATGGTGGTAATGCAAGACGATAAGCCACCTCACCAACGCGCTCTAGAATGTCAAATGGCCCAATATACCTTGGACTCAACTTGCCTCTGCTCCCGAATCTGATAGTACCACGAGTGGGCGAAATCCTCAAGAACACGTGCTCTCCTTCTTTGAACTCTAGGGGACGTCTGTGCGTATCTGTCCAATGCTTCTGTCTGTCCTGAGCTGCTCGTAGATGATTCTGAATCTGCTTCACCTTTTCCACTGTCTGCGTTAACAATTCTGGACCCAGTATTTGACGTTCACCAACGTCACTCCAACATATAGGCGATCTGCATTTTCTTCCATATAAAGCTTCAAATGGTGCCATCTGGATGCTGGCCTGATAACTGTTGTTGTAGGAGAACTCTACTAAGTGCAAATGATCTTCCCAAGATCCTCCGAAGTCTAGCATACATGATCGCAACATGTCCTCCAAGATCTGAATGGTGCGCTCCGATTGGCCATCTGTCTGTGGGTGGTAAGCTGTGCTGAATTTGAGTCTGGTGCCCAGACTCTCTTGCATGCTTCTCCAGAAATAAGATGTAAATCTCGAATCCCGATCCGATACAATACTAACAGGTACTCCATGTAATTTGACGATTTGTCGCATATACATGTCGGCTAGTGCCTCTGTGGACTGTCCAACTCTAAATGGCAAGAAGTGTGCCGATTTAGTGAGTCTGTCCACGATAACCAATACTGCGTCTCTTCCGATGGGGCTCCTCGGAAATCCGGTGACAAAATCCATCGTGATATGCTCCCACTTCCATTCCGGTATCGGGAGCGGCTGTAACATA
The DNA here is from genome assembly GCA_036927795.1 of Iris macrosiphon. Lineage (NCBI taxonomy): Eukaryota > Viridiplantae > Streptophyta > Magnoliopsida > Asparagales > Iridaceae > Iris > Iris macrosiphon. The sequence goes on from JAYESA010000013.1 coordinate 12,418,389, forward strand.
CCTGCAGTCCTCTGATGTTCGGCCTTTACTTGCTGGCAGACTAAGCATTTGGCCACAAATCTTGCAATCTCCCTTTTCATTCCATGCCACCAGTAATACTGTCTCAAGTCTCGGTACATCTTGGTTCCTCCTGGGTGAACAGAGTACATAGAGCTATGTGCTTCAGTCATTAACTCCTGTCTCAATTCTCCATTTGGAACATACAGGCGGTTTCCAAACCTCAATGTCCCGTCTTCGTGTATGCGAAGTCCTGTCTGCATGCTTGCTTCTGTCCTCTCTTTCAACCTTCTAAATCTAGCATCGGTGGACAATGCCTCCTTAATCTTCTCCACGAGTGATGACTGAATCTCAAGATTAGCCATCAAGCCATTATGTCCTGGTAAGACAACCTATATCTGAAGCTCCTGTAGATCCTTCAACAACTCGGGCTGCATCGTCAAGAAATAAGCCGTAGGCTTCCTGCTCAGTGCGTATGCTACAACATTCGCCTTTCCTGGATGATACTGCAGATCTATGTCAAAATCTACCATCAATTCAAGCCAATGCCTCTGCCTCATGTTAAGCTCCTTCTGAGTATATACATACTTCAGACTCTTGTGATCTGTAAAGATGTCCACTTTTTCCCCATAAAGGTAGTGCCTCCAAATCTTCAATGCAAATATAACTGCTGCTAACTCCAGATCGTGTGTTGGGTAGTTCTTCTCGTGGACCTTCAACTGTCTCGATGCATAAGCAATGACTTTGCCATGTTGCATCAAAACACATCCTAGTCCACTACCTGATGCATCACTGTAAACAACAAAACCTCCTGACCCCGAAGGAAGAGTTAAGACAGGTGTTGTTGTTAATCTTCTCTTCAATTCTTCGAAGGCCTTCTGGCAGTCCTCTGTCCATATAAACTCCTGGTCTTTTCGTGTCAGCTTCGTCATTGGTTCTGCAATCCTTGAGAAATTTTCTACAAACCTTCGGTAATATCCCGCAAGTCCAAGAAAATTTCTCACCTCTGCAACTGATGTGGGTGTAGGCCAAGTCTCTATTGCCGCAACTTTCTCTTGATCCACTGAAAGTCCTTCTCCTGAGACGATATGTCCCAAGAAAGGTACTTTGTCCATACAGAACTCACACTTACTGAGTTTGGCATATAACTTCTCCTGCCTCAAGGTCTCCAACACGATTCTGAGATGCTCCTCGTCTTCTTCATGGTTCTTAGAATATACGAGAATGTCGTCAATGAAAACAACCACAAATTTATCCAAGAACTGATGAAAGACTCTGTTCATTAAACTCATAAACACTGCTGGCGCGTTGGTTAAACCAAACGGCATTACCAAAAACTCATAATGTCCATACTTGGTCCTGAAAGCTGTCTACGGGATGTCTTCCTTCCTTACTTTGATCTGATGATAGCCGGATCTAAGGTCAATATTCGAGAATACCCTAGCACCACTCAATTGATCGAATAGATCATCAATGCGTGGTAAGGGATACCTGTTCTTGATAGTCACAGAATTCAGTGCCCTGTAGTCAATGCACAATCGTACTGTTCCATCCTTCTTCGGCACAAATAATATGGGCGCTCCCCAAGGTGAAACACTGGGCCGAATGAAACCCTTCTCCAGAAGATCATCAACCTGTTCTTTCAACTCCACTAACTCCTTAGGTACTAGCCGATATACTGATGAAGTAATAGGCTCTGCTCCTGGAGTTAAGTCTATTGTGAATTCTATTTTCCGATCAGGCGGTAAACCTGGAAGATCATCGAAAAATACATCCACAAATTCTGAGATGACTCTTGGGTAACCTGTATCCCCTTCTACAGATAGTACCCTAAGAGTAGGCTGAACTCCTTGCTCTACTGCTCTCCGAAAAAACTCGAATTCTGGATGTCCAGGCGGTCTAAATATAATCCGCCCAAGTCGGCAATCAAGAGTCGCATGATACTGACTTAACCAGTCCATACCAAGTACGATATCATAGTCCGGCATGGAAAAGATCAGAAATTGAGCTCGTATTTCTCTTCCGCAGACTACTACAGAACATGATCTACAGATGTCACTAACCGGAATAATTCTACCTCCCGTAAGAATTCTCTTCACCTTCGGAAGGGGTACGGTAGCTACTCTATGGGTGGCTACAAAGCTAGCTGCTATAAATGAATGCGATGCTCCAGAATCAAATAATGCTACAGCTGGTAATGAAGCTACTAAAATAGTACCTGCGATGACCTCACCTGTTGCAGCCTCCTCCTCAACAGCTAATGTGAATGCCTGGCCTCGTCCCTGAGCTTGGCCTCTCTGCTGCTGAGCCTGCTGAAATAGAGCTGCCTGTGGTGCCAGGGGTGGTCTCTGTTGATTCCCTCCTGGGGCTGGTGGCCTGATGCCTCCAACTCCTGCCTGCTGTGATCCTACGGCTGGATATGCGGGTCGTGGTGCAGGCAAAGCTAATCTCTGTGCTCCCTCTCTGCGCTCGGTGCAGTCTCTGGTCTGATGCTGGTTGGAACCGCAAGCCAGGCAGAGTCCCAACTTGCGTCTGCATTCTCTCTCGATGTGACCTATCTTGCCGCGGTGGTGACAAGTAGGGAGAGATATGGCCCTGTGTGCTGTCCTCTCGGGCATACTCCTCTGGGTCCGTTTTGCTGAATCCCCATGTGCTGTCCTGGATGGTGCTGAGTTGATAGGCCTCTTCAGGTTCGACTCTCTTCTGGTGACGCGCTCCATGCATCGTGCGGCTGCGAGAACGTCGGTATATGATGTAGGCGCGACCGATCCAATCAATCTCTGGAGCTCGAACTTCAGTCCGTCAAAGAACTTCTCAGCTTTCTCTTCCTCTGTCGCAATCAAAGTCGGGGCAAAGCGACTGAGGCGAATAAATTCCGTATTGTATTCTTCCACTGTCATGTTGCCTTGGATAAGGCGGTTGAACTTGTCTCTGAGCTCTGATCGTGCTACTACGGGAATATACATCTCTTTGAAGAGTCTGGAGAACTCTTCCCAAGTGACTCGGTCCTGCCCGAGCCTCCTCTCCTCTGCTAACCACCAGTGATGTGCATTCTCAGTTAACTGCATTCTGACTGCAGTCATCCACTTCTCTCTCGGAAGTTCAGCGGCTTCCAACTGATACTGAATGTTTGTGAGCCATTCATGAACTTCTGTTGGCCCCTCTTTACCAGAAAATGTACGAGGCTTAAGCTGACGAAAGTCGGTGATAGATCCCGTCGTCGTTTGCCTCGCTGGTGGATTTGCCTGCTCCAACGCGGATACCAGGCTGGTTCTCAGATACTCGGCCTCCTGCCGATGGGCCTCTTGCTGAATTTGTTGCTGTGCTTGCATCATAGCATACATCATCTGGAACATCTGTTGCCCGTCCATGGCTTGTCCTGGCGAGAAAACTGGCATCTGTGGAGTGAACTGTGGTGGAGGTGGGATGTCATCTCTCCGGAACCTTGGATTAGGCTGACCGATTTGATCGCTCTGCGATGCTTGTCCTCCATTCCCGGGAGTCACTCCGTCTATATAAGCAACCACAGCGTCGTGTGGCGTATCCAAAGAAATCTCGTCTCCGTTCCTGGGATCCATTTCTCTGAAATCAAAAGATAAACTGTAAGAACGCTCAGAGGAATCAATACAGGATGCAGTTTAAATAACCATTTCGAGTTCGATATAGAGTTCAATAATGGTTTTAATAATGGATGAGATCCTACAATCTATCCTATCCTTAGGGCAGGCTGGTTCGGTCCCTAAGTTGAAACCGAACAATTTAGTCGTAGACCTGCATGGGCCACCACAAAAACCATGTCACGCCCCAGTCCCAAAATACCGAGGGACCAGATACGTGACAATGGCCAGCAGTACGCACCGATGGACAAACCCAATTTAATGGATCCATCAGGGCATACTTAAGCTGTAAAATCAAGTCTACGATAATATGGCACAACTAATCTCATCCACACAAGATATAAAATATGATCCACAGAATAAATAAGGAATATAAATCATCAGCTAGTCTCACAAAGTACTTCGGGGAACAACTCGATAAATATCTAGTACAATGGTTCAACAGACCAGAATATAAAAGACTGAAATAAATAAATACTGAGCATGAAACATGGATGCTCAGAAAAAGTCTTCGGTTAACACCTCGTCCTCGGATGGCGGTACAACTCCTGGATCAGCTCCTGCTGCGGTCCCGTATACCTCGGGATAGATCTCGTCCTCAAATCCTGGGGACATAATCCATATCCAGGTCCTCAGGGGACATAGCAAGGTACAGAAAATATACAAGCCAAAATATAAGCAGTGCAGCAAATAATGAGGTAAATAGGGTAAGCATGTAAACATCTATGTAAAGTGCAAGAGAGAAAATCTATAGTACTCAGGTTGAACAACTACAAGCTCTGTGTAGGGGAGCCGGTAGCAGTGATATCATGAGGTGGTCTAGCTCAGCGGGAGACTGAGCAGCCGGCATAACATAATCAACCTGTAGCCTGTTGGTCTCTCCAGCAATAGATGGAACAATAAGGGAATACTAAAATAACCAGCTAAGTGATATGCAAGATGAGAGCAGCACTAGAACTCAGGCTGAAGCCACTACAAGCTCTGTGTAGGGGAGCCGGTAGCAGTAATATGAGTAATGGGCCAAGCTCGGGCTTCAGAGTCTTGGGCCTCACAATAATAGGGGTGTATATATATGATCAGCCTGTAGCCTGTGTGTCTCTCCCCACCCAATGTAATCACGCATATCATGACCATAACGTCTCATGCCCATGACAAGCGGGATCATAACTAATGCACAAGTCATAAGGTATCTAAAAATATAGTATCTTTGTCAAGTCCTGTATCCTATACAGAATCACCACGAATATCTCGAGAAGATCCTATCTCATGAACAGTGTCCAGTGTCCTGGGTCAATGTGTACTTGATAAGACAAGTACAAGAAGATAAAGTGTCACGAATATCCATCTCTAATGACAATACACAACACCGCGTACGATGATGGCACCCGACTGATAATCGGACGCTGAGTATGTCATACGGTCCTAGGTTGAGCATGCACAGCAATATAATGAAGCAAGGAAAATATGTAATAAAACTGCAGGATTTGGCAAGGTACACTTGCCTGATGTTTGAATGTCCACAACTGTCCCGGTATCAATGGATCCTGTGGTACTCCTCCAAAAGCTGTAATAAACATCATCAATCGTCTCAGAAGATGTTAAACTGCTAGAAATGCCTGTCCTTACGTCCAATTTGGACACAGGGACAAAAAGGTCATTTTCGGGCCAAAGCGGGTTCCATATGTGGTTCGCTTTGCATCGAAAAGTGTGCTAGAGTCAAAGGTCTCCAAATTAGTCAAACTCAGTGTCTACAAGTCAGGAACGATGATACGAACCCAACAAAACTTTCAGAATTGGATTCCGATGAGCCGATCACAAAATCATCCGTCAAGTGAAGCCTGTGGGGCCCACGATACGCGATTTTGTCAACGTTCTCAGAATCGAACCAAACTGGGGTCACAGGACCAGCGTATTGCTACGAGTCCGATGGCGCAAGTTCCGTCTCAATCCGACGTGTGTACACAAAGTTACAGCGTGTTCCAAAAAAGACGGATACGGGGTATCGTCGGCGGATACGCGTTGATTCCGGTGTGCACGCACATCCAAATCAACTTCTGTGAAATCCCGCACGTCCGTATCAACGTCGCGCACGGTTCGGTAAAGACCGCGTGCGACCAAGTCGTCCCGTTTGGCGGAGCGTACTCAGTTGCGGGGTGGAACAGGGGGTTATTTTTCCTGTTTTTGGATTGCGGTGTACGATCACCACAGGACGCGATGCACCGAGCGAGTTGCACGGGCACCGAGAGGGTTGTACTGTCTACGCGTAGCATCTGACGAAAACTAAAATAGAGTAACGATGAGGAAGAAAACGGTACCTGAACAGGGCCCCGTGAATCTGTTTTTCACGTGTCCGAGAGTCACTTTGTGTCCTGGTCGTGTCCTCGCGGTGTGTCCGGTGTCTGCTGTGGAGTCCCGCTGCTCTCGTCCAGGTCGATGGCTCCGTGAATCTGCTAAGGCTGCGTCGACCGACGGAGAGGAACTCGCGGCGGCCGCAGGCGAGGATCGAGCAGCTGCTCGGCGTCCAGGGTGGAGTTGGGCCTAGGGCTAGGTTGTGGGCGATGGGGAAAGAGGCGGGGTGGTTCGTCGGGGACGGCTGTGTCGACTCAAGGTCGTCTTCGGCCTGGCGGCAGCGGCGCCGGGGTCTTGAGGGGAAGTCGGCGTTGACCGGGTGATCGACGTCGGGGCTTGAGCGGCGGCGACCGGTCTCGGGTCGAGCGGGCGATTGAAGGATGGGGTGTTAGAGTCGACCGGCTGAGAGGGGATCGACGGCGAGGGAAAGAGATAGGCGGCTGCTAGGGCACGAACGCCGAGACTTTATAGTCGCTACAGTGTTCATGGCAACCTAGGGTTTGCAGCGGGTCGGGTTCTTCAGCGGGTCGGGTCTGATCCGCTATGGTGGGTTTGATCTGGGTTGGTTCGAGCTTGGTTTGGTTCGGTTTAAAAACCAATAGTCTTAAAGGCTTTAAACTCTACTCAGGAGTCCAATAAATTCACCGAAAAATACCACAGGACCGGTTTTCCATTTTACACCATAAAACATTATTTCCAGAATATTTTAACTCCAATAAACTGCATTTAAAATCTTAAAATCCTAATTGCCTTGGTTCGTCTTCCCGAAAAATATCGAAAATTTAGAGAAATACATAAAATTTATTCTGAAAAAATCAGGGTGTTTACAGGGGCTGCCAGAGGCGGGTGGCACGACGCCGGGGAGGCCGGAGGCGGTCGAGGGCAGCTGGGGGCGGCGCCGGCGAGGCTGGGCGGAGGCGGCGCAGGGGCCGGAGGCGGCCGGAGCAGCGGCGGGGTTCGCCTCTAGCTGCTGCTACTGCTCGGTGCTGTCGGGGGAAGCCGTCGGAGGGGCGGAGACGGAGGAGGGAGCTGCGGCGGGCGGTGGCGGCACGGCGGGGGAGGCGGCGCTGCGCGGTGGTTGGGGTGGTCGTGGGTTGCCGGAGGGGAAAGGGGAGGGATTTATAGGGCTGGAGAGGGGGAGAGGGGAGGCCGAGGGTGGCGGAGGACGTGGCGGGGTCGGCCGAGGGTTGCGGGGCGCGTGGCCGCGGGCGGGACGGCGGAGGAAGCGGGCAGTGCCGGGCGATGCGGGCGGCGTGGGTTCGTGCGGGGGCTGGGGGGAGAAGCGGGTCTGTGGGCGGGTCGGGTTCGGTCGGGCGGACCCGACCCGACCCGATAGGCCAGGGGATGGGCCGGTCTGGTCTGATTGGGCCGGGCTCGGGTTTAGGGATTTGGGCTGGGTTAGGTTTAGTAAATAAATTAAATAATTAATTAAATAAATAAATAAATAAATAAATAAATAAATAAATAAATAAATGAATAAATAAATAAATAAATAAATAAATAATTAGTAATAGTTTTTAGGTGTTTTAAAATAGGTCCGGGGCCCGATAAATTCCAGAAAAATTATCCTAAGTCCAGTTTTTCATTTTACACCCAAAAATATTATTTCCATAATATTTTAATATTATTTATTAACAATTAAAAATTATTTAATAATTAAAACCCTGATTTTAATTACAGAAAATTTCCAGAAAATTTCAGAAAATTGTGAAAAAAATCCAAGTTTAATATTCTTGCAAAATCAGGAGGTTACAATCTACCCAACTTATAAAAATTTCGTCCTCGAAATTAAAATATGGTAGGTTTCTCTCTATCCAATCTCACTTGATTACAGTTTAAAGGATTCCTCTCAAGTGAACATTGCGGTCTCTACCCAACTTAGAATTTACCCATCTATCCTCTAAGGCTATACAACTAGTAAAGCTATTAATCATGGTATTGAATCTTTAAGTCTTTAACACCAAACACATCACCTATGGTATTCCCTTAATCATGTATAAAGGGTCATCATCAATGCGACCAGTCTGTGGGGTATATCTAGTACTATCTATATATCAAACTTATACCAAGCACGAGGTTTTGTCTTTCCGAAATAAGGGAAGACGAAGATCAATAATAAAGAGTTCAAGGGTGAGGTGATAGAACAGAAGTATCGGGATCAAGGCGTTTAAAGAATTTAAATAGGAATTGTCAAAGCAGTTGTGGATTGAATCCTATCTTGGTAATTCCTATTCACATGCTCGTATTAATACAGTTATGTAACCGATATGATATGCTCAGACATGTCTAGGGCAAGTATATTTGTCTACTAATCACTACATATCTCAATCCACTTAAAGTATTATTTCGAAGGCGAATCAAGCGCACTATGGTTGATCAGACCGTAATACACTGATTCTGAAATGTATCATTGTGGGCCTCCCCAATAATACACTTGTCATGAACAAGCTCGATAAAGAGTAAGCTTGCAAAACTAGGCTATAGAATAGCAGCATAAGTCAAGTACATCAAAATTAAGTGCGCTAGATGATGATGAAAGGAGGTACAAATTATTTAAGTTCACAAATAAAAACAAATAAGCATCATAACAAAAGACTCTGTAATCTCTTTAGTTATCAACTATAAAAGCATACCAGGTTATTAGCAAGTTCAAAATTACTAGGTTGGGGCTGAGGTCACGAACCAATAGGCACGAGCTAACACAAGACTAGAAACGGATAACTACGAATCACTTACGCGCATTAGCTACTCCACGAGTCTGCGCGTTCTCCACGGTCATCACGTAAGCTTGTCCGCATCCTTGAGGTGGCGCCCTCTGCTGCGCTGCTGGGGCCTGGCCTGAACTGGGACTTTTTATGCATCTGCGCGTCCTTGAGCAGCAGGACAGTCCTTCATTTGATGTGCTGCTGATCCACAATATAGACAGGCACCTAGCCTCTTTCTACAATCCTGCCAAGTGTGACCGTGTTTTTGACAATAGCCACAAGTGGGAGCTTGTTGGTTCTGTCCTTGAGTTGGATTCATCTGTGGTCGCTTTGCAGCTCTTTCCTGTTGTGCTTGGTCTGGTGCTGACGCATACGGCCGCTTCTGGCTGGACTCGATCCTTGTGGTGCACTCCACAGGTCGTGCTGCAGTAAGAACGTCCTCGTCGAAGGTAATTGCATTTGAACTGCTTGGCTTCCGTGACTCCGAGCTAATTCTGTCGATGAAGTTCTTCGCTTGGTTTTGCTGAGCTTCTTGTTGAACCTTCTGATAGGCTTGCATCATCACGTAGAACATTCGAAACATTTGTTGTTCGTCTATAGGATGTCCTAGTGGAAAGGAAGGTATCGGTGGAGTAGACTACGTCGATGGTGGAACGTCATCTTGATGGATTCTCGAGGCAGGCTGACTTGCTTGACTGCACTGTGATGATTGGCCTTCACCAACTGGTGTCACATCATCTTCGTGGGTACCCATAACGCCTTGTGGTATTTCTGCATGAGCCTCGTTGCTGGCTTGTGGGTCCATTTTCCTGCATCCAAAATAAACAATAAGAGGCGCACAGGAATCAAGGCAGGACGCAAGTCAAGAAATCAATTCAAATCCGAGATAGATGTCAAGAACGATTCAAGCAAGTGGATGAGATCCTAAACTTATCCTTATCTTATTGCAGGCCTGTTCGGTCCCGAAGTTGAAACCGAACAATTTAGTCGTTGACCTGCATGGACCACCACAAAAATGTGTCACGACCCGCACCCGGATATTCGGGCACGAGTACGTGGGTACGTCCAGCCTACGCCGCAGTGTCGGCGGTAGTACGCTGTCTAGGCCATCTTCACAGGTAATCTCTAGCTCATCCACAGTAAATAAATAGGCAAGGATAATGACAGGGGAATAGAAATGTTAAGATTTCATAAACAAAATGTGACAACCAGATCCATAGTTTATTACATAACCGGAAGATAAATCGGGGACAAACCCGATTACTATGCTGAAAGAAAAATACTAGCTAACTGGCTACTACTCCTCAAAAGTAGTCTTCTGGGTAGGAATCGGCTCCTCAAAAGTATCACCTGCTACCTCATAGGGGCCATAAAAGGGTGGGGGCATAGTCCTCATCATTGCCTAAATCAACGGATCCAGTCAGGAAAGGAGCAAAGTACACAATGCACAACAAAGATTAAACTAAATATTTATGACAAGTAGAAAAGAACTGACAAGTATCATGTTGAGGATATGCATAAATAAGAAGTAACAATAACTAAGGGTTAATTGCTGTAAATCAGGAATATGAGTAAACAGGAAATATAATGAGACAGAAAAATGGAACTACAACAAGATAACAGGAACTGCAACACGACAAGAAACCATGTGTGTGTAAGTGTGTATTTAGAATACATAGTTGGAATGTAGGGGGTTATAAGGCTAATCCGGCCGTCATAGATGGCTATTAGACAGGAATAATCGAGATCCGGCTGATGGTACAGTCGTGTACCAACAGCTATTAGTCACGATAGGGGGAAGGGTAAACTACATGCCTCCTAGTATTCTCTCACCCGACACGAAAAGCAAGACATGAAAGTCCAAAATATAACACTAAGTGTAATCATCAATGGTACTAGTAGAGCAAGGAATTAATTATCACAATATAAAGATTAAACTTGAAGTGCAGGTACTTGCCTGATGTTTGGATCCCACTAGAGTTCTATCCTCGGAGAATTTCCAGAAATGACTCTGGATGCTGAAATAAACATTACCATCATGCTCAGAAGATATCAAATAGCTAGAAACACCTGTCCTTGAGTCCAATTTGGAGACAAGGGCAAAAACGGTAATTTCGGGTCAAAACGGGGTCCGCTTGGGCCCGCTTTGCACCGAAAAATGTGTCAGGGTCAAAGGTCTCCAATTTCACCAAACTTAGTGTCAACAGGTCAGGAACGATGCTACGAACCCAACGAAACTTCCAGAATTGGATTCCGATGAGTCGATCACAAAATCGCCCGTCGAGCGTGACCTGTGGGGCCCACGACACGCGATTTCGTCAACGTTCTCAGAATTGAACCAAACTTGGGTCACAGGACCAGCGTATCGCTACGATTCCGATGGCGCAAGTTTTGTTTCGATCTGACGTGTGTACACAAAGTTAGGGCACGATTCAGAAAAGGCAAATATGGGGCGGTGTCCGCGGATACGCGTTGATCCCGGTGTGCACGCACACCCGAATCGACTTCTGCGAAATCCCACACGTCCGTATCAACGACGCGCACGTATCTGTGAAGACCGCGCACGACCAAGTTGTCCCGTTTGGCAGGGCGTACCCAGTTCCGGGGTGAATCGGATCATTATTTTTTCTGTTTTTGGATCGCGGTGTGCGATCACCACAAGACGCGATGTCCCGAGCGGTTTGTCCGGGCACCGAGAGGGTCATGCAGGCTTCGCAACGCAATTGACGGAATCGAAAACGGGGTTACGAGCAGAAAGATACGCATACCTGAACAGGGTCAAAAAATCCGAAGATTACCGTGTCCGACACGTGTCCGACACATGTCCTATGGTTAGGGTTTGGGGCTGCCGGAGGCGGGCGACACGGCGCCGTGGAGGCCGGAGGCGGTCGAGGGCAGCTGGGGGCGGCGCCGGCGAGGCTGGGCGGAGGCGGCGCAGGGGCCGGAGGCGGCCGGAGCATCGGCGGGGTTCGCCTCTAGCTGCTGCTACTGCTCGGTGCTGTCGGGGGAAGCCGCCGGAGGGACGGAGGCGGAGGAGGGAGCTGCGGCGGGCGGTGGCGGCACGGCGGGGGAGGCGGCGCGACGCGGTGGTTGGGGTGGTCGTGGGTTGCCGGAGGGGAAAGGGGAGAGATTTATAGGGCTGGAGAGAGGGAGAGGGGAGGCCGAGGGTGGCGGAGGACGTGGCGGGGTCGGCCGAGGGTTGCGGGGCGCGTGGCCGCGGGCGGGGCGGCGGAGGAAGCGGGCAGCGCCGGGCGATGCGGGCGGCGTGGGTTCGTGCGGGGGCTGGGGGGAGAAGCGGGTCTGCGGGCGGGTCGGGTTCGGTCGGGCGGACCCAACCCACCCGATAGGCCAGGGGATGGGCCGGGCTGGGCTGATTGGGCCGGGCTCGGGTTTAGGGATTTGGGCTGGGTTAGGTTTAGTAAATAAAATAAATAATTAATTAATTAAATAAATAAATGAATGAATAAATAAATAAATAAATAAATAATTAGTAATAGTTTTTAGGTGTTTTAAAATAGGTCCGGGGCCCGATAAATTCTAGAAAAATTACCCTAAGTCCAGTTTTTCATTTTACACACAAAAATATTATTTTCATAATATTTTAATATTATTTATTAACAATTAAAAATTATTTAATAATTAAAATCCTGATTTTAATTACAGAAAATTTCCAGAAAATTGTGAAAAAAATCCAAGTTTAATATTCTTGCAAAATCAGGGGGTTACACTAATCATGAGCGGTTTAAACTTAATATTCACTCAAACAACCAATCATCGTCATTTTCTTGTAGAACAACAATATTTTCGCACGAAAATACAGTGCAAGCGTTGCTCCGTGCACAAAGCCCGCGCAGCTCTACTCGCACCTTGTGCACCATGCTACTCTGCGTCTGATGCTTACATGCGAAGTGTGTCATCAAAGCGCCACTTTGCGTCATCGTCCTCATCCTCATCCGAGTAGCTAGATCCCTTTGAGACCTACTTCCTAAAAAAAATTCCAAATAAATGAGTGACAAAAAATATAAATATTTATTTGGTGTCTTGCGTCTTGTGCTCTAGAAAAATATTTCATCGCCTCAACCACTTGGACTACCACTCTCCATATGCACAAATCATTCAAAAAATTAATTTATATTGAAATACACACTTAAAATTGCTTACATGAATGTGGAACAATTCACTATAATTCAACTTTAAACCCCAACAATATTCTAACTATTTTTCACACATCATGTTAATGTAGATAGTTAGATAATTAAGTATAGAAAAAAAAATAAGAAAAAATTGTTTGCTATTTCAAGTGGTAAAACAAATTTAATTAAGGGACTAATGTCTGCTCTTAGCAAGTAAGTACAAATTGAGTTATTTTCGAGTAGTTTGAAATAAGTGAAATGTACGTGCATACGTACTAGTTTACGTAGAAGAAAATGTATGTCTCAAATGTATATCATAAACGTCGGCTAATTTAAATTTATGGGCAACTTAAACTTGTGCTTAGATAAAATTTTGTCTCGACAAAGGTGGAAATGCATTGCTGGTTGAACTGTCTTCTATATAGTGGGTGGGCCGGCCCAAAATGATGGGGAAAAAAATTAAATTGTTTTAATTTTTTTTCAGTTATATTTTGAAGTATGCAATAATTAATTGATAAATAAAAATTTTAAAATCTAATATTTTAAGCGGTACGATGTTAGTATTTTTTTTTTATTACTCAAACTATATCTAAAGTTTAGTCATATCTAATTTTAGATATTAGTTCCGCCACCGTTTCTATATACGACAAAATCTTTTGGGGACGACCTTGCTCCACCTTGCTCACAGTGCCAAATAGAGCGAAAATAGTTGGGCCTAATTGATATTTGGGCCAACCCTTCAAAACCCTAACGGTTGCACTTGATTTATGTTTTTTTTTTTTTTGAATAAACACTTGATTCATGTTCAAAATGGACTTCCGTCCAGTTCTAAATTAACTTAAGCGAAAGAAGGAATACAATAGCGATAAGTTCCAAACTCCCTTATAATCTTACTTAGTAAATGCACTTGCGATTACACGTAAAATAAATTTTTTAATATTATTATAATATAGTTAAAATATTTTAATATATTTTAATTATAATTTATTATGAATATATTTTTACTTCTTATAAAAAGTCTTTAAAATACTAGTCGTCTAAGCTGTACGTATGTCCTCACGTAATTAAAAATTAAAAATTAAATAAATTTTAACTAATTGTTTAACTACATGATATTATATAACTATAATCAAATACCTCTTCTAGCTCATGTGGTTAATGTGGGAGGCATTCTTCTTAATTGGTCAAGTTCGATTTTCTATGATGTTATTTATAGCAAATTATTTTTAAAATTTTTTTTTTTACGTAATATTAATTTTTTAAACAAATGGTTTAGTATTGAGCCGTGTTGAAACTTCATTATACTTAGTTGAGATGGAAGTATCTGCTGCAATTTTTTGTTTGAAATCAGGATGAAAGCTTATTATTTCATCCATTTAATAAAATAATAGTGAGAGTGGGCACAATAGACCCCATGAGCGACAATGTAGGACCTCTGGACCGAATTACAGATATACCATAATATATATGAATAAACGGAATATGAGTTATATGCTCATATTACTACATGAATTATTACATATGGGCCAATATAAATCGACTTCTACATCCTATATGCACTCATGAGCACTAGTAAACTCAATTTCTATAGATCCATATGTACATTGGCTCACGTAGAAATATGAGCTTATGTCTCATATCCCGTTTACCATATATATATATTTCGTGGGGGTATAAGCCTGTTGGTTACACCGAGAGGCTCCCGTTGGGATGGACATGGTTCGAATCTCCCTAAGACGTTGGTCGCCGGCCCATAGGAAGAACACCAATATATATATATATATATATATATACGGATCAAGAGTCATGTTTATAAAGCTTCCAAAAAGTTCCATCATTTCTAGCCGTTGGATGGTGCTTTAAGTTATATAATCTTGACCGTTGATCAAAACAACGGTCAAGAATTAGATGACTTATAGACGATCCAACGGCTAGAAATGACAAAAAAAATTGGAAACATTAAAAGCGAAGCTCTTGATCCAGATCCTATATATATATGTAAACTCCCTCGACCAGATTTCAGTAATTTAGGATTATTTTTAGCTAATTAGAATTATTGCAACTTTTTAAAATTTATTTTGTTTACATATCCTATTGATTTGTGCACCTGTCCCTCACACAATTATTTAGGACATTACACTAGTTGTTATTCTCAAACAAAATTCACATACCTGCCCTAGACATGTTAGACTATTTCCTGAATTTTGTGCAACTCCCAGATGCTTTATTTTGAGCCTCGTTTGAGACGCACAAATATCGTTACAAAAGTCAGTATTTATTTCCTATTTAATTTTCTGCTCTTTACCCATCTCTGTACCCCTAGGGATTTGAGGCCCAACATGCACCTGTTTTACCCAAACAAAAATACGTTAATATTCTACTTTGAATATACTACAATTAGTATATTGACACCGTAGTAAAATTATGGTCCTAACTGCCTCTAAATAATTAGAGAACACCGTGCGCAGTATTTATTAAATAATAAATATGGTGACCCGTATCACCCAAGAAACCAGGCCCTGTCCTTGCCCAGGCTCACCCCCACACCCCCCAAGGCACTTCCCCAGCTTTTCTCCTCATTTCTGTACAATTCAGTATTTCTAGGAATCAGTGTTTTTAAACAGACAAATTGCGTAATTACGCAAAATACCAATTTTAGGACCTATTTGCAATTTATGAAATTTTAGGGATTTTTATGCAAATTTTCAGGTTGAGGTGGCATCACCTCATTGGCTGGTGAACATGGACCGTCCACGTGTCAAGTGGGACCCACAAAATATCTAAAATGGCTGCCAAAATATCATAAAAACCCAAAATACCCAAAACACCCCTAGACTTCACCCTATTTACTACCCATGACATCCCCCTAACCCTATAAAAACCCGACTACCCCCATTCCCTAAACCCTACACCACCACCCTCAGCCCACCTCCAGCCACCATACTCCGCCGACAGGTTCGCCACTTCCCTCCCCTTTCCTCCGACCAATGCCACCTCCCTCCGGCCACCGCCTCCGCCGCCCTGAACTCCTGCAGACCCATCCCGACCACCACCACCACAACACTACTCCACCACCCGACCACCCCCAGCACCACCCTCCGCCACTGTGCACCACCGCCACCACCCCTAACCGACTCGCCACCACCTCCTCCACCGGACCGACCAACTCCCACCGCCCCACGACCACCACCGACGCCGGCAGCTCCCCCGCAGTGCCTCGACCCCCTCTCCCCGACTGCACCACCTCCCCCATCCCGACCG
Source organism: Iris macrosiphon (assembly GCA_036927795.1). Taxonomy (NCBI): domain Eukaryota; kingdom Viridiplantae; phylum Streptophyta; class Magnoliopsida; order Asparagales; family Iridaceae; genus Iris; species Iris macrosiphon. The sequence continues at coordinate 12,434,451 of JAYESA010000013.1, forward strand.
CCTCCAGCGCCCCCTCCGACCGCCTCTGACCTCCGCCACCACCCCCGGACACCTCGCCGCCCCCTCCTCCGCCACCCAGACCCCCTGCACCGCCACCCCCGCCACCGCACGCGGCGCTGCAGCTGCTGCAAGCCGCCGCTGCTACTGTTGCTGCTGACAGCCACAGCAGCTGTGGCCGTCCCTCCGGCCAGCCACCGCCACCTCCGCCGGCGTCCTCCCGCCGGCGACGAGCCAAGGGTCCCACCTGTCAGACAGGTACAGTACCCCCCCTATAAATACGTATATATGTATATAATTATATATGCATGTATATATGTATATATATATATATATGTATATATTTATATATATTAATATATATATCTATTAATATATATTATTATATGTAATTAATATTATATTAATATTAATATTATAAATACTGTATATACAGTATATATATATGTATTTACATTTCGACATTTTTTTATTTATTATATATATATATATATATATATATATATATATATATATATATATATATATATATATATGTGTGTGTGTGTGTGTGTATTTATCTATATATAATATTATATATATATATATATATATATATATATATATATATATATATATATACTGTAATAATATGTATTTTAAATATATAATATAAATAAATAAATATATATATATATATATATATATATATATATATATATATATATATATATATATAGTGTATATATATATATATTATTTATATGATATGTATATATATATATATGAATTTTTGTTTTTCTTTCATAAATATATATATCTTATATGTATATATATATATATATATATATATATATATATATATATATATATATATATATATATATATATATATATATATATATATTATTATAGTATTATATGTATATATATAAATATGCATTTACATTTCTTTTTTTCTCTTATATATATATATATATATATATATATATATATATATATATATATATATATATTATTATATACTATTGTAAATACAAATATGTATGTATATATATATTGTATTTCCTGCACTTTTTCTTTTCTTTTATATATATATGTATATATGTAAATATATGTATTAATATATATATATCTATCTATATATTATATATATATATTATCATACTATATATATATATATATATATATATATATATATATATATATATATATATATATATATATATATATATATATTATGTATATATATACTATTAGTAAATATAAATATGTATGTATATATATATTTTATTTCCTGCACTTTTTCTTTTCTTTTATATATATATATATATATATATATATATATATATATATATATATATATATATATATATATATATATATATATATATATATATTATGTATATATATACTATTTGTAAATATAAATATGTATGTATACATATATTTTATTTCCTGCATTTTCTTTTCTTTTATATATATATGTATATATGTAAATATATGTATTAATATATATATCTATGTATCTATTATATATATATATTATTATACTGTGTATATATATATATTATTATACTATATATATATATATATACTATTAGTATATATAAATAACTAGGTATGCTATATTTCTGCATTTTTCTTTTATACATATATATCTATAAAATATGTATTTATATAAAATGTATCTATTATATATATATGCTATATATAAATATATACATACTATTATATATACTACTATATCTATATATATATATACTCTATATATATATGTAACCTATAGTATATATATATGACTATATATATATTGTCTTATATATATTTACATAGGTAAATATTACTATTATATTGTGCCCTTTTATTTAAATTATTTACAAGCCCTGTAACATCTTAAACAGAAAACATCTCCAGCACAGTCAGTGACCCCCTGTCACAGAACCCCCCAGACTTGATTACAAATACAGGTTTCCAACACAATCAGGAAGTAGGCAAGTATACGTTGCCAAATTACTGTTTAAATTCAAATGCTGTTATATGCCATTTTTTCCTGAATTTTATATGACTGTGAGTACCTGAGATTGCCTCATGTAAACCTCCTGAATTTTCAAAAAATATTAAACTTGGATTTTTCACAATTTTCTGGAATTTTCTGGAAATTTTCTGTAATTAAAATCAGGGCTTTAATTATTAAATAATTTTTAGTTGTTAATAAATAATATTAAAATATTATGGAAATAATATTTTTGGGTGTAAAATAAAAAACTGGACTTAGAAAAATTTTCTGGAATTTATTGGGCCCCGGACCTATTTTAAAACACCTAAAAACTATTAATTAATTATTTATTTATATATTTATTATTTATTTATCTATTTATTTATTTAATTATTTAATCCTAAACCCAATACCCAAACCCGGCCCAGCCCAGTCTGGCCCGCGGCCCAGCCCGTGACTAACGGGTCGGGTCCGCCCGGCCGAACCCGACCCGCCGCCCGACCCGCTTCCCCTCTCCCCACGACCCAGCCACCGCCCGCTGCCCGCTTCCTCCGCCGCGCTTCCAGCTCCGCCCCGCCCCGCCCGGCCACGCGGCGCCTCACCCGGCCACGCGCCCCGCACCCCTCGGCAACCCCGCCACGACCTCCGCCATCTCCGGCCACCCTCTCCCCCTCTCCAGCCCTATAAATCTCCCTCGAAACCCCCCCTCCGGCCACGACTCCCCGCTCCCTCTCCGCCACCCTCGCCTGAGCCTCGCCACCCTCGCCTGAGCCCCGCCGCCTGACCCTCGCTCCGCCGACGACCTCACCCCGCCCGATTCCCCTCTCCTCCTCCTCCCTCCGCAGCTCCGGCCTCCCCCACGAGCAGCAGCAGCCGCCCTGAGCCGCCCCCGGCGCCACCCGGCAGCCAACGCCTCCGCCTCGCCCCGCCAGTGCCGCCCTAGGCCCCGGCCGGCCTCTCCCGCCGCTGTGCCGCCGTCTCCGGTCGCCTGAGAACCCTAACCCTAGGGTCGGACACAGGACACCGTGTCTTCGTGTCGTGTCGGACACAGTAAAACCCCGGTTTCTGAGCCCTGTTCAGGTACTCGTAACTTTCTCCTCGCTGTCCTGTTTTCAATTCCGTAAATTGCAACGCGTAGCCTGCATGACCTTCTCGGTGCCCGTGCAACCCGCTCGGGGCATCGCGTCCTGTGGTGATCGCGAACCGCGATCCAAAAATAGGAAAAGCAACGACCTGATTCACCCCGGAACTGGGTACGCCCCGCCAAACGGGACGACTTGGTCGCGCGCGGTCTTCACAGATACGTGCGCGCCGTCGATACGGACGTGTGGGATTTCGCAGAAGTCGATTCGGGTGTGCGTGCACACCGGGATCAACGCGTATCCGCGGATACCGCCCCGTATCCGCCTTTTCTGAATCGCGCCCTAACTTTGTGTACACACGTCAGATCGAAACGAAACTTGCGTCATCGGACTCGTAGCGATACGCTGGTCCTGTGACCCAAGTTTGGTTCAATTCTGAGAACGTTGACGAAATCGCGTGTCGTGGGCCCCACAGGTCCCACTCGACGGGCGATTTTGTGATCGGCTCATCGGAATCCAATTCTGAAAGTTCCGTTGGGTTCGTATCATCGTTCCTGACCTGTTGACACTAAGTTTGGTAAATTTGGAGACCTTTGACCCTGACACGTTTTTCGGTGCAAAGCGGGCCCACATGCGGACCCCGTTTTGACCCAAAATTGTCGTTTTTGCTCTTGTCTCCAAATTGGACTCAAGGACAGGCGTTTTTAGCTATTTGATATCTTCTGAGCATGATGGTAATATTTATTTCAGCATCCGGAGACATTTCTGGAAATTTCCCGAGGATAGAACTCTAGTGGGATCCAAACATCAGGCAAGTACCTGCACTTCGAGTTTATTCTTTATATTGTGATAATTAGTTCCTTGCTCTACTAGCACCATTGGATGTTTACACGTAGTGTTAGAATACTGGATTTCATGTCTTGTTTTTCGTGTCGGGAGGGAGAATACTAGGAGGCATGTGGTTTACTCTTCCCCCTGTCATGTCTGATAGCTGTTGGTACGCGACTGTACCATCAGCCTGATACTCGATTATTCATGTCTGATAGCCGTCTATGACGTGCCTGATTAGCCTTATAACCCCCTACATGCTGACTATGTATTCTAAATACACAATTACACACATATAGTTTCTTGTCTTGTTACAGTTGCATTTTCTTGTCTCATTATATCCCTGTTTTACTCATGTCCCTGGTTTCTAGCAATTAATCATGTTTTACTTATATTTCTGATTTTTAGTGCTTAACTCTTAGTTAATTTTTACTACTTATTATGCATATTCTTATCGTGATTGTTTAGTCAGTTCTTTTCTACTTGTCATAAATATTTAGTTTAAGCTTTGTTGTGCATTGGTACTTTGCTCCTTTCCTGACTGGATCCGTTGATTTAGGCGATGATGAGGACTATGCCCCCACCTTTTATGACCCATATGACGTAGCGGATGATACATTTGAGGAGCCGATTCTTACCCAGGAGACTACTTTTGAGGAGTAGTAGCCAGTTAGCTAGTATTTTTCTTTCAGCATAGTGGTTTGTCCCCGATTTATCTTCTGGTTATGTAATAAACTATGGATCTGGTTGTCACATTTTGTTTATGAAATCTTAACATTTCTATTTCTCCTGTCATTATCCTTGTCTATTTATTCTGTGGATGAGCTAGATGTTAAATTACATGTGAATATGATCTAGACAGCGTACTACCTGCCGACACTGCGGCGTAGGCTGGACGTACCCACGTACTCGTGCCCGAATATCCGGGTGTGGGTCGTGACACCTCAGGTACAGTCAACTGATACGTTGACACGTAGTATAAATAACTTAGTCTTTACAGACTTACCAACAACTGAGAGGGTATTCTAATATCCTCCTAGACCCTGTCACGGGAACACGTAACATGGTTGCAATACATATTGGGATGCGAGCTGCGTATTTGATTAGCTACCAGTACGTGTGACGTGCATCACGGCTTAGCTTAAAATTAGAAAAACTCAGGAAATTACGACTTGGCATTAGTTACATTGGGCGGGAAAGATAACTAGTAGACGTATGGGACACCCTCCTCCTTGAGTCTTTTACCTTCGTTCCATACTCCTCGGAGATGGACGATTGCAGAGTGCCCATGCGTCTGGGGGCATATGACACATATACTAGCCAGTCAACACGATTGGTGAATTAAGTCAGCATATGTCTGGCCTACACTTTCCCATGCGTACTACGAGGTCTTTACTTGCATTTACTTAGATGGTTAGCCCCTGTATTTATTTATTCAATAATTACATACCTGGCATATTATTTTCCTGTATCTTGTTATGTCCCACTGAGGACCTGGTTCCCTTCCAGATTTAGACGAGGCCTACTACCCCACGGTGTATGGTCCAGGACAGGAGACCAGGCATGCCACAGAGGAAGAGCTAGAGGAGACACCATCAGAATCTACCTGATTCTAGAGGCTCGTTCACCTGGAGATGGAGCTATTTTCCCTAGATAGACGATACTTTAGTCTATCTTATTTTCTGCACTATTATTATCTTTTGTAGTGGATTTATTCCCACAAGATGTGTAATATGACATTTTCAGACTCGGCATTATATATATTCAGCACTATTTCCTGATATTTTTGTGGATGAGATAGATTTACCTGTATTAGACTTGTAGTATTTTAGGACAGCGTAGCACGTTCCTTTGGGTCCATTAAATTGGATTAAACCCTTAGTGACGTGTCAGCTGGTCAATGCCACGTGGCCTAGTTCCTTACATTTTGGTACTGGGACGTGACAATATAATTGTGTATTTGTGTTTAGTTCATGAATTGGAACGTAAATGTAGTCAAAATTCAGGTTCGGAATCATGTGTTTGAATGGAAGAGTTACAGACATGAATTATTGTGATTTGATATCAACAATAAATCTTGTCAGTCAGAAAATCGGAGTTATGACATCGATTTTTTTTCTTTCCAAATGGAGCGCGGAAGTTACAAATTTTTATTTTCAGTTTACGTGTTTGGTTGGAGGACCTCTTCTTCTCTACTTTAATAAAAAAAAAAAATTATTATTCATGTCATTTCAACAAAAAATATGTTTTTTTACTTACTTCGACAATCAACCAAACATCAAATTTCAAAAATTTTACTTTTAACATAATGTTGATTTCTGAATTTTCTACTTCGCTCAGCTTCTAAATTCCTGAATTTATAAAGAGGCGAATACATACATAGTACAAGTTCAATATAAAGATAGGAAGCACGACTACCCAATATACACTTGCCAAATTTGGACCCATCAAACATGATTTCCTACAAGTTTTGACACAATTCTTCTTGCATTTTCTTTACATGCTTCTGGCAACCAATAACTCAGAAGAAGGAGCGCTTAGAGGGAGACTTGCCAACAATTTTCATCAGTTTTCCCAGCTCAAGAACTCTGGCCAACTTCTCCCCCCTCTTCGCCTCGGCCGACGCTCGCTTCTCCTCCGCCTTCTGTCGAGCCACCACCACGTCGTTCCGCATCCTCTCCACAGCCCTCGCTTTTTCCTCGTCCAATTTTCTCTATCAAAATGTATGCACATTAGGGGTGAGCATTATTCTGTTTTTTACCGAAAATGGAACGGAACAAAAGATTCTGTTCGTTTTGAAAAGAAAAGAAAAATAGGTTCGATTTCGATTTTATTAAAAAAAAAATATTTGGTTTCGGTTTTCCAAAATCCTGACAAATCAATTTATCGCCCTCTTTCAAGCCACTGACACCTCCCCTGTCCCAAGTTGTATACTTGATAAACTCCACAAGATTGATACGACTGAAAATGATAGCATCTGTTGCGTACCTACTCCCAAGGAAATCAAAGATACTATTAATGCTATGGGTCCTTGCAAATCCCCTGGACCGAATGGGTATCCTGCCATATTCTACCAACATTGTTGGGAAACTATTGGGACTGAGGTAGTTACCCTCGTCCAAGAATTCGCCATTACTTGCACCATGCCAAAGGATTTAAACCACACCTACATCGTCCTGATTCCAAAAGTACCAAACCCAACTAACCCCAAAGATTTCCGTCCTATTTCACTTTGCAATGTGATCTACAAAGTCATATCTAAGATCATTACTAATAGGATACGTCCATTCTTGCACAAACTCATAAATCCATTTCAGAATGCGCTTGTGCCGGGAAGGCATATTGGTGGACAATGTGATTATTGCCCAGGAACTATTTCTCTCTCTATCCAACTTCTCTCTTCTAACAAGAGTTCATTTTCCCTAAAAATAGATATGTCGAAGGCTTATGACAAATTGTCTTGGTCTACTATCGAACAAGTTCTATTTGGATTTGGTTTCTCTGGTAGATCACACACCATCATCATGGAATGTGTGCGCACTGTTTCCTTTCAAATCCTGATCAATGGTTCTCCTGCACATAGATTCTTCCATCATCGAGGCATTAGACAAGGATGTGCAGTAAAATTTTATCTCAACAAATCCAAAATATGGTCACAAATGGTCTCTTTGAAGGCAATAAACTTAATCGTGCCTCTGCATCTTATTCCCATCTCTTCTTTGCGGATGATATGATCCTATTTGGGCGGTGTTCTATTCACAATATACTCCTTATTCAAACTATTCTGAGATCCTACGAATCCATGTCGGGAGAACAAATAAACTTTAACAAGTCCTCAATATTATTCTCTCGAAAACTAGATTGTTTCATGAGACAAATCTATTTGGATATTCTTAATGTTAAATTGATGGCACCCAATGACAAATATCTCGGTCATCTCCTTCTTCTCCCTAAGAAACACACTGCCACCCACTCCAAACCATAGTTTGTAGTATTGGCCGATACCGATCCGATACGGCCGATACTGATACAGTTTGACATGTCCCGATTCGATACCGACCGATACCCGATATTGACCGATACCGATATTGGAGGTCTCTTAAAGGTCAATTCCACAGAGAAAATTGAACGAAAAAGACCAATTAGCAAGGTGTAAAAGTATAATAAGGTTGTAAAAAACATGTAAAAGAGAAAAACTTATGTATCATATGTAAATCAATCGGCAAGGGTGACCACTATTTCATTCAATTTCAAAACTATTAAGAAACAACATTGAAAATACTTAAAATTGTGCCTAAATGTATAAAATATATTTTCTAAAATATTAATAATTTACTAATAGCTATTTGCCTTCCGATACCAAAAAATCCGATACTCCGATCCGAAACCGCCGATACTACCGATAACGCCGATACCGATACTCGTAGGAAGGGTCTGAAATCGATTCCGATACCGATACTTTGAACCTTGCTCCAAACTCATTTCCTCTACTGAGTCTAAACTGTCTGGTTGGATGGGGAGATGTCTGTCGCATGCAGGCAGGACTGTTCTTATCAAAGCTACCCTCTCCTCTATCCCTACCTACTATTTCTCCTCCTACCTTTTACCCAAACACATTACCAACAAACTTGCTCAAATTCAAAGGCAGTTTTGGTGGGGTGGTAATGCCAGTTCTAAGAAAATCCATTTCAGTTCTTGGTATCACTTCACTAAACCGAAGTCGATAGGAGGATTAGGAATTAGAGATCCTAATGTGTCGAATGAGGCCTTGATAACAAATCTTATTTGGAGGTTTCTTACTAACCAAATGATGAATGGGTGAAGTTATTGAAATGCAAATACCTATCTAAATATGACTTCTGGTCTGTGGAGAGCTCATATTCGCCATCTGTCTCTTGTGTTTGGTCGAGCATACTCAAATGTAGGCAATATCTGAGAAACAATGTTCACTGGTCGGTTGGTAATGGCATGGATATAAATGTCTGGAGTGATCCTTGGGTGCCAACTTGTCCTCGTTATAAAGTTCAAGGGAGGGAAGGAGCTAACAACATAGTTGATAGGGTCAGTGATCTTATAGACGGAGCCACTTGCACTTGGAAGCAGGATCTCATATTCCAACTATTCCCTCAACAAGAAGCTGAAGCTATATTGCATATTCCTCTTAGTCCTTACTGCCAGGAAGACAAATTGATATGGAAACATACATCCAATGGTGTTCTAAATTCAAAATCTGCCTACAGATTTATTCATGACAACCAACACCATAACTGTGGGACTTCGAATCAATCAAACTTCAGTGGATGGAAGAAGCTATGGAAGCTTGATCACATTTGTCCGAGAGTTCTTCTGTTTATATGGAGGCCCGTTTCATCTCTACTAGACACAGGAATGTAACATTTAGTTACTCTCCTCGAGAGGTCAACAAAGTAGCTTACTCGCTGGCTACATATTCCTTAATTCACTTTGTACCAGGTTCTGAAAGTTTATTTCAAGAACCTCCTACTTGTATATTGGACCATTTTGCTTCTGATATGGCCAATTCAAACTCTGCTAGTATTTGAATGAAGTTAACTTTTAGCCAAAAAAAAAAAAAAAAAACAATAATTCTATGTATATGTTTGGAAGTCCAACATTGGACACAACTTTGAAACACAACAAATGTATGTATAAAATTATAACTTTTAATATAATTTAACCACGATCCATTAAACAATAACAATAGTTCAACCGAATGAATCGAATAACCGAATAGTTTATTTGGTTCGGTTTAGGTTTTGGCTAATTACGATTCGGTTTCGGTTTTGAATTTTTAGAATTTCGGTTTATTCTGTTTTGACTATTTCGATTCGACTGAAACCGAATAAACCGAATGTTCACCTCTAATGCATACCATAGCTTATAGATACCATACCCAAATTTATCTTTTATATATATATATATATATATATATATATATATATATATAGAGAGAGAGAGAGAGAGAGAGAGAGAGAGAGAGAGAGAGAGAACACATTCCAGAGGTAATCCGAGAATGTGTATACTAAGAATAGGAACATGGCCGGTCCAAAATATTTGAAGGCTCATTACAAGAAGTTAAATTGTGTCCTCGATACACACATGTAGACTATATAGTATTATTAGTATATATGCACGTGCGTTGCACGTATTTCATAGATTATTATTAAAAATATTAAAATACAGCTCATGTGATTATTCAATTTTTTATTAAGACTAATTAGAAAGACTAAAAGATAGCTCTTGTAGTTATTTAGTTGTCTCTATTAACTTTAATGAATAATTTTAATTTGTGAACATATGCAAGGATATATTTAAAAAAAAAGAGTTTCACGTGAGTGGAGCGTATTATTCCTTCCATGTATTGTGTGAGTTAGAGGATTGTGGGCCTAAAAGGCATACAATACAGTATGTACAAAAAAATCTTTACATCGGGCACACCCACAAACAAAACAAAAAATAAAAAACAAAATCCTGACATGATATGATATTATACTTAATGGCAGGGTTTTAAAAATCGGATCGGAAATCGATCCGGTCAAGGCACTGGGTAGGGATAGATTCAACCAGTGGTTTAACAAGTGGGTTAACCTAAGTGGTCCAAGTTTAATCCTTTATGTATACTGATTTTTACAAAAATATTCATTTACAATAAAAATTTGAAAAAATAGTAGGTCAACACAGAATCGGACCGAAAAAGTGACCGATTTACGGGTCAATCGATTTAACCGACCGGTTCGGTCCGATTTTTAAAACACTGTATTGGCAATAATAGTTACACTAATTTTGACGTATTCTTATCCGATTTGATTTGTGTTTGTTTAATATGTAAACAAATATACATGTTACCTAGGTCAGTAGGTGATAACATTGTGTTATTTTCGAGCAAGAATTATAATAGAAATCAATATATACACGTCCGTTATATGTATTTTATATTATAAAATATTACTCTTTTAATTTTATATTATTTGAAAAGAGTAAATGTTTTTAATATTTTAAAAAATAAAACAACAGCTTTAATATTTTTTCATACATAATTATCTAACTATCAATTTTAAAGTTAATGAATAATTTTAATTAGTAAATATGGTAACAACAATTTTGGAACAAAAGTTTTCACGGTAAAATCTAACTTCTCTTATTATATATATGCATGTGCCTTGCACATATTTTATACTATTTGGAAAGATCAAACAATAAATTTTTCATTTTTTTACTATTCGAAAAGATCAAAATTTATTTATTTTTTACATCTTGGAAAGGTCAAAGAACAAATCCTTTAATTTTTTTTTTCCACACGTAATTACCTAATTATCCATGTTAAATTTAATGAACAATTTTAAGTAGTAAACATAGATAAGGATATTTTAGGAACAAAAACTTCCATTGTGTGAAGCCTCACATTCCTTATTATATAGTAGTATAGACTAGGTTACATGTACGTGCAACGCACATATTTTATAGATTATTATTAGAAAGATTAAAAGATAAAGTTGTTTTATAAAAAAATAGTTGTCTTAAGTATTCCAAATTCAATATTATTTTACTTTATACGCAAGACTATTTAGAAATTCAATATTATTTTACTTTATACGCAAGGCTATTTAGAAAAACCAAAAGACAGCTCTCGTAATTGCTTAGTCGATTTTGTTAACTTTAATAAATAATTTTAATTAATAAACATATAAAACGGTATATTTGAGAGAAAAATGTTTCAAACTCTTCCCTGTCGTAGTATAGACAGGTATACATGCAAATATTTTCTTTAGCAATTAATTAGCTACTCTACTCTGCTTACAAACATTCAATATAAATAAATAAAAAATTCATCCACCTTTATAGTAATTCATAAGAAAATGTCAAGTGAAATTATCATTTTGAAGCAGAAATTATTATCAATATAGGTTACGATCTATATGTAATTAACTAGATATTGATTTAAATTTAATAAATAATTTTAATTAGCATATTTGGAATAAAATTTATTCCGTAAAATCTTTGCTTTTATAATGACTTTTCTTATTATGTAGGCTGAATTGTAACTTCATACCTTCAATTATTTCAATTTTTGAATTTGATGCCATAAAATTTGATATATATCAACTTGATATTCTAAAAAGCAGACAAAATTGAAAAGAAAAAAAAAACCCTCCTCCTCCGCTGTCGGCTGCACCCCCTTTCCGTAAGAGCTGTTGCTGCCGCACGCGAGGAGAGGGAAGGAGAAGATGGTTGAGAAGAGAAGGAAAAGAAAATTTTAAGTTAAAAATATTCAATAGTTGATAGTATCAGTAAAGAAAGTATAGGTTATCGAGTTTGAAAAATAAAATAGTTAAAAGACTATCAAATTGCCTTAGTATAGATAACTCTATTACGGAGATACCTCAATTTTCCTCAACCAAGCGTTGGCTTTCTCGACCTGGTCGTCCTCCCAGCCGGTGATGATCGCCTCCTCCCGCTTGAACCGGTTGTGGACCTTCGCCAGCTCCGCGGCCTCCCACGCCGACGTCTTCGACTCCACCTCCTCCTTCCTCACCTGCCGGACCGACACCGCTGCAGCTTGTTGTTGGTTCACAACCACGTCGTCATTGCCCCCCGACGCCGACACCGACACCGACCCCGACACGGACACGTCGGTCGACGATGCCGGCGGCGACGGATCAAGATTCTCAGTAGTGGGGACAATAGCCAAGGGATTGACCTCCTCCTCAGCTAATTCCTCCCGCTCTTGATCGCGGTGGCCAGCATGATCAGTATTCTGCTTCCACGGCTTAGAAGCCATAGTCTCTCTCTCACCAATAGCTATTATTGACAAACTTAGCTAGCAAGTCTAACAAGTATATGTTGATGCAAACTTCTTCCCCCTTTGCTTTATTTATTTATTTATTATATAGTATTATTTATTTATTTATTTTGTACATATTGTGTTATATGTCTTTTGGGTGTCCACTGTTCCTCAACTCTCACTATTTATAAATAGAAAAAAAAATACATCTTCGTGGTTCAATCCTGTCATCCAATCAAGATTTTATATTTCATTTGAGTCATTCGAGTTTGATGATTATTATTTTTATTTTTTATTCTAAAAATATATATATATATATATTTTTTAATTATGAGTGACTAAGATTCATAGCAACGCCAAGGGGAGACGTACACTTGGTGGGCGATGAGAGGAGGGAGGGGAGTGGATGATGTGGAAGATAGCTCTGACTGAGTGCAGGATGGGGCCGTTTTCTAGTGTCTGTGTCGGAAGTGACGTCGCAGCTGTCGATGGGGAGAGCACTGGAATATGCTACCATTCAACTTCGATCAATTATGTGTTCGTGTTTATATTAGAGTATGCAAGATTGAATGATAGTAATAATTTAATTACATACATGATAGCATACCCAACTTATGTTTTGTCATCACAATAATAGGTGTCTATCGGAATTTGATCGATTCTGCATCGAGTCGGACTTGACCGAAGGCAAGATCGGCTTGCAGGGTTGGATTATTCAAAACGGAGCTGATTTTGGTTGTTCCTTTACCCGGCCTCGTGAGACGCTTCTTTATGTTCTGGATGTTATCCGTAACTCCGATCTTTTGGAGGTTATGCTGGACCTGAGGGGGTTGTCGTAAGCAGAGGGAGGGGGGTGTCCAAGTCTGAAGTCTTGTTTAGCTTATCCTAGGGTCAGCTATGACCGGAGGTGGAGACAGGCCGAACCGGGTCCGACATAATCTTCAGTCCAGACTCGAACTCGAAAAACAGTAGGACATACCAGGATTGGGTCTAGATTGGCTCGTGGAAATAAATAAATAGCCTTTTCTTTGGGCATTAAAAAATTTCCGACTACGTTATTAATTATTAAAGAGAAATTTTAAGCAAATATTTTAAAATAACGTTAATATTTTAATTATCTTTTAATATATGTTATTTTTTATATACGACTTATGTTTGGATTTTTGCTTTCAACCCCTCTTCAATTTTTTTGGTAATACTCCAAAGGAATTTCATAAAGAGGTTTAAAGCAGAAACTAAAAAATAAGTCGCTTTAAAAAATATAATTTTATTTTCAGCCTATCTTCAAACTTTCTTTGTAATACTACAAAGGAATCTTGTAGAGAGGTTGAAAATAACAACTTAAACATAAGTTGCATAATTTAATTATATCTATCTAACAATAATAATATATATTGAAAAATGATACATTTTTTCAAGAAGATACAAGATACTGCGTACATATACATTTGTCTGGATGCCTATGTAGATTTTATATGCCATTGTTAGGTTTCTATTAGATTCGTTTTCCACAATACAAGCATTCAATAAGAATTCTATGTGAGATTCTTTTTTCGATATCACGTGCTCATTGTAAACTTCGTTAAAGTGCTATCAATTTTTTTGATTTTCTTTCCAGTTGAGGCACATGTACCCCCCTGAAGATCGTGGTGATGGTTGAGTTGTTGATCTTGCGGTTGTTACGGTGGTTGATCGTTTTCCATGACAACAAAAAAATAGCATCTTCACCGAATATCACTAGATTGCTTGGAAGTATTAGTAGATAAGAAAGAAATTTTTTGTGATAAAATTTGGATGAATTATGTCAATTTATAAAAAGAAAACGGGTGCCAAATGATCCATAATATCCTTAGAATAAAGATGTTATATGAATATTTTTGTCATTTTCAGAAAAATGATCAAAATACTCTTCAAAAACGATAAAAAAAAAGAATATATATTTTGGAATATTTTGGTAAAATACCCTCTTTATGTTAACATGGATGTTAGGAGGGATAACTTAGTAGTAAAATATCCACACACACACACACACACACACACACACACATATATATATATATATATATATATATATATATATATAGGCCCAGCTATCCACATCCCATGACCTACTAAGCACCCCCAATATAACTTAAGTTGAAAAATAGATTCATGTTAAAAGACCCATATATCCACATGACCTACTAAGCACACCCCACCAGCCTCCCTCCTACACACTAGTAATCTTCTTCTTCCTTATTTAATTTTTACCTTCTCTAACCCAACCCAAAAACCCAAAAATCCTAAAACTCTATATTGAAATTGTGAAGAAGGCATCATGGAGGAAGAAAGTCCACTTCAAAGACACAATATATGTTCTATCTTTACGTAATTTTTCGGTTTGAAGTAGTGTATGAGAAGTGTTAGAACCAAAAAAAAATTCGTGATGAGCACGACCAATACTGGTAGAATGGACCACTGTTTGTTCTACCTGTATTGGTCGAACATTTCAGTAGCAGTTCGACTGGCAGAGGTCGAACATGACATGTATAGTTCGAACAATGATTGTCGAACATGTCGGTTAGTGTCCGACCTGTATTTGTCGAACATAAGAAGGGCCGAACATGTTATCTTCCGTTCGACACACTATGGTTGAATCGGCACAACAATGTTTTGTGGGTCAAACACTGTTCACGCTCCAATCTCCCGCAAGCTGTTAGGTCGTCCCCGTTAGGCGAGAATCACCGCGCTAGCGCTCCCGCGGGATGATCGCTTGACTCATATGGACGTGATGCCGTACGAGCGTAAGCCGCGCCCGTGCAAGGCCGTGGTTCATGATTGCGGTAAGAGGTCTAAGCCACAGAGTCGCACAGATTATCCGAGTGTAGAGGAAATATAAATGCATAAACGATTGGTAACAAGTTCACTGAGTCGTCAATAGCGGAAGTACTGAATAACACAAGTATTGAAGTAAGGCAAACTCTTTATTGATATAAACAAGTGTTACAGGCGGTGTTTAGCCGAGATTATAAATCGCTCAAGCCTCTCTCTCTCCCTCTGAAATAGTAAAAGCGTGTCAAGTGGCTACATTTTTGAAATGATATAGGCGATGTTCCAGCATTATGTCTTGTATATGTGCTTTGGTTTCGGATGCAACGTTCCAAGGCTTCAGAGTGAACTCCACGCCTTAGCACACACGAAGGAGGCATGTAAAACCCCTCGACCAGATTTCAGTATTTTTAGGATTATTTTAACAATTTAGGATTTATGGCAATATTTTATTAATTTATTTTGCTTACATATCCTATTGACTTGTGCACCTGTCCATCACCTAATTATCTGGAGCTTTACCTTGACAGTTATCCCCGAACAAAGTTCACATACCTGTCCTAGACATACCAGACTATTTTTTTTGAATTTTGTGCAAGTCCCAGATGCTTTATTTTGAGCCTCGTTTGAGACGCACAAATATCGTTACAAAGTCTGTATTTATTTCCTATTTTATTTCCTGCTCTTTACCCATCTCTGTACCCCTAGAGAATTGAGGCCAACCTGCACCTGTTTTGCCCAAACAAAAATACATTAATATTCTACACTGAGTATACTACATTTAGTATATTGACACCGTAGAAAAATTATGGCCCTACCTGCCTTTAAATAATTAGAGAACACCATGCGCAATATTTATTAATTAATTAAATACGATGACCCGTATCACCCAGAAACCAGGTCCAACCTCTACCCAGACTCACCCCCATTTCCCCAGGGCCCTCACATAGCAATTTTTCTCAATTCTGTGAATTTTAGCATTTTCAGGAATCGGGTGTTTCCCAGACAATTTCGTAATTGCGCAAATTCTCGAAATATGACCATTATGCAATTTATGAAATTTCAAGGACTTTTCTGCAAATTACAGAGTGAGGTGTCACCCCCTCATTGGCCGGTGAACCTGCACCGTCCATTTGGAGACGGGATCCACCCGAAAAGATCCCGAAAATATCCCAAAATATCTACAAAATATCTTGTAAATATCTTTAGATATTTTACATATTTAATTAATATATTATTCGATAAAAGAAAAAGAAAATAAAATAAAATAAAACCCTAAACCTACCCTGGCCGCAGCCGACCCCCCTAGCCGTCGGCTACCCCCTCCCCCGCCGGAGTAGTCCCCCGCCGGCGCCGAGCCCCCGCCAGACCCTCCCCAACTCCACGGCGCTCCCCCCCCCCCCCCCCCGCTGGCCCTCTCTCCTCAGCCTCCTTCTTCCCTTTCCCCGACCCGATCTAGCCGGCGCGGCGGCGGCGGCCGACCCCCCCCGCCAGCGAGCTCCTCCTCCTCTTCTCCTTCCCCCCCCCCCCGAGCTCCCTCTTTCCCGACCTCCACCACCTCCTCCGTCACTCGCCACCGCCACCCTCCACTCGTCTCCGCCTCCACCTCCTTCACAGACAACCCCACCGCCAGCTTCGCCCACCGCCACCACCTCCGGATCACTCTCGCCTCTGCGACCACCATCTCCGACGCCGCCCTACGCCACCCGACCCCCCCTCGAACCCCCTGAGCAGCCCCGACTCCCGCCGCTGTGAAGCTCGACCTCCACGACGACCCAGCTCCTCCGTCGACGAGCCGATTACCCCGGAACCCTGGCCGCAGCAGCTCCGGACCACCCCGCGATGACCCCGACTCGAGCAGAACCGGACACAGCAGCTGGACACGGCCCGGACACGTCCAGGACACAAATCCTGTGTCGAATCGACACACGGACACGTAAAATTCAGATTCCACGGAGCCCTGTTCAGGTAACCCGTTCTCTCACCTCGTATTTCCGTTTTTGATTCTGTCAGTTGTGACACGTAGGCTACGTAACCCTCTCGGTGCCCGTGCAACCCGCTCGGTGCATCGCGTCCTGTGGCGATCGCGGCACGCGATCCAAAAACAGGAAAAACAACGACCCGATTCACCCCGGAACTGAGTACGCCCCGCCAAACGGGACGACTTAGTCGCACGCGGTCTTTACCGAAATGTGTGCGCTGTTGATACGGACGTGCGGGATTTCGCAGAAGTTGATTTGGATGTGCGTGCACACCGGAATCAACGCGTATCCGTCGACAACGTCCCGTATCCGCCTGTTCTGGAATATGCTGCAACTTTGTGTACACACGTCGGATCGAGACAAAACTTGTGCCATCGGACTCGTAGCAATACGCTGGTCCTGTGATCCAAGTTTGGTTCGATTCTGAGAACGTTGGCAAAATCGTGTATCGTGGGCCCCACAGGCTCCACTTGACAGGCGATTTTGTGATCGGCACATCGGAATCCAGATCTGGACATTCCGTTGGGTTCGTATCGACGTTCTGGACTTGTTGACACTAAGTTTGGCAAATTTGGAGACCTTTGACCCTGACACATTTTTCGGTGCAAAGCGGCCCACATGTGGACCCCGCTTTGACCGAAAACTGTCATTTTTGCCCATGTGTCCAAATTGGACTTAAGGACAGGCGTTTCTAGCTATTTGATATTTTCTGAGACTGTTAGTGATGTTTATTTCAGCATCTGGAGACTTTCCTTCTGAGGCCATAGTTTCTGACACATGGTATTTGACATCTGGATATTACATTTACAGCTCTCTTGCCAGGCAAGTATACCTTGCCTTGTTGTACTGTTTAAATTCAGTTATTATTAGTTACATGTTTATTTATTTTAATATTATATAAATGTGCGCGTCCGAGCAGACTCGGGTGCAGTCAACGATGGCGTTGACGTTAGGACTTGTGTCTGACCTAGTGTCTAGTAGACCCACCTAAAAGTTGTGAAGTTATTGATATAACTTCCCAGGCCTTGACACGTATCATTACACGTCACAGAGTGAGTACATGTAGGGACGCGTGCCTCATGCGCGACTGGCCATCAGTGTGAGCAACACGTGTAGCGGTATTTAGCTCAGTTGTTTATATTTTTGAGACTTGCATCATAGTAGGAGGTGTCCACGTCGTTTTCACGACTTGTACATCTATATTGGGCGCGAAAGATACTAGTAGACGTATGGGACACCCCCTCCTTATATATTCCTGTTGCCTGATACCATGCTGCTCGGAGATGGGGAATTGGTTTTCTTGTTCCCGTTACTGTGCTCCGAGGAGGATGGGATACCCCTTGTGTGTTTTTATCCTTCGTTCCATGCTCTGCAGGGATGGACGATTGCAGAGTTACCCGTGTGATCGGGGGCATATGATACATATACTAGCCAGTCATGACGATTGGTGAATTACGTCAGCATATGTCTATGTAAGCCCCTGATTTTTTCAAATTATTAAAATTGGGATTTTTCACAATTTTCTGGAATTTTCTGGAAATTTTCTGCAATTAAAATCAAGGCTTTCAATAAATAAATGATTTTTAATTGGCAATAAATATTATTAAAATATCATGAAAATAATATTTTTGGATGTAAAATGGAAAACTGGACTTAGGGAAATTTTTCTGGAATTTATCGGGCCCCGGACCTATTTTTAAATCACCTAAAACTATTTTATTTATAAATTAATTTATTATTATTATTATTATTATTATTATTATTATTAATTGTTTTAGCCCGGCCCAACAAGGCCCAGCCCAACCCACCTGTCTCAGCCCGGCCCACGGCCTAGCGGATCGGGTCGGGTCTGCCAGACCCGAACCCGACCCGAGCGACCCGCCACCGACCCGTCAGCCCACTCCCCCACGAACCCATCTTCTCCCCGCGTCCTCCGGCGGCGCCCGCGTCCGGCGCCGCTCCGCCCGGGCCGCGCGCCACGTCGGCCACGTCCCCGCCCTCAGCGCCTGACCCCGCCTTCGGCGCCGCCCCGCTCGGCTTTCCCTCCCCTCGCTCCACCCTATAAAACCTCCGCCGCTCACCCCTCTGCTCCGCCGCTCACTCCGCCGCTCACCCTCTGCTCCGCCGCCCGCTGCAGCCTCGCCACGCCCCGCGCCACCTTCGTCCCCGACGGCCCTGACCGTCTCCTCCTCCTCCCCCTCTCCTCGAGCTCCGCCGCACGCCGGCCCCCGACGAGCAGAACAGCAGCAGCATCAGCCTTGGAGCCGCCTCCCGTCGGCCTCCGGCGCCGCCCCGCCCGTCGACGGGTCCGCCTCGCCCAGGCGAACACTCCCCGACCACCACCGGCCAGCCAGCGCCGCCCAGGCCTCCGGCCGGCCGCCGTAGTCCCGCAAACCCTAACCCTAAATCCCCTTTTCTTCGTGTCGTGTCTGACACGACACGGACACGGTTCGACCCTGTTTTCGGGTCCCCTTCAGGTGCGCGTAACTTTTCGCTCGTAGCTCCGTTTTCAATTCCGTAAATTGCGTTGTGAAGCCTGTATGACCCTCTCGGTGTCCGGACAAACTGTTCGGGGCACCGCGGCCTGTGGTGATCGCACACCGCGATCCAAAAACAGGAAAAACCAGACCCTGTTTCACCCCGGAACCGAGTACGCCCCGCCAAACGGGACGACTTGGTCGCGCACGGTCTTCACAGATACGTGCGCAGCGTCGATACGGACGTGTGAGATTTCACGGAAGCTGATTCGGGTGTGCGTGCACACCGGAATCAACGCGTATCCGCGGACATCGCCCCGTACCCGCCTTTTCGGCAATTCACCCTAACTTCGTGCACACACGTCGGATCGAGACGAAACTTGCGCCATCGGACTCGTAGCGATACGCTGGTCCTGTGGGTCAAGTTTGGTTCGATTCTGAGAACGTTGACGAAATCGCGTGTCGTGGGCCCCACAGGCCCCGCTCGACGGGCGATTTTGTGTTCGGCTCATCGGAATCCAAATCTGGAAGTTCCATTGGGTTCGTATCAGCGTTCCTGACCTGTTGACACTAAGTTTGGTAAATTTGGAGACCGTTGACCCGGACACGTTTTTCGGTGCAAAGCGGGCCCACCGGCGGACCCCGTTTTAACCCGAAACTGCCGTTTTTGCCCTTGTCTCCAAATTGGACCCAAGGACAGGCGTTTCTAGCTAATTGACATCTTCTGAGCGTGATGGTAATGTCTATTTCAGCTTTTGGACTTATCTCTGGACTTTTCCCCCAAGAACCAATTTAATCAGATCCAAACAACAGGCAAGTACCTGCACTTCAAGTTAATCTTTATATTGTGATAATTAATTCTCTGCTCTACTAGTACCCTTATTGATTACACGTAGCGTAAAGTACTGTATTTCATGTCTTGAATATTGGAGTTCATGTCTTGTTTACATATCGGGTGGGAGAATACTAGGAGGCATGTAGTTTACCCTTCCCCAGGTCCAGATACTAGCTGTTGGTACGCGACTGTACCATCAGCCTTATACTTGATCATTCCAGACACTAGTCGTCTATGACGGCCTTATTAGCCTTATAAACCCCTACATGCCAACTATGTATTCTAAATACACAAGTTCACACACATAGTTCTAGTCTTGTTATATTTCTTGCTGACTGTGCAGTTTCATTTCCTGTTTCACTTTATTTTCCTGCTTTCTCATATTCCTATTTATAGCATTAAACTCTGAGATATTGATGTTCCTTATGCAATTTCCTTAACATGATATTCAATATTTAATTGTCATAAATATTTAGTTTAATCTTGTTGTGCACTGTGTACTTTGCTCCTTTCCTGACTGGATCCGTTGTTTAGGCGATGATGAGAACCTTGCCCCTACCTATTATGGACCCTATGAGCCAGCAGGTGATACAGTTGCAGAGCCGGTTCCCACCCAGGAAACTACTCCTGCAGAGTAGTTAGCAGTAGCTATCTTTATTCTATTTCTTATCTTATTAATCGGGTTTGTCCCCGATTTCATTCTGAATTTCTGTACTAAACAATTGAATCTGTTGTCACATTTATTTCAGTTACAATCTTAAGTTTCCATTCTCATTATTATCTTGCTTATGTTAATTGTGAATGAGCTAGTTTAGTTAAGTGTGGATTTGGTCTAGACAGCGTACTACCGCCGATTCTGCGGCGTAGGCTGGACGTGCCCACGCACTCGTGCCCGAATATCCGGGTGCGGGTCGTGACACGTTTTTGTGGTGGCCCATGCAGGTCAAACGACTAAATTGTTCGGTTTCAACTTAGGGACCGAACAGGCCTGCAATCAGATTGAGGATTCTAGGGAAAAGCTCATTCACAGTATAGGGTCCTTATTTCAATTCTTGATATCATTTCTGCTCAATTTTCCTATCGCCTTTGATTTCCAAGTATTCTATTCTGATTCTCCTATCCCTTAATCTTTCAGAATGGTCCAGACCAGGAACACAGTAGGAGGCACATCAGAACCAGCTGAGCAGAATGTGCCCGAAACTCTTGCACTCCCGCCGCCTCCATCTGTTCCAGCAGTTACTCTAGATGGGATACAACTACTTGGAGTGTTCCAGGGACTAGTGGAATCCCAGAAAGAACAGACTGCACTTCTGCGGACCAGCCTCTCGGAAGCTATTAAGTCCCAGGAGTCGCCACTCAAGAGGCCAGGAAGTGCCAAAGACTTCAAGAACCTTAGGCCTCTGGAATTCTACGGAACTGAGGGCATTCTCTACGCGGATGAGTGGATAGAGAATGTCGAGAGACTCCTGAAGACTGCTCGGGTTTCCGATGATCTCAAGGTGGAGTCTGCAAGCCTGCAACTGTTCGACATTGCTCGAACCTGGTTCAGAGATGAACCCCAACTATCTGCTCCCGACATCACCTGGGAGGACTTCAAGAGGCTATTCAAGGAGAAATTCTACCCCGAAGTGGCTCGGGAAGCTCTCGAAAGCCAATTCGAGAGACTGGAACAAGGTAACATGACTGTTGATGAATATACTGCTGAATTTAGCAGGTTAAGCCACTTTGCGGAGTACATGGTTCGTACCCCGGAGGACAGAGCCCGTAGATTCAAGAAGGGGCTATCTCCGGATATCCGCCTTGCTGTCACCACCAGCCGAGCTCGCACCTATGAGGAAATCCTGAGCGTGGCACAAGGCGTTGAGAGAGACATGGGGCATAAGCTAAAGCGAGAGAGAGATACCGGAAATGTGGGACCCAACAAACGCCTTTTTCAACAACAACAACAACAGCAGAGGTCCCCGCAGCAAGCCCAGCGTCCTCTTCCTCGAGCTCCAGCACCCCAACATCAAGCTCAAGGGCAGACCCAACGAGTTCCCACTTGTGGCTTTTGTCGAAAACAAGGTCACACCTGGCAAGTTTGTAGGATGAGACTAGGTGTCTGTCTATATTGTGGATCAACAGAACATCTAGTGAGGGACTGCCCCACTGCTCCAGGACGCGGACAAGCTTACGTGATGACCGTGGAGAACGCGCAAACTCTGGAAGCAGCTAATGCGCGTAAGTGATTCGTAGATATCTCTTCTAGTATTGTTTTTGTGCCTATTGGTTCGTGACCTCAGCCCCAACCTAGTAATTTTGAACTTGCTAAATAACCTAGTATGCTTTTAAAATTTGATAACTGTTTTAGAGACTTTTTGCTATTGTGCTTTTGTGTTAATTTGTGACTTCAATAATTTGCACCTCCTTTCATCATTATCTAGCGCACTTAAATTTTGCTGAACTTGATATATGCTGCTATTTATAGCCTAGTTTTGCAAGCTTACCCTTTATCGGGCTTGTTCATGACACATGTATTATTGAGGCCTGATCAACCCCACTAATACAAGTGTCTACTCAGAATCAGTGTACTACGGTCTGATCAACCTTAGTGCATTTTGATTCGCACTTCGCACGACTACCTTACGTGGATTGAGAGATATAGTGACTAGTATACTTGCCCTTAAATGTGTCCGAGCATATCGTATCAGTTACATAATTACACTGATATGAGCATGCGGAGAAATG
This sequence comes from Iris macrosiphon, assembly GCA_036927795.1. Classification (NCBI taxonomy): domain Eukaryota; kingdom Viridiplantae; phylum Streptophyta; class Magnoliopsida; order Asparagales; family Iridaceae; genus Iris; species Iris macrosiphon. The sequence goes on from JAYESA010000013.1 coordinate 12,457,965, forward strand.
ATTACCAGAATAGAATCTCAATCCATAACCGCCTGACAATCCCCATTAGAAATCTTTAAACACCTTGATCCCTATACCTCTGTTCTACCACCACGCCCTTAAACTCTTTATTATTAACCCTCGTCTTCCCTTATTTCGGAAAGACAAAATCCTGTGTTTGAGATAAGTTTGATTTGTAGTGCTAGATGATAACCCTTTATGACTAGGCAATACCCTAGGTGATGTGTTTTGTGTTGCAGACTTAAGGATTCAATACCATGATTTATTAAATTGGACCTAGCCTTACTAGTTGTACAGCCTTAGAGGATATATGGGTAAAAATTATAAGTTGGGTAGCGACCGCAATGTCTACCTGAGAGAAACCCGTTGGACTGTAATCAAGTGAGATTGGACAGAGAGAACCCTGCTATAATTTTAAATTTCGAGGACGAAATTTTTATAAGTTGGGTAGATTGTAAGCCCCTGATTTTTTCAAATTATTAAAATTGGGATTTTTCACAATTTTCTGAAATTTTCTGGAAATTTTCTGCAATTAAAATCAAGGCTTTCAATAAATAAATGATTTTTAATTGGCAATAAATATTATTAAAATATTATGAAAATAATATTTTTGGATGTAAAATGGAAAAGTGGACTTAGAAAAATTTTTCTGGAATTTATCGGGCCCCGGACCTATTTTTAAATCACCTAAAACTATTTTATTTATAAATTAATTTATTATTATTATTATTATTATTATTATTATTATTATTATTATTATTATTATTATTATTGTTATTAATTGTTTTAGCCCGGCCCAACAAGGCCCAGCCCAACCCACCTGTCTCAGCCCGGCCCACGGCCTAGCGGATCGGGTCGGGTCTGCCAGACCCGAACCCGACCCGAGCGACCCGCCACCGACCCGTCAGCCCACTCCCCCACGAACCCATCTTCTCCCCGCGTCCTCCGGCGGCGCCCGCGTCCGGCGCCGCTCCGCCCGGGCCGCGCGCCACGTCGGCCACGTCCCCGCCCTCAGCGCCTGACCCCGCCTTCGGCGCCGCCCCGCTCGGCTTTCCCTCCCCTCGCTCCACCCTATAAAACCTCCGCCGCTCACCCCTCTGCTCCGCCGCTCACTCCGCCGCTCACCCTCTGCTCCGCCGCCCGCTGCAGCCTCGCCACGCCCCGCGCCACCTTCGTCCCCGACGGCCCTGACCGTCTCCTCCTCCTCCCCCTCTCCTCGAGCTCCGCCGCACGCCGGCCCCCGACGAGCAGAACAGCAGCAGCATCAGCCTTGGAGCCGCCTCCCGTCGGCCTCCGGCGCCGCCCCGCCCGTCGACGGGTCCGCCTCGCCCAGGCGAACACTCCCCGACCACCACCGGCCAGCCAGCGCCGCCCAGGCCTCCGGCCGGCCGCCGTAGTCCCGCAAACCCTAACCCTAAATCCCCTTTTCTTCGTGTCGTGTCCGACACGACACGGACACGGTTCGACCCTGTTTTCGGGTCCCCTTCAGGTGCGCGTAACTTTTCGCTCGTAGCTCCGTTTTCAATTCCGTAAATTGCGTTGTGAAGCCTGTATGACCCTCTCGGTGTCCGGACAAACTGTTCGGGGCACCGCGGCCTGTGGTGATCGCACACCGCGATCCAAAAACAGGAAAAACCAGACCCTGTTTCACCCCGGAACCGAGTACGCCCCGCCAAACGGGACGACTTGGTCGCGCACGGTCTTCACAGATACGTGCGCAGCGTCGATACGGACGTGTGAGATTTCACGGAAGCTGATTCGGGTGTGCGTGCACACCGGAATCAACGCGTATCCGCGGACATCGCCCCGTACCCGCCTTTTCGGCAATTCACCCTAACTTCGTGCACACACGTCGGATCGAGACGAAACTTGCGCCATCGGACTCGTAGCGATACGCTGGTCCTGTGGGTCAAGTTTGGTTCGATTCTGAGAACGTTGACGAAATCGCGTGTCGTGGGCCCCACAGGCCCCGCTCGACGGGCGATTTTGTGTTCGGCTCATCGGAATCCAAATCTGGAAGTTCCATTGGGTTCGTATCAGCGTTCCTGACCTGTTGACACTAAGTTTGGTGAATTTGGAGACCGTTGACCCGGACACGTTTTTCGGTGCAAAGCGGGCCCACCGGCGGACCCCGTTTTAACCCGAAACTGCCGTTTTTGCCCTTGTCTCCAAATTGGACCCAAGGACAGGCGTTTCTAGCTAATTGACATCTTCTGAGCGTGATGGTAATGTCTATTTCAGCTTTTGGACTCATCTCTGGACTTTTCCCCCAAGAACCAATTTAATCAGATCCAAACAACAGGCAAGTACCTGCACTTCAAGTTAATCTTTATATTGTGATAATTAATTCTCTGCTCTACTAGTACCCTTATTGATTACACGTAGCGTAAAGTACTGTATTTCATGTCTTGAATATTGGAGTTCATGTCTTGTTTACATATCGGGTGGGAGAATACTAGGAGGCATGTAGTTTACCCTTCCCCAGGTCCAGATACTAGCTGTTGGTACGCGACTGTACCATCAGCCTTATACTTGATCATTCCAGACACTAGTCGTCTATGACGGCCTTATTAGCCTTATAAACCCCTACATGCCAACTATGTATTCTAAATACACAAGTTCACACACATAGTTCTAGTCTTGTTATATTTCTTGCTGACTGTGCAGTTTCATTTCCTGTTTCACTTTATTTTCCTGCTTTCTCATATTCCTGTTTATAGCATTAAACTCTGAGATGTTGATGTTCCTTATGCAATTTCCTTAACATGATATTCAATATTTAATTGTCATAAATATTTAGTTTAATCTTGTTGTGCACTGTGTACTTTGCTCCTTTTCTGACTGGATCCGTTGTTTAGGCGATGATGAGAACCTTGCCCCTACCTATTATGGACCCTATGAGCCAGTAGGTGATACAGTTGCAGAGCCGGTTCCCACCCAGGAAACTACTCCTGCAGAGTAGTTAGCAGTAGCTATCTTTATTCTATTTCTTATCTTATTAATCGGGTTTGTCCCCGATTTCATTCTGAATTTCTGTACTAAACAATTGAATCTGTTGTCACATTTATTTCAGTTGCAATCTTAAGTTTCCATTCTCATTATTATCTTGCTTATGTTAATTGTGAATGAGCTAGTTTAGTTAAGTGTGGATTTGGTCTAGACAGCGTACTACCGCCGATTCTGTGGCGTAGGCTGGACGTGCCCACGCACTCGTGCCCGAATATCCGGGTGCGGGTCGTGACACGTCTAACCTACACATTCCCATGCGTACTAACAAGGTCTTTAAATTGCATTCACTTAGATGGTTAGCACACCCTATTTATTTATTCAGTATTTACATTATGGCATAATTTTCTATATCTTGTTATGTCCCTCTGAGTACCTGGTCCCCTGCCAGGTGTATATGTTCTTGAGTATTCGTAGGAGAGCAGATCCGGACATGTTACGTATATTCCGAGGAGGTCTTCTCTTCGAGCCTCGTGATGGTCATATGTTGTTCTTATATGGTGTGTATCTGATTCTTTTTTATATTCTATTTCGGCAGTAGATTTATTTCCATCTGACTGTCATTCTTAGATATCTGTATTGAGATCTAGTTACATGGTTATTGGTTATTCATATTTAATTTCTGTGGATGAGATTTAGATATTACCCTGTGACTTTTAATTAGTTTTTACCACTTATGAATTATTGTTCATTATACAGCGTACGCTCGTATATATGGTTTCCATATATTGGAGTTATCATATATACAGGCGGCTGGCATGGTTACGTATCCTAGTCCTACGTATTTTGGGACGGGGCATGACAAGGCATCTGCACCGAACGAGATTCTTTTGCACCCTGCAAGCAATCTGGTGGGTTATCAGTACATGAATGCACTGGTGGGGAGGCTACTTGTCCGCTCGACAAATCCAAACACGTTATATAGGTTCCGTGCACCATCTATTTTGTTATCTTTCTATTCTTACCTTATGATCAGTTTTATGGCAATGATGAATAGCCTAACTCGTGTGGCAATGCGCCGTATAACATAAGAGAAAACACGACGAGACTTACCAACTTACCATTTGTCCTTTCCTGCCCAAGGCAAACCAAGTAAATTCAAGCACGAGCATATATATGACAAATCCAGGGGCAATAGCATATGCAAACACAAGTATAGTGAGCGAGATTGTGTTTCAGGTGCACGAGTTACACAGATTATCCGAAAGTGTTGCTTTGGATGTTCAAATATTTCTATTACTCACAAGTGTCTCATATTCATATCGTTCAGCTATTTCAGATTTATTGGATACGATGCAATGACTCGCACGCAGATTGTCGCTAAGCGAGGATGACTTATCTATATGAACAGAAGGTCACTGGCAAAGCTATAAAGGACAAGATCTATAGTCTCGTGACGGAACGAGGTGCAACGCTTGATACAAAATGAGCAACTTACAGGCGAACAAAGAATAACGAAGAGCCATTGCACGCCGTCCCGCCGATACAAACGACTATCATGGGTAGACGGCTAATCCAAGGTAGTATGCCCTACCAAGGCCCAAATACCGTGTATTGTATAAACCCCCTATTTTTTCAAAATTTTAAAAACTGGATTTTTTCACAACTTTCTAGAATTTTCTGGGAATTTTCTGTAATTTAAAAACAGGGTTTGAATTATTCAATGATTTTTAAATAATAATAAACAGTATTAAAATATTATGGAAATAATATTTTTGGGTGTAAAATAAAAAACTGGACTTAGGGCAATTTTTCTGGAATTTATCGGACCCCGGACCTATTTTTAAAACACCTAAAACTATTTATTTATTTATTTATTTATTTATTTATTAATTGTTTTATTATTATTATTATTATTATTATTATTTAAAAAAAAATATAACCCAGCCCAGCCCGGCCCACGAACCCAGCCCGCGGCCCTTGGGCCAGCCCACCCTGCCCAGCGGGTCGGGTCGGATCTGCCGCCGCCCGACCCGCACCCGACCGACCCGTCTCCCCCTCTCCCCCACAACCCGCGCTGCTCCCCGCGTTACCCGCCGCCTTCGCCGCGCCCTCCGCCCGCTCCGGCCGCCCACGCCTCCACGCCACCCACGTCCCCGCCCCGCTCGGCCCCGCCCCCTCTCTCCCCTCGCCTATAAATTCCCCCCTCCCGTCAGCCCCTCTCCGGCCAGACCTCCCCCACGACCACCACCCGCCACCGCTTGCCTCGTCGGCCGACGCCACCTGCCCGCAGCCCCCTCCGCCGCGCTCAGCCACCCCCTCCTCCTTCCTCCTTCCCTCGTCGACGCAGCGGCCACCGCAGCAACAGCGGCAACAGCAGCAGCCAGCGCCTCCGCCGCGCCGCCCCCAGCGCCGCCGCACCGCCACAACGCGTGCCCCCGGCCCTCCGTCGCAGTCCAGCCGCCGCCTAGCCGCCGTCCCCGCCGGAGTTCGGCCAGAAACCCTAACCCTAGATTCTTTTCCTGTGTCCGACACGTGTCGGACACGATTCGGATCCCGATTTTCGGGTCCCGTTCAGGTGCGTGTATCTTCTTGCTCGTAGCTCTGTTTTCGATTCCGCAAATTTCGTTGCGAAGCCTGTATGACCCTCTCGGTGTCCGGACAAACCGTTCGGGGCATCGCGTCCTGTGGTGATCGCACACCGCGATCCAAAAACAGGAAAAAATCAGACCCTGTTTTACCCCGGAACTGAGTACGCCCCGCCAAACGGGATGACTTGGTCACGCGCGGTCTTCACAGATATGTGCGCATCGTCGATACGGACGTGTAGGATTTCGCGGAAGCTGATTCGGGTGTGCGTGCACACCGGAATCAACGCGTATCCGCGAACATCGCCCCGTATCTGTACTTTCTGGAACGCGCCCTAACTTTGTGTACACACGTCGGATCGAGACGAAACTTGCGCCATCGGACTCGTAGCGATACACTGGTCCTGTGGGTCAAGTTTGGTTCAATTCTGAGAACGTTGACAAAATCGCGTGTTGTGGGCCCCACAGGCCTCGCTCGACGGGCGATTTTGTGTTCGGCTCATCGGCATCCAATTCTGAAAGTTCCGTTGGGTTCATATCAGCGTTTCTGACCTGTTGACACTGAGTTTGGTAAATTTGGAGATCGTTGACCCGGACGCATTTTTCGGTGCAAAGCGGGCCCACCGGTGGACCCCGTTTTGGCCCGAAACTGCCGTTTTTGTCTTTGTCTCCAAATTGGACCCAAGGACAGGCGTTCCTAGTTGATTGATATTTTCTGGATCTGATGGTGATGTTTGTTTCAGCAACCGAAATACCGTCTGCGAATCCAGCCGAAGTCAGAACTGCAAACATAGCCGGAACCACAGGCAAGTGTACCTTGCCAAACCCTGCAGATTGCTAATTATTTTCTGGATTTAATTATGCAATAATGGACAAGTAAAGCTTGCCAAATCTCAGTAATTCTTGACATAGTGGATTTCTTGTGGAATTAAATATAAACATGTTTAACTGCTTAACCTAGGAAACGAGTGACGTGCTTAGTGTCCGCTCATAGTCGGATGCCAACTCCGTACGCGGGGTTGCGTAACGTCACATAGACATGGATATCGAGACCCGATAATTCTCGTACTTGTCCTATCAAGTACACCAGAACCCAGGACACTTGACACTATTCCATGAGACAGAGTCTTCTTGAGTCATTCGAGGTGATTCTGTATAGGATGCATGTTGTATGACATAGACTTTACATTCTTAAACAATTGATTCATAGCTATCAGACTTGCTGCATTAGTTTAATCGTGCGTGACATGGACATGAGGCATCGTGGACATGAGACGTGGGATTACATTGGGTGGGGAGAGACACACAGACTACAGGCTGATATTATATATAAAACATAGTATATATCATAGTGTAATTCATAGTTATTGCCGCTACCGGCTCCCCGACACAGAGCTTGTAGTGGCTTCAGCCTGAATTCTAGTGCTGCTCTCATATTGCATATCACTTAGCTGGTTACATAGCTTACCCTCTTGTTTAATTATCTGCTGCACTGTATTTATTTTGGCTTGTATTTTCTGTACCTTACTGTCCCCTGAGGACCTGGATCCGGATTATGTCCCCAGGTACAGCTGAAGAGAATTACCCGGAGGTGTACGGTACCGGAGCACTCCTTGGAGCAGAACAAGGAACAGAGGACGAAGTAGTGGCCGAAGATTTCTCCTGAGCACCGGCTTCAACTACACAGTATTTCCACTTCCAGCATTTCATTTCCTGTCTTTTCTCCTTAAATGTAACAGAATAATTTCTCGGACTGTTTCCCGAGATAACCTTATTTGATATTGCATATTTATTTCCATTGTATGATTTTTGGCAATTAATCTGTGTTATTTCTGTGGATGAGATTAGAAATACCTGAGACTTGTACTTAGTACTGCTAGACTACAGCTTAAGCATGCCCTGATGGATCCATTAAATTGGGTTGTCCATCGGTGCGTGCTGCTGGCCATTGCTCACGTGCTCAGTCCCTCGGCATTTTGGGACTGGGACGTGACATGGTTTTTGTGGTGGCCCATACAGGTCAACGACTAAATTGTTCGGTTTCAACTTAGGGACCGAACAGGCCTGCAATAAAATAGGATAAATTTTAGGATCTCATCCACTTGCTTGAATCATTTTTGATATCTGTATCGTATTCGAACTAACTTGAACTTGCATCTTGCCTTGATTCCTGTACGCCTCTTATTGGTTATTTTGGATACAGGGAAATGGACCCATAAGAGTGCAACGAGACTCCCGCCAGAACACCACAAGCTACAGGTGTCACCTATGACGACGAAGTGACACCAGTCGGAGGAATCCCCACAACTCAACAGAGCCATCCGGCAGGTCAACCTACCTCCCAATTCCGGCGCGATGATATTCTACCTCCGCCGCAGTTCGTCCCACCAATGCCCGTGTTCCCACCAGGACAGCCAATCGACGGGCAGCAGATATTCCAAATGATCTACGCGATGATGCAAGCGCAGCAATAAGTCCAACACGAGGCTCAGCGTCGCGAAGCTAATTTCTGGAGGGACAGCATCGTAACTGTACTGGAGCAGGCCAACCTACCAGCTCGACGGCCATCGACGGGCTCAATCACTGACTTTCGCCAACTAAAGCCCCGCACTTTCTCCGGCAAGGAAGAGCCCACAGAAGTTCATGAATGGCTCACCAACATTCGGCATCAACTTGAAGCAGCTGAGCTTCCACGAGAACGCTGGATGACTGTCGTCCGAATGCAATTAACGGACAATGCCCATCACTGGTGGCTATCCGAGGAGACACGGCTCGGACCAGACCGAGTCACTTGGGAGGAGTTCTCCAGACTCTTCCAGGAGATGTACATTCCTGCCATCGCTCGATCAGAACTGCGGGACAAGTTTAATCGCCTCACTCAGGACTCTATGACGGTGGAAGAGTATAACGCAGAATTCATTCGTCTGAGCCGCTTCGCCCCAACCCTGATCCCGACAGAGGAAGAGAAGGCCGAGAAGTTCTTCGACGGACTGAACTTCGAGCTACAGAGACTCATCGGATCCGTCGCACCTACATCCTACTCAGATGTTCTCGCTGCAGCCCGACGCCTAGAACGCGTCACCAGGAGGGAGTCTCGCCACAAGCGGCCAATCGCCTCAGCACCAGACAGAACATCACCAGGAGAATCTGCAAAGAGATCTCACACGCACCAGCCACCGAGGACAGCTTCGCAGACCCTTCCTACCTGTCACTACTGCGGCAAGATAGGCCATGTCGAGAGGGACTGTAGACGCAAGTTGGAATTATGCCTGATTTGTGGCACCAATCAACACATAGCCAAGGACTGTCCCCAGCATCGAGATGGAGCACCGAGGGCGAACCAACCAGCTTCACCAGCACCGAGGCCACCTCTGGCACCTCAGGCGACACTCTTCCAGCAAGCCCAACAGCAGCAGAGGAATCTATCTCAAGGACGAGGACAAGCCTACGCGATGACTGTGCAGGAAGCCGATGCGAGTAAGTGATTCGCAGTTATCCGTTTTAGTCTTGTTGTAGTTCGTGGCCGTTGGTTCGTGACCTCAGCCCCAACCTAGTAATCTGTAACTTGTTAATAACAACCTGGTTTTCATAAAAGTTATAGTTTTCACTAGATTTTCCTGGAAAGTGTAAACTTTCAATTTTTAGGGAAACGGTATTTCCCTGAAGTCTCTTGTGATATATTTTTCAAACGATGCTTGCGACCGCGTCATCTCTGTTGACCGATTATTCTTTGATTGCGAGGACGCAATCCTCTTAAGGGGGTAGATTGTAAATCTCCTAATTTTTTAAAATTTTAAAAACTGGATTTTTTCACAACTTTCTAGAATTTTCTGGGAATTTTCTGTAATTTAAAAATAGGGTTTGAATTATTTAATGATTTTTAAATGATAATAAACAGTATTAAAATATTATGGAAATAATATTTTTGGGTGTAAAATGAAAAACTGGGCTTAGGACAATTTTTCTGAAATTTATCGGACCCCGGACCTATTTTTAAAACACCTAAAACTATTTATTTAATTAATTATTTATTTATTTATTAATTGTTTTATTATTATTATTATTATTATTATTTAAAATATATATATATATAACCCAGCCCAGCCCGGCCCACGAACCCAGCCCGCGGCCCTTGGGCCGGCCCACCCTGCCCAGCGGGTCGGGTCGGATCCGCCGCCGTCCGACCTGCACCCGACCGACCCGTCTCCCCCTCTCCCCCACAACCCGCGCTGCTCCCCGCGTTACCCGCCGCCTCTGCCGCGCCCTACGCCCGCTCCGGCCGCCCACGCCTCCACGCCACCCACGTCCCCGCCCCTCTCGGCCCCGCCCCCTCTCTCCCCTCGCCTATAAATTCCCCCCCCCGTCAGCCCCTCTCCGGCCAGACCTCCCCCACGACCACCACCCGCCACCGCTTGCCTCGCCGGCCGACGCCACCTGCCCGCAGCCCCCTCCACCGCGCTCAGCCACCCCCTCCTCCTTCCTCCTCCCCTCGTCGACGCAGCGGCCACCGCAGCAACAGCGGCAACAGCAGCAGCCAGCGCCTCCGCCGCCGTCCCCGCGCCGCCGCGCCGCCCCCAGCGCTGCCGCACCGCCATGACGCGTGCCCCCGGCCCTCCGTCGCAGTCCAGCCGCCGCCTAGCCGCCGTCCCCGCCGGAGTTCGGCCAGAAACCCTAACCCTAGATTCTTTTCCTGTGTCCGACACGTGTCGGACACGATTCGGATCTCGATTTTCGGGTCCCGTTCACGTGCGTGTATCTTCTTGCTCGTAGCTCTGTTTTCGATTCTGCAAATTTTGTTGCGAAGCCTGTATGACCCTCTCGGTGTTCGGATAAACCGTTCGGGGCATCGCGTCCTGTGGTGATCGCACACCGCGATCCAAAAAAGGAAAAAACCAGACCCTGTTTTACCCCGGAACTGAGTACGCCCCGCCAAACGGGATGACTTGGTCGCGCGCGGTCTTCACAGATACGTGCGCATCATCGATACGGACGTGTGGGATTTCACGAAAGCTGATTCGGGTGTGCGTGCACACCGGAATCAACGCGTATCCGCGGACATCGCCCCATATCCGTACTTTCTGGAACGCGCCCTAACTTTGTGTACACACGTCAGATCGAGACAAAACTTGCGCCATCGGACTCGTAGCGATACGCTGGTCCTGTGGGTCAAGTTTGGTTCGATTCTGAGAACGTTGACAAAATCGCGTGTCGTGGGCCCCACAGGCCCTGCTCGACGGACGATTTTGTGTTCGGCTCATCGGAATCCAATTCTGAAAGTTCCATTGGGTTCGTATCAGCGTTTCTGACCTGTTGACACTGAGTTTGGTAAATTTGGAGACCGTTGACCCGGACGCGTTTTTCGGTGCAAAGCGGGCCCACCGGTGGACCCCGTTTTGGCCCGAAACTGCCGTTTTTGTCTTTGTCTCCAAATTGGACCCAAGGACAGGCGTTCCTAGCTGATTGATATTTTTTGGATCTGATGGTGATGTTTGTTTCAGCAACCGGAATACCGCCTGCGAATCCAGCCGAAGTCAGAACTGCAAACATAGCCGGAACCACAGGCAAGTGTACCTTGCCAAACCCTACAGATTGCTAATTATTTTTTGGATTTAATTATGCAATAATGGACAAGTAAAGCTTGCCAAATCTCAGTAATTCTTGACATAATGGATTTCTTGTGGAATTAAATATAAACATGTTTAACTGCTTAACCTAGGAAACGAGTGACGTGCTTAGTGTCCGCTCATAGTCGGATGCCAACTCCGTACGCGGGATTGCGTAATGTCACATAGACATGGATATCGAGACCCGATAATTCTCGTACTTGTCCTATCAAGTACACCAGAACCCAGGACACTTGACACTATTCCATGAGACAGAGTCTTCCTGAGTCATTCGAGGTGATTCTGTATAGGATGCATGTTGTATGACATAGACTTTACATTCTTAAGCAATTGATTCATAGCTATCAGACTTGCTGCATTAGTTTAATCGTGCGTGACATGGACATGAGGCATCGTGGACATGAGACGTGGGATTACATTGGGTGGGGAGAGACACACAGACTACAGGCTGATATTATATATAAAACATAGTATATATCATAGTATAATTCATAGTTATTGCCGCTACCGGCTCCCCGACACAGAGCTTGTAGTGGCTTCAGCCTGAATTCTAGTGCTGCTCTCATATTGTATATCACTTAGCTGGTTACATAGCTTACCCTCTTGTTTAATTATCTGCTGCACTGTATTTATTTTGGCTTGTATTTTCTGTACCTTGCTGTCCCCTGAGGACCTGGATCCGGATTATGTCCCCAGGTACAGCTGAAGAGAATTATCCAGAGGTGTACGGTACCGGAGCACTCCTTGGAGCAGAACAAGGAACAGAGGACGAAGTAGTGGCCGAAGATTTCTCCTGAGCACCGGCTTCAACTACACAGTATTTCCATTTCCAGCATTTCATTTCCTGTCTTTTCTCCTTAAATGTAACAGAATAATTTCTCGGATTGTTTCCCGAGATAACCTTATTTGATATTGTATATTTATTTCCATTGCATGATTTCTGGCAATTAATCTGTGTTATTTCTGTGGATGAGATTAGAAATACCTGAGACTTGTACTTAGTACTGCTAGACTACAGCTTAAGCATGCCCTGATGGATCCATTAAATTGGGTTGTCCATCGGTGCGTGCTGCTGGCCATTGCTCACGTGCTCAGTCCCTCGGCATTTTGGGACTGGGGCGTGACATATTGTCCGACCCAAAGCCGGCATCGCTTACCATAACTGACTTTGTCCTACAATACACCAAACATTCCTCCTAGGCTGGTACGATCCCGGTGTCCCGCTGGTCATCCGAGGAACCACATACCTCATGCACGAGTTGTCTATGACCATGCAAGTCTTGGGTCATTCCAGATTCACAACATGACATAATAATTCTTGATTCTTTTGCTGAACGAACATTGCTCCACGAGCTGTGATTTATGCTTTACTTAACATGATTCTCATTCAGAATTAAACTTGACTTGATGCATTCCCCTGGTTCGGGAATTGCCTTGGTGACCTAACGATCCCGGATACTTGCAGGTACATATTGCATAGAAGAACTATTCGATAGGCTCCTGGCTAACTAGATGCATGCACGATACGATATCGCTCTTGATTGTGGCATGATTTTATGTAGCAAACATTGAAGTGAGGCAATGAGTACAAACTACACTAAGCATGCAAGCATGCATTTATATTTGAAACTCAATCATTACGTTGGCGCGGCCTAAGGGTAAGCCGAGGAGTGAAACCGTAAAGGGACATACCGAGCGACATAATCTAGGGTCGTGCAGTGTAGCAAGTGAACAGTGCACTACAGAGTATACGTATATCGTTCTACTCGAGGCATAGCGGGGTCTAGTTGCACAAGGCAAATGTAGCATGCGAGGGTCCACATTTAAGCAAACTTTCATTTCTATGTTTTAACATAAGCAATACAAGTTATGATTATTTCCTTAGCTAGGTGCGTTGTATTCTCATTAGCATGCAGGGATGATTCTCCTAGCGACTAGCATGAAATATTAATATTTTAAGTGTGTTGGCTAAGCAAAGACAAGTTCATCGTAGCCACCCACCTTAACGATGATTCGTCTCGATCGAGCGATACTCCGAGCGAGCCTTTGAAAGCCTAAGCCGGAACTCCTGAAGAGCCAAGTCTGAAAATACTTTTGCCTCAAACGAGTATTCTCGCTGAGCAAAGCGGGTCGGGTCATAGCACTTTTGTCGTTTGAATTGGCAGTCCGCTTGAGCGGAACGGTTCGTTACATTATACACCACTCAGAAAAAGTCTCGTCCTCGAGACTTCCTGAGCGCAGGCCGTTTGTCACTACCCAATTCTAGAAAATATGATTTTTTTTTAATTTGGTAAATTGTGTGTTGATCATAAATAATTGTATTTATATTTAATAAGTTGGTTGTATTATTTTTTTTTATTGGTTGTTTAAGGGTTTTGGCTAGTCTGGACCCATGTCAGACCCTAGTGGACCCATGTCAGACCCAACCAACACCCTTGTCAAACTTATTTAGGGATTTAGAATAGTTATTATATTTTTAATTAGCTAATTTGAGTGTTTTGGATTAGTTAGAATAGTTTTAGAAAAACCCTAAACCTAAACCCAAGTTGGATGACTTAGTGGAGGGCATTTTAGTCATTGTATTATATGTAACCCTACTTTATGTACATGGCTGCCCCTCCCCCCCTAACCCTGATTCCACATGCTTGGCCGAACCCCCCCTCCCCTTTCCTTCATTCCATTCTTCTTTTCTCCATTTCCACTCTCCATTCTTTTCTTCTTTCCTTTTTTCCAATTTCTTCTCCATTTCAAGTAAGTTCTCACCTTCCTTCTCTTCCTTCATCTACTTCTTCTATAGATGTAAATTCTAACCCTTTATTTTTCTCTAACCTAGGTGTGTAGAGCCTAGACTTGGTGTAGAGGCTTGGCTTGGAGGCTTGGAGGCTTGAGGGTGGTGATTTCTAGGGTTTTGGAGACTTTGGCCTTGGGATTCCAACTCCCAAGAGAAAACCCTAACTTTTCTCTTAGTGATTTCTCTAATATAGTGTAATTAGTATTTTTAGAACCTTCCTAGACCTTAGGACTACCCATGGGAGGAAGTTGTAGCTTGTTTGGTTGTATTTGGAGACTTTGACATTAGGTTTTGTGTCAATTTTGGGTGAAATCCGAGATTGGCCCAATTGTGGGTGATGTCCTAGGTTAGACGTACGTGTCCCCGTTTGGACACGTGAGATCGTATAGTGGAGTTTTGGGCATTTCGGACAATTTGGGGGTTTTTCGTCGCCGCGGGTTCCACATGCATGTGGGATTTTGCCACGGACCTAGAATCGGAGAGTTAGTATTTTTTTCTAGGTTCTAGACATCGATTAGAACTCGTGGGTAAATTTTGGGTCAATTCTGAGTATATTTGGTGTGTGTTTCACGAGGTATCGTAAGCCGCACACCAAGTGTTCCTCGAAATAATCAAATGGCCATTTCGACTTGGTTTCTAGGTTTCGGGCTTGTGCGCGGGTTGGTTGAGCTTCGGGGAGTGTGTATTAGGGTTCTCGAGTTATATATATATATATATGTGTGGGGGTGGGGGTGGGTGGGGGGGTGGTGTTTGTGGTATTAAACGAAAGAATGAAAGTGTATTTCAATGACAGGGTTTATGCGAAACCCGCGCCCTTTGGTTTACAAACAAACTTGTACAATGTAATCCTATACGAGGATATAGGAGTATAATTTATTTAATCTGGGTAAATATTGCTATAGGTGTCTGATCTGCAGTCGATCACTTTAGCCCTTGGACCACACGATGTTGAAGAAGTGCCGTGGAAGACGGGAAGCAGCTTCGAAGGTTGCAGGAGAGGGTGGATGCACGATGCCAAGGTCGTCGATCCCTACTCTTTGCCTGAGCTCCGGACTCTTCTCTCCTTCTCTCTCTCTCTCTCTTTTTACCAATTCTCCGACCTGGTTCGATCTTCCAAATTGTCGACCTTGTTCCCCATTGATAGGGGTCTCTGTTTATAGAGTTTTGGTGACAGTGACCACTCCGTCGGTGTAACAACCGAGGAGTGGACAGCACAACACCCTTTTACACAACGGTTAAAATAACCAATACATGCGTATAAATGACCTTTTGAGTGAGCATGTGACGCGTGTCCAACTAAGGGGACAAAACGTGTATATCTGCTGCGAAGATCACGGCGTAGAAGCCACGTAGGTAGGTATCCCTCGTGTAGAAGAGGTTGGCGTAGAAGCCAAATGACTGTCACCCCTGGCGTAGAAGCCAAAATAGGCATAGAAGCCGAACAGGCGTAGAAGCCGAACAGGCATAGAAGCCGAACAGGCATAGAAGCCGAATGGTCGTAGAGACTGAGTGGGCGTTTGAAGCCGAATGAGCACAGATCCTGAATGGGCGTAGAAGTCGCTGCGTACCGTGCCAGAGTGTTGATGTGGATGTCTTCGCCGGAATTACGGCTTTTGAAGGTGTAATTAAATCTCTTACAGAGATTTGCCACCATCCTGTGCATTAAATACGAAGACGTATTTTGAAGGTCTGCAGCCCTTCTGTGCATCCGTCGCAGAGACGTGTCTTAAGGGAAACTGTCACCGCTCTGTGCAATTTGACGTAGAGACGTGCCTCAGGCCCTGTACGAAGTGCAGCTTTTGACGTGGCAGGCGGTTTGTCTACCGCGGAGCGTAAAACAGCTCATGTTTGCCTGTGTAAAACAAGGCGGCGTATTCTCTTGTACGCAAAAGAGCGGTTTACGCTGGGGGGACTTTGGTAACCGACGGTTTGGTGATATTTTAACCAAATTCTCTGCATTAAATGCCGAGATCCTCCATCATACTGTGGGACGCGTCCCGAGGGATCTGCCATCGTTTCCAACCGTCGTCTGGGTAGCCGTGCAGCACTTTTTTGTCAGGAGTCAGAGGCCAGGTTCACTGCGTGACTTGACAGGTTCATTTCAGGAAAGACGAAGCGTTCCTCGTACGCATTAACGCTGCTTTGAGAGCGGATGAGTTTTACGCCATGGAGGCGATAAAGAACTCTGTCTTACGCTGGAGCGGCCTGGACGTACTGCACTTACGCGAATGGTCCTTTGAGCTTATACTTCATGCTGTATTTTAGCGGAAAAAAGCTCTGTTGCACGCTTGATGGCTCTGAAGGCCTCTGTTTATGCTGCTCTGCATCAAGAGGCTGCGTAGATCCTTCCAGCGTATTTTTCATGCTTCTACAAGACCCCCTTCAAAGCTTTTAAATTCCTCGAAATTTGAAACGCTTTGAATGAAGCATGAACGGCCCCTCGTAACTCGAAACGTTTCTGAATGGAGCGTTGAAACGGTCGATGCGGACTTTATGGCAGATTTATTGGGGACCGCTGTGATCTCTTTTGCCTATAAAAAGGCTGGGGGGTGAACCTGTTCTCACCACATTCCCATCACCATGCAGAGATGATCGCCGGAGTTCGTCGGGTCGACCTGAGGAAGAAGGAGATCATGTTCTTCCAACATGTAGGGAGCCAAAAAAGACGGCGTCTTCGAGCAAATGTCCACTGCAACGATGGATCATAGAAGGATATCTTAGCCTCCCTTGCTCGGGATGATCAGCAACTTTATATGGCGTTGCCCCAGGAGAGAGGAAGGGTCGTCTTTGACCACACAGCTTGCAAGTGCTGTCTTCTCTCGTTGCCTCCGGTGACGAGAGTCAGACAGACTCGCTCTGTCCCGGTTTGAGCGGTGCACGGAGCATGGGATCTGCAAAATCTATGCAAGCCCCAACTCTGTCGTGCCCGCCGATAATCATTTCCTTGGGAGAAGAAGACCTCCACCCGTGCGAGAACCTGTCAGAACAGATTCCAGGTGCGATCTTCAGACGACGAGGGGGTATCTCCTTTTGTAGACGGAGTTTTCCTCAGTTGTAATCATGAAAATGAAAAGAAAACCCTTGTAGATTTGGATTTCTCTCATATGTAATCATGACTTAATCTTTTAATAAAATCGTCTTCTTCTCCATATGATCGTCTTGCCATATGTTGCTGTGAAGTCTGAATATGTGTAGCTTCGACACGTCTGAATCTTTATGCCGACTCTGATAGAAAGAGTATTAGGCCCTGTCCTTTACGCATAGCGAA
The DNA here is from genome assembly GCA_036927795.1 of Iris macrosiphon. Taxonomy (NCBI): domain Eukaryota; kingdom Viridiplantae; phylum Streptophyta; class Magnoliopsida; order Asparagales; family Iridaceae; genus Iris; species Iris macrosiphon. The sequence continues at coordinate 12,475,182 of JAYESA010000013.1, forward strand.
TAGTCCATAGAACGCTGTAGAGCATTTTAAACTTTTTAGAACTGTCCTGTTGCTAGGGACTGAGGAACCGCGTAGAGCTCTGAACTTCTGATAAACAGAATTTTTGTTCAGACTTCGTCTTCAAGAATGACTTCCCGAAAAATCCCTTGGAACAGGGTCAAAAAATGTCTGTCTAACTGAGTTTGCCATTTTGATAGACGAGATGTTCAGACTGGAGTCTGGATGAACCTTCAATTTTGGACCCGAGAAGATTAATTTCTTAATGTTTGAACTCTGTATATTCCGGGTACTTGGGATGCTTTGGGTCAAGAACGAGTATCTTCTGTGTGAACTTTTTACAATTGACCGCTTTGGGGACTGTTTCGAATATGCGAAAAGTCGTGGAGCGTGAAATCATCAGTCTGTAACCTCTGGGCGTAAAACACCATCGAGCGCGGAATCGTAGACTTGTGGTTCCTGAGCGTGAAGTTGTAGGTTTGTTGCCTCTCGAGCATAAAAGCTACCGAGCACAAAGGCATCCGGGCATAAAACCATAGACTTATAGCTGTCGAACGTAAAGCTGTAGATTCGTAGCCGTCGAGCGTAGAAAGCTTATTTAGCGTAGGACTGGAGATCTGTACCCTGTGAGCGTAGAACATCATCGAGCGTGAAATTGTAGACTTGTGGTTCCTGAGCGTGAAGTCGTAGGTTTGTTGCCTCTTGAGCATACAAGCTACCGAGCACAAAGGCATCCGGGCATAAAACCATAGACTTATAGCTGTCGAACGTAAAGCTGTAGATTCGTAGCCGTTGAGCGTAGAAAACTCCTTTAGCGTAGAACTGTTTGATTTGTAGCTCCTGAAAAAAAAATTTCTTCGAGCGTGAAGTTTGCGGATATGTTGCTTCTGAGCGTAAACTGAGCGCCACCGAGCGTGAGATCGTCGATTTGGTATCTGCTGAGCGTAAAGTCATAGGTTTGTGGCCTCTCGAGCATAAAAGCTACCGAGCACAAAGGCATCCGGGCGTAAAACCATAGACTTGTAGCTTGCGAGCATAAAATCGTAGATCCGTTGCTGTCGAGCGTAGAAAGCTCCTTTAACGTAGAACCCGCTGAACCGTTTTGCACGAAAAACCTTTCGAATTCGCTGACTGTCCGTCTTTCAAGGGTAGTGGGCTGACGTAGCATCCAATCATAACCAATCTGCGAGATTTGGTTAGGGTCTCGAGGAGTTCGTCCGAGGATTCGAGGAGTCGACCCGGACTATATATACCCCAAGTTTTTTGAGAGAAAAACTTTTTATCTGTCTTCTGCGAAAGAGAGCTTTCGACTGTTCGAGTTTTTTCTTCGTTCCTTCTCTGAGTACTTCGAGTCTTCAGAAATGGTGCCGAAACAAACCCCCTCCGCTAAGGGAAAGAGCATAGGTTCTTCATCTCATTCTTCTGCCCCAGCGAGGGAGTCTCTGGTCGGGCAAGTCGAACTTCCTTCCGAGCAAAGTATCCCGCCGACGAGCAGCGTACCCGGCCTTAGAGGTAGAGCCTTTGGGGTGACAAAAACGACAAAAAAATATTCGCACACGTTGAACGTGACCGCGCTAGGTCGTCTTCTGTGCTGATAGCCTCTTTGGAGGAAGATGATGCACGGAGGCGTTTTCATCTTTTATGCCCATATTTCTAATGTGCCAGCGTAAAGACTCCATATTTTCGTAGCCCTGAGCGTAAAAGCTCTGGGTATCGAAAATTGGCGTATATCATAAAATCTGATTTTTATGCTTGTGGAGGGGACTTCCGGCGTAAAATAACCAAATGGTTACGATCCTGCGTAGAGCACAGACTGTCGTTTCTTTGGTCTGTACGTTTGTGCAAGATTTGTAATGACATATCTCCCTTGCACTTTTGCAGTTGACCTGGGCGAGTCTCCACTGGCCGAGGTGATGGGATCCGCTGCCGGGATGCTGCACTCGAATTATCTGGAGGATCTGTCCCACGTGGCATTTCTCATCTCCGGACCCCAGTATCCTGAGGGAAGGGGGTTTCTGATATCGGCTCAGGGCGAGCGGACGCTGCTGAGCATGATTAATGGCGAGCCCCTGACCTACGTAGACGGGGAGCAGTACATAAAGCCGGCTTTCCTCTTTGGGGACATGATTGACAAACAGTCCCAGACGAGGCCCAAGAGGGAGCCCTGGGTTTTCCGTGCCGGGAATTTGGTTTTGTATTTGCCAACGATGCCGAGGGATTATCCCATCTCAGCCTTCTCCCATGCGACGCATCCCAGGAAGATGTCGTGGATGCTGACTCCTGATCTTCACGGTAAGCCGGGGAAGATCTTTCACCTCAAAGGAGCTGACCGGGGGTCGTTTGTCAGTCGCCCTTCCGGCTTTGTGACGTTGTTCCGGGGACTGTGCCCGGGTAGTGTCTCGAGTGAAGACAGCTCGGTGATCCAACCGGTCCAATTGTCGACCTTCTGCAACGACTTCATGGGATGAGGCGGGGTATATCCCAAGGAGAATACTCGGTGTAATGGGTTGATCGCCCCAACAAACTCCCGATGGACATGCCTAGTTGGCTGGGCCTTGAAGCACTTCCGGAGAGAGCTGGAGGTCATTGGACTATATGCCGCTGTGAGTGCGACGAGCGTTGGGTTGCCTCTGAACCCTAACTTGTTCCTGGCATTGATGGAGCGGTACATTCCGCTCACTGGGACCTTTGCCACTCCACTGGGAGAGTTGGGATTGGCGCTCCACGAGATGGCAGTTGTCTCGAGACTGCCGATGGGGGATACCCCATATGAAGAGTATGTTCCCACCAACCGGGAGTTGGGGGATTTGGACCCTCGGGTGGCGGAAGTATATCAGGAGCTGATGTGTCAATACTTTGCGTGCACCACTTTTTATAACGAGCCTTCTGATTTGGCTCATACCACCAAGTGGATGTCCTACCTCTTCTTCCACCGAGCTAGGGCTGCTAAGTCGAAGAAAGCCTCGGGGGACAAAAATGAGCCCGTGAACTGTTTGGGCGTGCTTAGCGCCCAGGTCGTCAAGGATCTTATGGAGGAGGCCACAGCTCCGGATCAGATTCTCGTCGAGGGGGTAGGAAAGTACCCCGAAGGCACTAAGGCTTGTAGTTACTTGAGGCGCTGTCGCCGGCCTCTGTCTAAGGAAGCCCAGTTGGCTGGTTTCCTCTCCATATGGCTGCGTCGAGTAGTAGTGCCTGGCACAGCGTCCGCGGACCGTATTCACCGGAATATCCTGTGGCCGGCAGTGCGCCTGATGTTCGGGGCAAGACTGGGCTTGCTTCCCGCCATGGTGTGCCGTATACAGGCTGGCCTGAGAGCCATAACTGATGGGTTGCTCGTCGACGAAGCTCGGCGTGAGAGTTTTCCCAGGGTGGAATTACCATACCTATACTTGATGGGATGGTTAATTCTCCACAATCCCCGGGTGATGTCTCCTGGCTCCGGTAGCAGCTCGAGGGTATATTCTTGCTGAATTACAAGGATTCCTCCTGGAATGTGAACACAGTCTTAGACTGTCGGCTGGTGTTGAACCTCAGCCACGACTGAAAGATCCTCTGCATTGTCCCCTCCGTATATCGCAATCAATCAGGGGTGCGGCTTGAGGATTCAGGTGGAGAGAAGACCGACCTTTCCCCGGAAGCTTTTAATTGGTTGGTCTGTATTAGACCCTCCCATCTGCTGTACAGGAGCGAAGATCACTGCTTCTTCGAGCCCTACTTGCCTAGTCGATTTGCCAGGCAGTTTGGGTACGATCAGTTGCATGTGGGCAATGCCGTTACCAGCTTCAGGTCCAGGGGCGGACTCATTGATGGAGCTAGAGGGTGGCGATATTTTATTATGGGTTGTACGAGGGCAATCTTTATCGTGCCGGTCGTTACAACTTCTACGGAGCTGCGCATCCTTCATTCCTACGCCCAGTTCTATGTGGCGATTAACACCTTCTATCGCGATTTTGACACGCGTGGAAGCTTCAGGGTGCCTTCCCCCAAGCCTGAGGGAAGAGTTGAAGTCCCCTCGGTTTCTTTTGACGAGGGTGAGGAGTCTGGTACTCCGGATGAGCCTCTGGTGCCGGTGCCGAGGTACGAAGTGCCTCCGCCTGCGGGGGCTCTGGTAGTCTCTTCTGAGAAGCGGCGGGCTTCTGTTTCGAAGGAAGCTTCCCTTCGTAAGAGGAGGAAGGAGACGGTTGCTCGTCCCCTCCGCATTTTTGGTGTTGAGGCTCCCGGGGTTGAGCCTTCATCTCCCCATATCAGGGATGATTCTTTGGTTGGAGGTTCCTCGCCTTTTAGAGAGGGACCTTCTTCAGCTCTGGCGGGTGGCGCCGAAGAATCTTCGCTAGAGGTTGCTGTCGCTGCTACTGCTCCAGGTAGCGGAACGAGATTGCCTGTATGGCCGCGACAGATGGGAGAGTCTTTTCCGAGGTCAGCAGCGGGTGAAGTTCCTGCTGTGTCAGCGAGCATGCCTGGCGAGGTTCCTGCTGACGAACCTCGACCGCGTCTTGGTGAAGGCTTGACAGAACTCTTGGCAATGTCGGTCGGCCCACCTCCTTCTCCAGGTATGACGGTTCGCATCGCGTCATTAAGGCGTGGTTTAGCTACCTCGGGTGCAGATGCGTCGTATATGCCGTTGGCTGTCACGCCCCAAACTCCCGCAAGCCCAATAGTCCCCGCTGAACGTGAAATCACCACGTTACAGCTCTCCCGCGGGACAATCGTTCTATTCGGGACGTGATATCGTACGAGCCTGGAGTTGCGCTCGTACAAGACGATGTTGTTAAACACGAAAGTTATCATCGAAACAACCAAGTTACAGCGGAAGCCAATTGTGTACCAAGCACACATCAGAGTATACGCAGCGAAGCTCACGATAGGGTCCAAATGAGATGTCCCGAGTCAATGCCACAAAGGCGATGCCACGGAGACGATGAAATAACTCTTGCTCTTTCTCTAGCCCACAAAGGTACTTACAGTTCATACATCTTGTCCCGTATATCCAAGCAGCGCCACTACGTCTGTGTACCTGAAATATTGCCCACAAACGTGGGTCAGTACACAACCGTACTAGTGAGCGGGGTAACCCACTCGTCTAAGCGGACACTAAGTAAAGTAGTGAATGCACACAGTTAAATGGTGATCTTTCTAGTTGAATCCTAGATTCGTTCCATGGCATATGGATGACATGTTAAGGAAAGCAGTAAAGCAGTTTAAGCATGCAAGCATTCATTCTCAAACCAAACGACAAGCAGTTTATATATAGCCGACCCGTCTAACTCAATGTCATCGCTTGCACGATAACATATCGAACCATCAGTCTCGCCTCAATATCCATTCTCAACCAAAGTTTATATATATCCCACTCTCGAGTGCACACTCTTGCCGAGGCAAGGTGGCCGCGCCTACACGAAAGCCAAACCAACAAAAGAAAAGCAAGCCAACTCTTATCTATATGAAGTCACTGACAAAGCCATAAAGGACAAAATCCAAGCATTAACGGCGCGCCCTATCAGCCCGGGTAGCAAGCCCCGCTGGAGGTCCCGCAATGCATCGTGACTAGCAATGTGACTAGCACGAATCAATATTTCCCTCCGGATCGATATGGTCCCAGTGCCCCGGGAAGCCGTTTCGAGGAAATGTCAAACCCTTGTGTACACAGGTTGTCCGTGACATGCAGACACACGTAGGTATGACGAGAGGATCGAACATTCTCGCCCCACCAAGCGATCCTAGACTCGTTCCATCGATAAACCCAACCGAAGTATCCATAACCATTCTTCCAACATGTTCTTCCAAGAAGTCGAAATCTCGACCTCAATATATATAGCCCAAGGCACCAAAATACCCAGTATTTCACATTGCCGCTTTACAACAATATATTCTGAAATGGTGCAACACCCATGCTCAAAGCAATCCCATGGCACAATGCCGTCTCAGTGGCACAATGCCCCATTCGTGGCACAATGCCCCATCAAACGGCACCATACCTCGCTGATGCAGTTGTTCGGTTTTGAACCACAACTGCTCGCTTTGTAAGACAAAGCGACCCAGTGATACTCGTGCACGGATGCACGCTCGCTCGCCCAAATTCCCGATATTCCCATATTCCCATTTGCCTCAATGTATCATTCCAACTTGTATATTTCCAACCGTCCAAGCAAGATCCCAAGTATCCAACCGATCGTCTCAAACATATAATCCAACTATCGCACCAACTATCCAACGCGTAAAACCATTCAAGCCACAATCCTACCAAGCCAACGACGCACACTCTATGCACGCCTCAGTGTAGTGCTTCCCGATGTTTCAGCCCAAGTGTACAAGCCATTACGTATTTTCCATATTGTTAGGCATGAAGGAGTAGAGGAGAAGGGAAAGAGCCCACTCACATTGTTTGAATCCGTTAGGCATCCTGTCCTGCCGATACGGCCAATCCCTTGAACCCGTGGTCCGATGCAAGCGCGATCTACTCAACTGGTATGACCGTGCGAGCAGGCCGTGCTCTCCAAATCATCCGACCGATCGGACTAAGGAAGACGGCATTATCGTTTCCATCCAGCTATTCAGTACTGTTCTGAACGAACACCTGATTTCCATCGATCCCGCTAGCCATCTGCACATTGAAACCAACTCGATTAATCCTTCTTCCCGAAATTCGACATTTCAAATGTAACCAGCATTTGATTTATTTAGTCCGACTCAGCGTAACGCTCTGAGCGGTTGCGGGACGTTACATAATATACCACTTAGAATCAGGTTCGTCCATGAACCATGCTGGTACTCATTCCTTACTAGCATGCCACAATCCAATTCCATGGATCTGCTCTAAGCAACTCACATATTCACTATTTCTGACACAACATCTCGTTCTGCTGAACGCTCGAATAAATTTTCACGAATTCCCACATCCTCCTTGTAGCTCAACACGAATTTCTCGTATCGCTTAGTTTTGGATCGTACACGTATTTAAGGCGTCCCTAAAATACATACATTTCAGCCGAGCTATGCGATAGCAAATTTGAACAAGTTACAAGGGTATCTTTATGTTCGAGGCGTCCATTTGCTTTGCTCCCAATTGAACCAAACACAATTCCCATTCCAACACATTCACTTGAGAACTATTCTCAATTATGCAGATTTTCTACTGACTCAATCAGTTCGTGTTCCAACTCAATCCATCCAACTATTTCTGAAAATCAGTACTAGCAATATCTCGAAATATATCTCATGCACCAAACGATCATCTCAACTGATCTACCCCAGCTATGCGACTTACCCAAATATCAACTTTGCTTAGATCAGTTCAGCCCAACACATTTCTTGCCATCTCAAAATCTCACAGGGTGAACATCTATATTGAGGTTCGTGTGATCCACGAAGATCTCGCTGCCATGCCAAAGGGATTGTGTCGCCACGATTTCAACGTGGACACACTCGCCATAATTCTTAGGTTGCGCATGGAATAGTTCTTCGCGCTGCTTCCACTGCCTCGAAGCATAGAATATCACCTTTGCCTTCCGAACGAGCACGTTTTCCAGACTAAGTTCCGAGATATCTTGTAAATCTGAGGCACATCTGTTCCTTCCAGTATTCGCAAAGATTTGATTTGAACGAGCCGCCACAGTCGTCCATTCATATAAATGCTATTCCCTTCCAGAGCACGATGAGTCAGAGGCGATGCCATCTACAAAAATCTGTGACTCTGAATCTCATCAGTTGACTAGGCTACTTCCACCATCGCTTCGATCTTCCGACTGCATCTTCAGCTGAAGGCTATCCCAAGGATCTCTCAAATCCAACACTCAGTCAATAAGCCAAAAATCATTGCTCACATCTGCCCTCGACGCATTCCCAAATACGCCGCCTCAAGGGTCGTTCTATGGGTCTACCATATTCATATCCGATTCGACGGGCAATGTCGCTTAGGGTCAGCTGTCCCGAAGCTACGCTCGATAATTGTAATCATCACGATGGACAGTTACTATAAACCATGCTATATCTCATCTGTAAATCCGAATCAAAATTCCAACCATCCCATCCGAGCGAACTCCCAAATTCGAGCAATGTGCTCGTTGAAACCGTCTACCATCAATCCGTCGTTCTGCCCTGAATCCATCAAATTTCCGAATTGCATGTTCGATTCTCGCACTAAAAATTGCAATGATTCTCAAAACCCAAGACTTGCTCCAATTCTTATTCATTTGCTGCGTTCCACAATGCACGTTCAATTTACTCGAGCAGCACAGTGATTTGTTCCAACGTTGCTCCCATATTTAGCTATCTTTAAAAGCCTGTCCGCCAAAATCTTTGCCTTCCGTTGTTGCCACAATCCGTCCACGTCTTCCGGAGAATCCGTTTACCATCGTTGCACCATTTTGCCCAAAATTCTATTTTTTTTTGCTAAACCTGAGTCGACTTCTCGAGCAACAATATCCAAAATCTTTCAAGTTTGTGTGAATCCATCTCATTGTCCCTCCAAACCAATATCGTATTTCTTTGCTCAACCAACAGCTCAAATGTGTTGCCCAAAATCGTAGTTCGTGCTCGCTATCCTTCCGATAATCCCATCGCTTTGCTCAAGCATAACCCAAATGTTCGTTCCGGTTCCGCCCATCTTTTAAGCCCAATGATACTTCCATTTGCACGACTCCGTCCTTGAGTTCTCAAGTCTAATGTATCGAAGGATACCCGAGTCAAATTCTATTATGCTATATACCACTTAGAAATATAGTTGCCCTCGTGCAAAATCTGCGTCAACCAGCGTCTATCCCAAACCGACTATTCCGAGGTGATTCTGTCGAATCATAACTCAATATTCGCTTGCTCCATTTTTACTCTTTCTAACTCAATCGATTTGCACCAACCGACTTGTATTCGTTATCCGAGTCCGTTCAGGCAATTCCAATTGATGTCCAACCAAAATATTTCCAATGCCTTGCTTAACACATTTGATCCCATATACCACTTCGAATCAATTCGCTACTCACATTACGTTTCCTTACACGAATCCAAAAATCCGTTCGAACCATCCCTTAGGTGTGATCATGCCATTCCCCATCTTAAGTCTGACACAAAAACTTAGCCAATTCTTTAACCATCAATCTCGTTAGGCAACTCATGCTATGTTCCATTCTCGATGCTTCCAACATTTCCCAAACCGTCTGATACTTTCACAGCACGAGCAATCGTGCAATGATTGTCTTCCAAATAGTCCAACCGAACATCCAACGGTTTCACACATCTGTTATACGAGCAACTCGTTCCAACTTATCCTGATATTCCCGAACCAAACTCAGACTTGCTCAACCGATGCGCCACAGCCAAAATTCTAACTTCTATCCAACACAATCGCTTGACGAGCAACTCGTGCAAGGATCTATTATCATCGAATGTTTCTACCCAAAACATGCCGCATAACCAAATCTTGTTAGCCAGCCAACTGATCCATTGAGACAATCAGAAACTCCAGAACGATAAGCCAAGCCAACCCAATGAAAGCCCACACTTGTTGCACAAATGCAACAACGCCAACCAACTTGCTGCACGAATGCAACAACGCCTAACGAGGCTAAGCGATCCTACGAAAACCAACCAAGGCAACCCAACACAGAATAACATGCAGCCAAAACCAGCAATAAATAGACTTATTGCATGAAACATCCGATGCGGCACTGAGTAGAGTCAAGAGCTAAACGACACGCGAAAGCTATTTAGAGTTTGTGATGAAGCGAAGGACCAAGTCCGAAGAAATGAACCGGGCGCTCTGATACCAATCTGTCACGCCCCAAACTCCCGCAAGCCCAATAGTCCCCGCTGAACGTGAAATCACCACGTTGCAGCTCTCCCGCGGGACAATCGTTCTATTCGGGACGTGATGCCGTACGAGCCTGGAGTTGCGCTCGTACAAGGGGATGTTGTTAAACACGAAAGTTATCATCGAAACAACTAAGTTACAGTGGAAGCCAATTGTGTACCAAGCACACATCAGAGTATACGCAGCGAAGCTCACGATAGGGTCCAAATGAGATGCCCCGAGTCAATGCCACAAAGGCGATGCCACGGAGACGATGAAATAACTCTTGCTCTTTCTCTAGCCCACAAAGGTACTTACAGTTCATACATCTTGTCCCGTATATCCAAGCAGCGCCACTACGTCTGTGTACCTGAAATATTGCCCACAAACGTCGGTCAATACACAACCGTACTGGTGAGCGGGATAACCCACTCGTCTAAGTCGACACTAAGTAAAGTAGTGAATGCACACAGTTAAATGGTGATCTTTCTAGTTGAATCCTAGATTCGTTCCATGGCATATGGATGACATGTTAAGGAAAGCAGTAAAGCAGTTTAAGCATGCAAGCATTCATTCTTAAACCAAACGACAAGCAGTTTATATATAGCCGACCCGTCTAACTCAATGTCATCGCTTGCACGATAACATATCGAACCATCAGTCTCGCCTCAATATCCATTCTCAACTAAAGTTTATATATATCCCACTCTCGAGTGCACACTCTTGCCGAGGTAAGGTGGCCGCGCCTACACGAAAGCCAAACCAACAAAAGAAAAGCAAGCCAACTCTTATCTATATGAAGTCACTGGCAAAGCCATAAAGGACAAAATCCAAGCATTAACGGCACGCCCTATCAGCCCGGGTAGCAAGCCCCGCTGGAGGTCCCGCAATGCATCGTGACTAGCAATGTGACTAGCACGAATCAATATTTCCCTCTGGATCGATACGGTCCCAGTGCCCCGGAAAGCCGTTTCGAGGAAATGTCAAACCCTTGTGTACACAGGTTGTCCGTGACATGCAGACACACGTAGGTATGACGAGAGGATCGAACATTCTCGCCCCACCAAGCGATCCTAGACTCGTTCCATCGATAAACCCAACCGAAGTATCCATAACCATTCTTCTAACATGTTCTTCCAAGAAGTCGAAATCTCGACCTCAATATATATAGCCCAAGGCACCAAAATACCCAGTATTTCACATTGCCGCTTTACAACAATATATTCTGAAATGGTGCAACACCCATGCTCAAAGCAATCCCATGGCACAATGCCGTCTCAGTGGCACAATGCCCCATTCGTGGCACAATGCCCCATCAAGCGGCACCATACCTCGCTGATGCAGTTGTTCGGTTTCGAACCACAACTGCTCGCTTTGCAAGACAAAGCGACCCAGTGATACTCGTGCACGGATGCACGCTCGCTCGCCCAAATTCCCGATATTCCTATATTCCCATTTGCCTCAATGTATCATTCCAACTTGTATATTTCCAACCGTCCAAGCAAGATCCCAAGTATCCGACCGATCGTCTCAAACGTATAATCCAACTATCGCACCAACTATCCAACGCGTAAAACCATTCAAGCCACAATCCTATCAAGCCAACGACGCACACTCTATGCACGCCTCAGTGTAGTGCTTCCCGATGTTTCAGCCCAAGTGTACAAGCCATTACGTGTTTTCCATATTGTTAGGCATGAAGGAGTAGAGGAGAAGGGAAAGAGCCCACTCATATTGTTTGAATCCGTTAGGCATCCTGTCCTGCCGATACGGCCAATCCCTTGAACCCGTGGTCCGATGCAAGCGCGATCTACTCAACTGGTATGACCGTGCGAGCAGGCCGTGCTCTCCAAATCATTCGACCGATCGGACTAAGGAAGACGGCATTATCGTTTCCATCCAGCTATTCAGTACTGTTCTGAACGAACACCTGATTTCCATCGATCCCGCTAGCCATCTGCACATTGAAACCAACTCGATTAATCCTTCTTCCCAAAATCCGACATTTCAAATGTAACCAGCATTTGATTTATTCAGTCTGACTCAGCGTAACGCTCCGAGCGGTTGCGGGGCGTTACATTGGCTCCGGGTAAATGTCGTCTTTAGGTCTCCCTTTAGAAAGATTACTATTATATTGATATAGGCTTTCTTGTCCTCTTTTCAGGGGATGACGTCCACGGGGAGCACAGCGTTGGAGCGCCTTCTGGGTTTGCTCCGGGTCCTGGTGATGACACGGGGGTACCCGACTTCGAGGAGGAAGTGTCCTCGGGGGCTAGTTCGCCTGGAGTGGTTTCGTCGTCTTCAGAAGAGGACGAACCTGTCATCGTGACCTCGCCTCAAGTGAGTATGCCGACGACTTCGATCGTTGTTGTCGCCACCTCGTCTGCAACCATTCCTGGAGAGGGACCCGCTAGTATCGCGACCACTCCTGGCGTTCAGCCGGGTCTAGCTGCGTTGACCGAGCAGCATACCAGCCTCTTCTACGCCAGTTTAGAAACGATGATATCGATGGTGTTGGCGAAGAGTCTGGACTTCGAGCGCCTGAAGAAAACTTCTCAGTTCTCGATCGGGGCTGTCAGGGAGCTTGGTGGTCCTGGGGTAGCTGACGCCCTGGAGGCGGTGGTTAATGGGTTAGAGCAACCCATTACCGAATACTTGCAGCTGACTCGGGACAGCCTCGATGCTGATATCCAAGCTCGATTCGACCTCATGACTGCGCGGCTTGCTACAAAGCTGGAAAGCCTAGACAACTCCATCCAGACGCATAAGCTGGAGATGGATAGGAGAAAAGCTGTCGTAGAAGAAGCTCGTGCTGTTGAGACGCAGTGTCGCTCCGAGCATAAAGGGATCGCAGCGAGGGTCTCCAAGCTGAGGGAAAAACTCGCTCGGGCAGAGGAGTGGGCTTCTCAGTCGTTGGCGGGTCTAGAGGTAGCGGCTGGTCGTCTGAGCGCAGCACGACAGGATTTGGACCGTACAGAAGCTGCTCGTGCGGGCTGTCTTCGGGCAAAGGCTGATCTGACCCTTACGAACACCCCCGAGGCACGGCTGGAGCAGGCTCGTGCCGACGCCTTGGCTCTTAGGAATGAGAGGATAGCTGCACTGGAGCGGCTGATTCGCAATCTGACTACTCCGCCATCATGATGTATCCTTTTCCCTTTTTGCTTGCCCAGATGTAATTCTGCCTCCCTTTTGGGAATAAATACAGGCGACTCTTTTCTGACTTTTGTGGACCCGTCATTTCGGAATGTAAATGACAGTTTTTAGGCGAAAGTAATATCAGAGGTAGTATGGACATGATAGACTCTCGATAAACTTCTTAGCAGGACATATCTATTCAGAGGTCGTACAGACATGATAGGATATGACCCAACTAGTTTTGTTTTGGAAGTAGTTTTGTCAGAATATGAGATCCATGCTATATTCCACCCGAGCAGGGGAGATTAAGCATAGTACCTTTTCAGGAATTTGCCGTTGATAGGAGCCATTAACAGGTCTCTATTAGGCTGGGCTATCCTGTAGGCGCCGTTCGAGAACGTTGTCTCGATTACATAAGGACCTTCCCACTTGGGCTGGAATTTGCCTTTACTTCTGTGAGTAAGGATCATCGGCCTTCTCACGGCTAGAACTAGCTCGCCGACTTTGAACACCCTTTCCTTTACTTTATGATTGAAAGCTCTGGAAATGCGTGCTTGGTAGAGCGCGATGCGCTGTTGAGCTTGGAGGCGTTTCTCGTCTAGTCCTTCCAGCTCTTGGAGCCTTAACAAGTCATTCTTTTCTCGAGTCAGCTCATTAGTCACGGCTATCCTGAGCGACGGGATCTGGATTTCAATGGGGAGAACTGCTTCGCTCCCGTAGACCAGCGAGAACGGGGTGCAGCCTGTCGGCGTCCGTACCGTTGTGCGGTATGCCCAGAGACATTCGCCCAGCTTCTCATTCCAATCTCTCTTGTTTGAAGAGACGGATTTCTTCAAGAGTTTGATAATGGTTTTGTTGAAAGCTTCCGCCAAACCATTAGCAGCTGGATAGTATGTCGTAGAGGCAATATTGTGTATCCGATTTTTATCGCAAAATCGATAAAACACTTGGCTGATGAACTGAGGCCCATTGTCGTGAATTATCCTCCGGGGTACCCCGAAGCGATAAATGACGTGATGCTTGATGAAGCTGATCACATTAGATGCCTTTACCTCAGCGAGAGGGATTGCCTCTGCCCATTTGGAGAAGTAATCCGTGATGGCCAGTATGAACTGGTGACCCCTGGAAGAAGACGGGTGAATAGGACCGATGATATCCATACCCCATGCTTCGAAAGGCCAGGATGCGACCGTAGGATGTAGATGTTCAGACGGTTGATGTATGAAGTCTGCATGAACCTGACAGGCTCTGCAATATCTTGCATACTGTATTGCATCTGCGATCATAGTAGGCCAGTAATAGCCCATTCTTCTGATACGATCCTGTAGCTTAGGACCGGGTTGATGCGCTCCGCACAAGCCGTCGTGAGCTTCACGGATAATCTGTTGTGCTTCGTCGTTAGAGAGATATCTCAATAGTAACCCGTTGTAGGTCCGACGATATAGGCCTTGTGAAGATGCATCAAAGTAGAAGCGTAACGATCGTCTCTTGACAGATACTGCTTCTTTGGGGTCCTCCGGCAAGATTCCGTATGCCACGAAATCTATGAAGGGACTTGTCCAATCTCTCGTAGGAGGATCGGTGTTGACAGCGTAGCTGCGTTCTATGTGGCAGTTGTTCTTCACACAGAATAAATCTCTGTTAAGAAGGATTACCGAATCCTGCCTTCTTACGGGAGTAGCTAAATCCACAGCTAGACTGGCTAGGACATCAGCTTCCAGATTCTGAGATCGAGGTACATGCTCTAGGAAGAACTCCTTGAATGTCATGGCTATCTCGAACGTCGCTCGGTGATAGAGGATGAGGTCTGGATTCCGGACTTTATATATTCCCCTGACTTGATTGACGATAAGCAGAGAATCACTGAAAGCTTCCAGGGACTCTACCCCCAGCTCTTTAGCAATTTGGAGCCCTATCAGTAGAGCGTTGTACTCTGCCACATTGTTGGAGCAGGGCTCGCTAAGAGAATATGCTCGGTAGATGACGAGCTGATCAGGGGCGACCAGGATGACTCCCACTCCCAAAATGATATTTCCCTTAGGACCGGTTCTGGAGGCGCCGTCGAAGAACAGTTGCCATGCGTCACCTTCCATTGCGGAATTACATTCTGCAACTTCGTCGGGAATATCTTCGTATAATTTGGAGGTCTCCGGGATCGGATGAGCAGCTAGGAAGTCGGCCAACGCTTGGCCTTTGATGGACTTCTGCGGCACGTATACCATGTCATATGGTGTTAACAGCATCGCCCAAGTTGCGAGTCGGGAATTAAGAATGCTCGGCTTGCTCATCAGTACTCGAAGAGGGTTGATCCTGGAGATGATGTGGATAGTCTGGCCGGTGACGTAGTGCTGCGTCTTTTGGATAGCGAACATCAGAGCCAAGCATTCTTTCTCCACTGGGTTGTACCGGTGTTCGGCTCCGACCATCATCCTGCTGAGGTAGTAGATAGCCTGTTCATGCCCTACATCATTCTTTTGTGCGAGAAGAGCTCCTAGCGAATGATCCATTGCTCGGACGTAAAGCAAGAATGGTTTTCCCATAACGGGAGGCACCAGAACTGGTGGACTGGTGAGGTAGCGCTTGATATCTCCGAACCCTTGCTGACAGGTTTTGTCCCATACGAAGGATACACCTTTCTTCATGAGATGAGAGAAGGGCTGACATCTCCCCGAGAGGTTGGATATGAATCGCCGGATGTAAGCCAGACGTCCTTGAAATCCCCTGAGTTTCCTCAGGTTACGGGGCGGTCGCATTTTCACGATTGCCTAGACTTTATCAGGGTCCACTTGGATGTCTTTGGCGGTAATGACAAATCCCAGGAATTTGCCACTAGATACACCCAGAAAGGACTTCGTAGGGTTCATCTTGAGTTGATGTTGGTGCATTAACTCGAATATCGTCCTCAAGTCTTGAATGTGATCACCTTTGAGGTGGCTCTTGACGGCTATGTCGTCCACGTAATATTCCACTATTTTGCGTAAATGCTCGTGGAATATGTTACTCATAGCTCGTTGGTATGTAGCCCCGACGTTCTTCAATCCGAAGGGCATGACCGTGTAGCAATATACTCCCAATGGTGTCCAGAAAGTGGTGTGCTTCTCGTCTTCAGGATGCATCTTGATCTGATTGTATCCTGAGAACCCGTCCATGAAAGATATGCGTTCAAAGTCGCAGGTGTTGTCGATCATGATGTCAGTAATGGGAAGAGAGAATTCATCCTTGGGGCAGGCCGCATTCAGATCTCGGTAATCGATGCAGATATGTACCTTTTCATTTTTCTTCATGACTGGGACAACATTGGCGACCCAGTCGGGATATTGTTCTTCCCGGATGAAACCGCAGGCTATCAACTTCTTGACTTCAGCTTTAATGGCGTCCATCATGTCCGGGCAGAACCGACGTTGGTGCTGCTTTACTGGCTTCGAATCGGTCAATATATTGAGCTTGTGAGTAGCTACCTTCGGGTCCAGGCCTGGCATGTCCTCATAATTCCATGCAAAGACGTCGATGTATTCCTTTATCAGCTGTATAACTTCTTCCCTTTCAGCTGGGGGAAGGTTGTTACTGATAAATATTGGCTTTGGCGAAAGTTTACCCCCAACATCGATTTGGATAACTTCGTCTTTGGTGGAAGGTTCTCTTTGCTCGAAGCAAAATTCCCACTGCGTATCCATTTGCTGAGCCCAAGAGTCATTCTCAAACGGCTCCGAGTCCTGCTCATCTGCTCCTGAGGGATCTGTCACCACCATATTTACTGATAGTGTTTGTTCGAGAGCATCAGGTGAGTCGGAGGGCGACGAGCTGTTCTGGGAAAAGATGTCCTCATCTGACTTAGAAGTCGCAAGGGCGGTGGCATATCCTAACCCGAAACGAGTCTGCTGATAGCGGGGGTCACCGCGAGGCGGTATTCGTCTGCCTCTTCCGTAGTTGAGGCCTGGCTTGCGCTTCAAGTCATAGCCCATGTTTTGCATGATCCTTAGCGCTTGTGGGCTGTATCGGTGAACCTGCATTTTCCCAGTATCATTGTTGAAAGGATCTTTCTGGGCAGTCGGTTGATTGCGCATGCGGCCGAAGACTATCGAGCGCTGGCTGCTGCAGGTAGGCGGGACGGTGAAGATAGAATCCTCATGTGGCCCATATATCGTGACGACGTTGGACGATGATGCCACTTTCCAGACATACGGGCGGTAGGAGTTTATAGCTTCCAAGAATTTTTGTGCTATTGGTTCTACTTCGTCATGGGGAGTGGTACATACTTGCTCAGAGGTGAGAATGACATGGCAATTTTTTGTGGACTTAACACCACTGGCATACTTTAGAGTTAAGTACGGATGTTAAGTGTAGACGACAATCGATATCAGAGGTAATATGGACATGACAACCGACGGTCGAAAGTTTATTCAGAGGTAATATGAACATGACAAACTTTGTGTTTGTGACTTCCATCGGGGATGGAGGCACACATATGCTCAGAGGTGATATGGACATGGCAGCTTTTGTGGACTTAACACCACTGGCGTACTTTAGAGTTAAGTACGGATGTTAAGTGTAGACGATAATCGATATCAGAGGTAATATGGACATGACAACCGACGGTCAAAAGTTTATTCAGAGGTAATATGAACATGACAAACTTTGTGTTTGTGACTTCCATCGGGGATGGAGGCACACATCTGCTCAGAGGTGATATGGACATGGCAGCTTTTGTGGACTTAACACCACTGGCGTACTTTAGAGTTAAGTACGGATGTTAAGTGTAGACGACAATCGATATCAGAGGTAATATGGACATGACAACCGACGGTCGAAAGTTTATTCAGAGGTAATATGAACATGACAAACTTTGTGTTTGTGACTTCCATCGGGGATGGAGGCACACATCTGCTCAGAGGTGATATGGACATAGCAGCTTTTGTGGACTTAACACCACTGGCGTACTTTAGAGTTAAGTACGGATGTTAAGTGTAGACGACAATCGATATCAGAGGTAATATGGATATGACAACCGACGGTCGAAAGTTTATTCAGAGGTAATATGAACATGACAAACTTTGTGTTTGTGACTTCCATCGGGGATGGAGGCACACATCTGCTCAGAGGTGATATGGACATGGCAAACTTTTGGAAGGAGCAAATCGTTATATAAGAAAAGAATGGGAATCCAATCGGTACGGGCCGTCCCTTTGTTCATAGATTCAAAGTGATAACCTTGGCATCGATCGTCTCCTGAATTTTCTTTTTTAGCACATAGCACGCCTTTGTGGGGTGATGAGTGTATCGGTGGAAGAGACAATAATCCGGGTGATCCACGTCGCCAGCCCTCTCAGGATGTCTGATGTTGGGTAGCTGGAGCTTGCGCTCTTTCATCAATATATTAAAGATCTCCACGATGTCGTCTTCGTTGAAGGAAAAAGTCCCTTTTCGTCTTCGGGCTCTTGATGCCTAAATTTTACGGTCTTGCAGGGAGCTTGTTGCTGTTGCATCATTTTTGGGCCTTGAGGGGATTCTACCCCCGGCCCTAGACGTCCCCTTGTTCTATCGGGGTAAGTTACCTCTGGACAGGCCGTGGTCTCTGGTCACAGAAACTGATTCACCAAGAACTGCCTCTGGTTGTACAGGACTGGATTTCAGAATTTTGGGTCTCTTGAGAGACGCAGTATATCCCAACCCAAAACGAGTTTCTCGATAGTGAGAATTACTACGCACCGGCGTTCGCCTACCTTTCCCATAGTTGAGACCTTGTTTTAGTTTTAAGTCATAACCCATGTTTTGCATAATATTTAATGCTTGTGGGCTGTATCTGTGGGTTTGTATTCTGCCAGATTTAGACTCGCGTGATTCCTCTTGCACGATTGGGGCGTCCCGCCTGCTGCCGAAGATTATCGGGCGCTGATCGTCATGGGTTGGTGGAATGATAAAGATGGAGTCTTCCTGTGGTCCACCTGTTATGACGACATCAGATGTTGACGTATCCTCCCATATGATTTCCTCGTATTTGACTGTCAGGGGAACCGAAGTCCGTTTATGACTCTCGTTCTTGCGTTTCTGGATTAGGTAATCCCGCAGGTCAGGAGGAGTAGAGGAAGAAGACGAAGGCTTGTTTCTTCCATCAGCGGGCGTGTGGATATTGGGCACCCCGGTTTTCCCTGTGCCACATGTGTACAACAGATTGGTCATCTGGGTGGCGGATAATCCCCTAGAGGGATGCCTTTCCACAATCTGAGCTTGTTTTACGCCGAGGGACTGTGCCTGGCGTAAATTGGAGATTCGCTCAGTCCGACGTAAGGCTAAAAAGGTCCTCAGTTGGCCGTCGGCTTCCCGCGTAATCCGGAGTGTAGGCAGATTGCTCCTTTGCTGGCGTAACGGCCGAGGAGTCGAGTATTCCGCTGCCTGCTTCCCTTCGCGGAAATCACGGCGTTCATCTGGTTCCTCGTAGAGGTCAGATATTGTCTTACGCCTGGAGCGTGATTTGTACTTCTGTTCTGGCGCTGAGGCATTACCAGAAGTTTGGTCTGTACCGCGCATAGCGGGAGACTGGTTCCTACGCGTAGAGCGCAGTGGATACTTCTGGGTTAGCGCTGAGGCTTTGCCCGAAGTTTTGTCTGTACCGCGCGAAGCAGAAGACTAATTTCTGCACGTAAAGCGCAGTGGATACTCCTGGGTTAGCGCTGAGGCTTTGCCCGAAGTTTTGTCTGTACCGCGCGTAGCGGGAGACTAATTTCTGCGCGTAAAGCGCAGTGGATACTCCTGGGCTAGCGCTGAGGCTCTGCCCGAAGTTTTGTCTGTACCGCGCGTAGTGGGAGACTGAATTTTACGTGCGGGGCACGGAGGGAGCGATGCTACCACCTCATTGGTCGGAGAGATCGGAGAGATCGGAGAGTCCACAGGAACGGCGGAGGATGTCTTGGGCATCCATACTTTGCGCAGCTTCCTATTGTCTTGGACGGAGAGAGAGTGAGAGCTACCCCCAGTCCGAAGCATGTCTTCGTAGGCAGACTGGTCGAATTGGACGACCAGTGTCTTCTTCACGGATCCCACGGATACCGCATCGTGTTGAGCAATTGCTTCCTCGTCAGAAGAGAAAGATGTCCCCAGCAGAGTCGCCATCTTGTTTGTGGTATTAAACGAAAGAATGAAAGTGTATTTCAATGACAGGGTTTATGCGAAACCCGCGCCCTTTGGTTTACAAACAAACTTACAATGTAATCCTATACGAGGATATGGGAGTACAATTTATTTAATCTGGGTAAATATTGCTATAGGTGTCTGATCTGCAGTCGATCACTTTAGCCCTTGGACCACACGATGTTTGTAAAACCCCCTTCCTAGAAAATCGTATAAACCCATTTATTTATTAATTATTAATTAAATTGTAGTAATTAGGTCTAAATAGGAGAAATAGATTTTTAATAATTTTTATGTTAGGTGCTCGGGCACTTAGAGGACTTGTGGGACCATCAGGAATTTTTCAGAATTTATTCCATGTAGGAGACCCCTTGAGCATTTGCTAGCCTAACGATGTGCAATACCCTACTATATAAATTTTCTTATATGTGAATATATATATATATATATATATATATATATATATATATATATATATATATATATATATATATATATATATATATATATATATATATATATATATATATTTGAAAAGAAAGAAAGGAAAAAAATATTAAATAAGAATTTAATGATAATTATAATAATAATAATAATAGAATAATACTATTACAACTTAGATTACTTAAGCCTCCTTTGCTAACCCTTCAGCCGATTCTTGCTGTGAATACCTTTAGCAAAAAATTTGCTTGCATTGACCACCTTTGGAAAACCAATTTCACCCGCCCAATTTACTTCAGTGGATTGCCGACCCTTTGCACGCGGACCCGTCCACTTCCCCCTCTCTCTTAATATATAATATATATATATATATATATAGTTAGCTCTCAAAACCCTAACCTAAATTCCCAGACTTCCCCTTCCCATCTAGAGCCGTCACCGCAGCCAGAGAAGCCCCGCCAAGCCATCCAACCATCCCGTCGACGCCGACCTCGCATCCTGCAGTTTCCCACTCGAGGCACCTTCGCTCCGGCACGATTTTCCGTCGACTCGCTCGACCGAACGCTGTTCCATTTTCATAGGTAAGATCATCCCTTAACCCTCTCCAATATTCATTTTATAGCCAACCTCGAAAAATGTGTGTCCCTAGGTGTAAATCAGCGTCCAAAGTGGACGGACAGACCCAATTCTGGAATCGCAGAATTCCAGAATGACCACCCATATTGCCGAGTTCGTATCTCCCACCACAGAGATCCGAATTCGGTGATTCTTTTTGATACCTGTAGAATACCTGACCTAGTTTAATTTCTGTAAAATAACCCTATGCTAATGGTTGCTGTGGACATAGTTATATTCGTCACAAAACTGCGCGCACCCACTTTTTCCGGTTTTCCAAAAGTTGGAAAACGGAGCGCGTCCCGCCAAACGGGACCGCCCCGCCGTGTGCCAAGTGTACCGAATGGTGCACGCAGCATAACCGGATACGTGAAAATTCGTGGGGACTGATTCGGACGCATGTGCGTGCCGAAATCAGGCCGTATTCGCGGACACATTTCGTGTCGTAACTTTTGTGAAACTCGTACGTATTTTGTGCACGCTTGTCAGATTGCGACGAAACTTACGCCACTGGACTCGTGGTAACGCGCTGGTCCTGTGACCCAAATTTCATGCGATTCTGAGACGGTTGACCAAATCGCCAATTGGCGGGCCCCACAGTTGACTTTTTGGACCAAATTTTGTTCGGCTCATCGAAATCCATATTTGGACATACCGTTGGGTTCGTATTGACATATAGAGTTGTTTGACCTATAGTTTGTCCCATTTAGAGACTGTTACCCTTGGCACACTTTTCGGTGCAAAGTGGGCCACATATGGACCCCACTTTTACCCGAAATTACCGTTTTGCCCCTGTATCCAAATTGGACGAAAGGGATGTATTTTTTTAGCTATTTTGCTCATTCTGAAAATATTGGTTATGTTTATTTCAGCATCCGGAGACGTTTGTTCGGAGTCCTTAGTTCCAGGTTCAGTGTCCTTGACATTTGGGCGCGTACACCTTACAGATTTCTTGCCAGGCAAGTATATCTTGCCATTGTACTGTTTTTACATTCCATATGAGGCATGCATATTTATTTTTTGTTTATTTAGTTCATTTATTTTAACTGCTATATAAACTGCGCGTCCAAGGAAACTTGGGTGCAACGACGGTGTCGTCGTACTATGTTTTTATTTATGTATATGCATTGGACCTACTTTATGAGGCTAGCCCATTTTCATGAGGCATTTATGTTTCATTGGCCATGACACTATTCTTACACGAGTGTGAGTCACATGTAGGACACGGACTTGCGTACTCGGCTGGCCCCCGGTACGTATAGGTCGTGCGACGGATAGGGATAACTGCCAATAGAAACTTTGCATGCTAGTAGACCTGGCGGTTATTAGAGGTTTATCGTGTCATGGACATGACATGCTTAGAGCATTGGGTGGGGAGAACAACAAGTACCGCATTTGAGCTCCTTTGCACTTTTATCTATTGTGCGTCCGGATTCTCCGCCGGAGATACGGGTGGTGATGACCACTATATATTATATTATTATCAGGCGGGCCTCCGACGTTCGAAAGTCGTCGTACCTTTGTAGGCCCCTGGATCTCCAATAGAGAACCATGTCAAATCCCAGTTTTCAGCCAGATAGCTCACTTATGGGGAAAGGTTTTCTTAACTGCATTCACTTAGATGGTTAGGCGACCCCAATGGATGTTTATTTTCAGTACTTTATTGGCATGTGTTTTTTGTATCTTGTTACGTCCCTCTGAGGACCTGGTCCCTTCCAGATATAGGTGAGCAGGAGTACCCGCAGGAGTATGGACCTGGACCTGATGCTACCTATCAGCCTGAGGAGATCTTATCTTCTGATTATATGTGATTCATTGCAGCTGTTTAGAGATTTTAGTTGCTATTCTTTTCTAGGCATTTATTCTTATATTAGAGTTTATTCTCTTCTCTCTTTAGTAGTTTATTATAGTCGATTTGCAGTGGATTTGTCTCCACCCGACTATTGCACTTTGAGATTACTATTTGAGACTACTTCTTTGATATTCAGTTATTGATTTCCTTTATTCTATTATTTGTGCTGTGGATGAGATATAGAACTGCGTGTGACTTGTTGTGACATATATTTACCACTGTGGATTGGATATTCATGTATAGCGTACGTGTGTATATGGTTTCCATATATTGGAGTTCGTATACATACTGCTGGCGTGTTACGTATTTTTAGTCCTACGTATTTGGGACTGGGGCGTGACATATTTTTGTGGTGGCCCATGCAGGTCAAGAATATATTGTCTCGGTTACGTAACTGTACCGAACAAGCCTGCGTATAGGAATAGAGTATAAGGATCTCATCCACGCTTGATTAAAATTCATCATTCCTATTTAATACTTGCATCCTGTTTGATTCCTGTACTTTTTCTAATCGTTTCGTACGTCAACTGCAGAGAGATGGATTTGCAGAATGGACGTACTGCCGCCGATGGCGACGCAACTTCTGGAGTCAATGGTCAGACTCAAGGAGGGACCCCAACGATTCCTAGGCTTCCGGGGCCAGATGGACAGACTCACACCCCAGTTCCATCTGATCTTCCCGCTTCACCTATTGGGAACCTTCCACCTGCCTCAGTACCGTAAGATGGCCAAGCGCAGATGTTCCAATTCTTTCAGATGATGATACAGGAACAGAGGCAACAGGCAGCCGAGCAGAGGTAGCAGGCAGTCGAGCAGAGGCAAGAATTTTTGGCAGCACTGGAGAGGATGGCTACACATGCTACTGTACCAGCCCAAACACTAGCTCCAGCACCTCGAGCTAAGGTTGGATCAGTAAAGGATTTTGTTCAGATGGGTGCAAGGCAGTACAAGGGCACTGAGAGCCCGGAGGAGACTACCAGCTGGATCCTCACACACAGAAGCTACTGGAGGCATCGCAGTTACCTACGGACCTATGGATGACGGGTGTACGGACGCTTCTGGATGGTAATGCTCATCACTGGTGGGAATCCATGGAGCGCCAGTTGGGTACTTACCAGACTTGAGAGCAGTTCTTGGAGTACTTTGAGGGAAAGTACTTCCCGAACACTGTC
This sequence comes from Iris macrosiphon, assembly GCA_036927795.1. NCBI lineage: Eukaryota > Viridiplantae > Streptophyta > Magnoliopsida > Asparagales > Iridaceae > Iris > Iris macrosiphon. The sequence continues at coordinate 12,499,300 of JAYESA010000013.1, forward strand.
AGGGATACCTTGTATGATCAGTTTCTTCACTTAGAGCAGGGGAACCGGACCGTAGACGAGTATGATGCCGAGTTTAGTCGACTCAGCAAATATGGCGCTGCATTGATACCAAATGACTTGGCTAAGGCTAAGAGATTTCATCGAGGACTGACCCAGGAGTTTCAATATTATACAAGCTCGCAGTCCCGAGTCTCTTATGCTGAACTACTGACAGAGGCCAGATTTCAGGAAACCATTAGCAGAGGAAGAGGAGGTCAGCTGAGGACACAACAAGAAACAGCAAGGATACAGCAGGGACCAGCTAGGACACAACAGGGAGGACCTATCAGACGTCCTTTAGCACAACAGCATCAGCAACACCGAGCAGCACCGTACCAGAATCTGGGGAAGCCCTATTGCAATTATTGTGGGAGGAACGGACATATTTCGAGGGATTGTCGGACTCGCTTGGGTCAGTGTATGAGATGTGGCTCCGGACAACACATGGCGAGAGACTGCCCAATGCAGACATCGACACTCCCACCACCAGTTCAGAGACTAGCGCTTCCAGCACCAAAGCCAGCCCAGCAGATGACCGGACCGGGAGTACCTCAACCCCCAGCAGCAGAAGGATTTCAGAGAGGACCACCGCTACCCACTCAGGAGGAGCAGTATATGAGGACCGGACATGGACAGCCACAGCGGAACGGGCGAGCTTTTGCATTGGAGGTAGATGACATGGATCATGAGGTGGATGTCATAGCAGGTATTACCCTTGCTTTTACTTTTCCTGCGGTGATATTATTTGATACGGGAGCCACCCACTCATTCATATCATCTAGTTTTATTGCCAAACACAACATTGCTTCTACATCATTATCTAGTTGTGTTAGAATACTTACCGGAGGAGGAGTTGTACCAGTTAGTCGAGTTTGTAGAACGGGTCCTATAGTGATTCGTGGCAGAGAGATGAATGCCCAACTCTTAGTCCTTCCTATGTCGTCTTTTGATATTGTGCTTGGAATGGACTGGCTGAGCAAGAACCACGCTTTCTTCGATTGCTTTGGAGGAAGCATTCTTTTTAAGGTACCAGGCCAGCCTGAACTTGAGTTTGTCCGAGGATCCACAGAAATTCTTGATGGTATGCAGCTCGCAATGGACGATGTTGTCTATCACCCTATTATTTTAGAATTTCTAGACGTCTTTCCAGAGGATTTGCCAGGACTACCCCCAGACAGAGACGTAGAGTTTTTAATTGAACTAGCACCCGGAGCAGCACCTATAGCATCGCATGTTTACAGACTGGCGAAGAAGGAGATGGACGAGCTGAAGGCACAGTTAAAAGAGCTAGAGGAGAAAGGTTTCATCCGACCGAGTGCATCACCCTGGGGAGCACCAGTGTTGTTTGTACCCAAGAAGGATGGGTCAGTGCGTATGTGCATTGACTACAGAGCCTTGAATGCAGTGACAGTGAAGAACAAATATCCATTGCCACGCATTGATGACCTGTTTGATCAACTCAGTGGAGCTAAGGTATTCTCGAAGATAGATCTGAGATCGGGTTATCACCAAGTGAAGGTACGGAAGCAGGACATTCCGAAGACCGCATTCAGAACAAGATATGGACACTACGAGTTTTTGGTCATGCCATTTGGATTGACCAATGCTCCAGCGATCTTCATGGACTTGATGAACCGAGTCTTCCACCAGTACTTGGACCAGTTCATGGTCGTCTTCATAGATGATATACTTGTCTATTCGAAGAGCCACGAGGAGCACGAGGAGCACCTGCGGATTGTTCTAGAGACCTTGAGGAGAGAGCAGTTATATGCTAAACTCAGCAAATGTGAGTTCTTCTTGGACAGAGCTTCATTTCTTGGATATGTTGTTACAGGAGATGGTATTTCTGTTGACCCAGAGAAGATCTTAGCAGTTGAGACATGGCCTGTTCCTAAATCAGCAGCAGAGGTGAGAAGTTTCCTTGGACTTGCGGGATATTACCGACGGTTCATGGAAAACTTCTCAAGAATAGCGGCACCTATGACTCGTCTGACTTGTAAGGATCAAGAATTTATATGGACTGACGAGTGTCAAGCAGCCTTTGAAGAGTTGAAGAAGCGACTGACTACAGCACCAGTATTGGCGATTCCGTCAGGATCAGGAGGATACGTGATCTACAGTGACACATCAGGAAAAGGCTTAGGATGCGTATTGATGCAGCATGGCAAGGTGATTGCATATGCATCTAGGCAGTTACGAGTACATGAGAAGAATTATCCGACTCATGACTTGGAACTTGCAGCCGTTGTATTTGCTCTGAAGCTATAGAGACATTACTTATATGGGGAACGAGTGGAGATCTATACAGACCACAAAAGCCTCAAGTACGTCTTCACACAGAAGGAGTTAAATATGAGGCAACGTCGATGGCTCGAGTTGATGAAAGATTTTGAGATAGAGCTACATTATCATCCAGGCAAGGCTAACGTGGTAGCCGACGCGTTAAGCCGGAAGCCAGCAGCTTACTTCTTGACAGCACAGAGGAAACTATTGGAGGACTTGCAAGAGCTTGGCATTGAAGTGATACTACCCGGAGCAGATGGGACACTAGCCAACTTACAAGTTCAATCATCATTGGTAGAGAGAATTAAGGCAGCTTTGCCTACAGATGCCAGATTTAGGAGACTAAAGGAAAGGACAGAGGCCGGAGAGCAGACCGGATTGCGCATTCATGAGGATAGAACATTACGATGTGGTGATCGTCTTTATGTTCCAAATGGAGAGATTCGATAGGAGCTGATGACAGAGGCTCATAGTTCGATCTATTCTATTCATCCTGGAGGCACCAAGATGTATCGTGACTTACGACAACATTTTTGGTGGCATGGGATGAAGAGAGAGATAGCTCGCTTTGTAGCTAAATGTCTGGTATGTCAACAAGTGAAGGCGGAGCACCAGAGAACAGCGGGATTATTGCAACCACTTTCGATTCCAGAGTGGAAGTGGGAGCACATCACTATGGACTTCGTCACGGGTTTTCCTAAGAGTCCAAGTGGGAGAGATGCAGTGTGGGTAATAGTGGACCGACTCACCAAGTCAGCCCATTTTATACCTTTTAGAGTGGGTCAGTCTACGGAAGCTTTAGCTGATTTATATATGAGGCAGATCGTGAGGTTGCACGGCATACCAGTCAGCATTATATCGGACAGAGATTCGCGCTTTACATCGTACTTTTGGAGGAGCATGCAAGAGAGTCTTGGTACTCGTCTGAAGTTCAGTACATCTTACCACCCGCAGACAGATGGGCAGTCGGAGTGCACTATTCAGACCTTGGAAGATATGTTGAGGGCTTGCATGTTAGACTTCGGAGGATCATGGGAGGACCACCTACATCTTGTAGAGTTTTCTTACAACAACAGCTATCAAGCGAGTATTCAGATGGCTCCGTTTGAAGCATTGTATGGAAGAAAATATAGGTCTCCTGTGTGTTGGAGTGACGTGGGAGAACGTCAGATTCTGGGACCCGAGTTGGTGGTCAACACCGTAGAGACAGTCAAGAAGATTCAGGGACACTTGCGAGCAGCGCAAGATAGGCAGAAGCAGTGGGCAGACCTTCATCGTCGTCCCTTGGAGTTCAAAGAGGGCGATCACATCTTCTTGAGGATATCACCGACCAGAGGCACCATCCGATTCGGAGGGCACGGCAAGTTGAGTCCAAGGTATATTGGACCATTTGACGTGCTCGAGAGAGTTGGAGAGATGGCATATCGACTTGCGCTACCACCTTCACTGGAGGGAGTACATGACGTATTCTATGTGTCGCAGCTCAGGCGATATGTGGCAGACAGCAGTCATGTTCTTGACCATTCAGAGATCACCATTGGGCCGAGCTTGTCATACCAAGAGCAACCCGTGGGAATCCTTGATCGTCGAGAGAAGGTATTGAGGAACCAGTCTATTCCCTTGGTTCGCGTAGCATGGAGGCATGGCGCGCCAGGAGAATCAACTTGGGAGCGCGAGGACGACATGCGCAAGCGCTTTCCGAACCTATTCGCAGATCAAGGTATGAATTTACATTGTTAAATTATATCTTATACCATCCTTGCATTCTATCGTGGCTTAATTTTAATTTCGAGGACGAAATTTTTACAAGTTGGGTAGAATGTAAAACCCCCTTCCTAGAAAATTGTATATACCCATTTATTTATTAATTATTAATTAAATTATAATAATTAGATCTAAATAGGAGAAATAGATTTTTAATAATTTTTATGTTAGGTGCTCGGGCACTTAGAGGACTTGTGGGACCATCAGAAATTTTTCAGAATTTATTCCATGTATGAGACCCCTTGAGCATTTGCTAGCCTAACGATGTGCAATACCCTACTATATAAATTTTCTTATGTGTGAATATATATATATATATATATATATATATATATATATATATATATATATATATATATATATATACAAATATATATATGTGTATATATATATTTGAAAAGAAAGAAAGGAAAAAAAAATATTAAATAAGAATTTAATGATAATTATAATAATAATAATAATAGAATAATACTATTACAACTTAGATTACTTAAGCCTCCTTTGCTAACCCTTCAGCCGATTCTTGCTGTGAATACCTTTAGCAAAAAAATTTGCTTGCATTGACCACCTTTGGCAAACCAATTTCACCCGCCCCATTTACTTCAGTGGATTGCCGACCCTTTGCACGCGGACCCGTCCACTTCCCCCTCTCTCTTAATATATATAATATATATATATATATATATATATATATATATATATATATATATATATATATATATATATATATAGTTAGCTCTCAAAATCCTAACCTAAATTTCCAGACTTCCCCTTCCCATCTAGAGCCGTCACCGCAGCCAGAGAAGCCCCGCCAAGCCATCCAACCATCCCGTCGACGCCGACCTCGCATCCTGCAGTTTCCCACTCGAGGCACCATCGCTCCGGTGCGATTTCTCGTCGACTCGCTCGACCAAACGCTGTTCCATTTTCATAGGTATGATCATCCCTTAACCCTCTCCAATATTCGTTTTATAGCCAACCTCGGAAAACGTGTGCCCCTAGGTGTAAATCAGCGTCCAAAGTGGACGGACAGACCCAATTCTGGAATCGCAGAATTCCAGAATGACCACCCATATTGCCGAGTTCGTATCTCCCACCACAGAGATCCGAATTCGGTGATTCTTTTTTATACCTGTAGAATACCTGACCTAGTTTAATTTCTGTAAAATAATCCTATGCTAATGGTTGCTGTGGACATAGTTATATTCGTCACAAAACTGTGCGCACCCACTTTTTCTGGTTTTCCAAAAGTTGGAAAACGGAGCGCGTCCCGCCAAACGGGACCGCTCCGCCGTGTGCCAAGTGTACCGAATAGTGCACGCAGCATAACCGGACACGTAAAAATTCGTGGGGACTGATTCGGACGCGTGTGCACGCCAGAATCAGGCCGTATCCGCGGACACATTTTGTGTCACAACTTTTGTGGAACTCGCACGTATTTTGTGCACGCTTGTCAGATTGCGACGAAACTTGCGCCACTGGACTCGTGGTAACGCGCTGGTCCTGTGACCCAAATTTCACGCGATTCTGAGATGGTTGACCAAATCGCCAATTGGCGGGCCCCACAGTTGACTTTTTGGACCAAATTTTGTTCGGCTCATCGGAATCCACATTTGGACATACCGTTGGGTTTGTATTAATATCTAGAATTGTTTGACCTATAGTTTGTTCCATTTAGAGACTGTTATCCTTGGCACGCTTTTCGGTGCAAAGTGGGCCACACGTGGACCCCACATTTACCCGAAATTACCGTTTTGCCCCTGTGTCCAAATTGGACGAAAGGGATGTGTTTTTTAGCTATTTTGCTCATTCCAAAAATGTTGGTTATGTTTATTTCAGCATCCGGAGACGTTTGTTCGGAGTCCTTAGTTCCAGGTTCAGTGTCCTTGACATTTGGGCGCGTACACCTTACAGATTTCTTGCCAGGCAAGTATACCTTGCCATTGTACTGTTTTTACATTCCATATGAGGCATGCATGTTTATTTTCTGTTTATTTAGTTTATTTATTTTAACTGCTATATAAACTGCGCGTCCAAGGAAACTTGGGTGCAACGACGGTGTCATCGTACTATGTTTTTATTTATGTATATGCATTGGACCTACTTTATGAGGCTACCCCATTTTTATGAGGCATTTATGTTTCATTGGCCATGACACTATTCTTACACGAGTGTGAGTCACATGTAGGACACGGACTTGCGTACTCGGCTGGCCTCCGGTACGTATAGGTCGTGCGACGGATAGGGATAACTGCCAATAGAAACTTTGCATGCTAGTAGACCTGGCGGTTATTAGAGATTTATCGTGTCATGGACATGACATGCTTAGAGCATTGGGTGGGGAGAACAACAAGTACCGCATTTGAGCTCCTTTGCACTTTTATCTATTGTGCGCCCGGATTCTCCGCCGGAGATACGGGTGGTGATGACCACTTTATATTATATTATTATCAGGCGGGCCTCCGACGTTTGAAAGTCGTCGTGCCTTTGTAGGCCCCTGGATCTCCAATAGAGAACCATGCCAAATCCCAGTTTTCAGCCAGATAGCTCACTTGTGGGGAAATGTGTTCTTAACTGCATTCACTTAGATGGTTAGGCGACCCCAATGGATATTTATTTTCAGTACTTTATTGGCATGTATTTTTTGTATCTTGTTACGTCCCTCTGAGGACCTGGTCCCTTCCAGATATAGGTGAGCAGGAGTACCCGCAGGAGTATGGACCTGGACCTGATGCTACCTATCAGCCTGAGGAGATCTTACCTTCTGATTATATGTGATTCATTGCAGCTGTTTAGAGATTTTAGTTGCTATTCTTTTCTAGGCATTTATTCTTATATTAGAGTTTATTCTCTTCTCTCTTTAGTAGTTTATTATAGTCGATTTGCAGTGGATTTGTCTCCACCCGACTATTGCACTTTGAGATTACTATTTGAGACTACTTCTTTGATATTCAGTTATTGATTTCCTTTATTCTATCATTTGTGCTGTGGATGAGATATAGAACTGCGTGTGACTTGTTGTGACATATATTTACCACTGTGGATTGGATATTCATGTACAGCGTACGTGTGTATATGGTTTCCATATATTGGAGTTCGTATACATACGGCTGGCGTGTTACGTATTTCTAGTCCTACGTATTTGGGACTGGGGCGTGACAATGTTGAAGAAGTGCCGTGGAAGACGGAAAGCAGCTTCGAAGGTTGCAGGAGAGGGTGGATGCACTAGGTCGTCGATCCCTACTCTTTGCCTGAGCTCCGGACTCTTCTCTCCTTCTCTCTCTCTCTCTCTCTCTTTTTACCAATTCTCCGACCTGGTTCGATCTTCCAAATTGTCGACCTTGTTCCCCATTGATAGGGGTCTCTATTTATAGAGTTTTGGTGACAGTGACCACTCCGTCGGTGTAACAACCGAGGAGTGGACAGTACAGCACCCTTTTACACAACGGTTAAAATAACCAATGCCTGCGTATAAATGACCTTTTGAGTGAGCATGTGACGCGTGTCCAACTAAGGGGACAAAACGCGTATATCTGCTGCGAAGATCACGGCGTAGAAGCCACGTAGGTAGGTATCCCTCGTGTAGAAGAGGTTGGCGTAGAAGCCAAATGACTGTCACCCCTGGCGTAGAAGCCAAAATAGGCATAGAAGCCGAACAGGCGTAGAAGCCGAATAGGCGTAGAAGCCGAACAGGCATAGAAGCCGAATGGTCGTAGAGACTGAGTGGACGTTTGAAGCCGAATGAGCACAGATCCTGAATGGGCGTAGAAGCCGCTGCGTACCGTGCCAGAGTGTTGATGTGGACGTCTTTGCCGGAATTACGGCTTTCGAAGGTGTAATCAAATCTCTTACAGAGATTTGCCACCATCCTGTGCATTAAATGCGGAGACGTGTTTTGAAGGTCTGCAGCCCTTCTGTACATCCGTCGCAGAGATGTGTCTTGAGGAAGACTGTCACCGCCCCAGTCCCAAATACGTAGGACTAGGAACACGTAAGCATGCCAGCCGCATGGATATGGCAACTCCAATATATGGAAACCAAATCCATACGTACGCTGTAATATGAATATAAAATCCACAAGTGGTATAAAATTTAATACAAGTCACAGGGTAAAATCTAGATCTCATCCACCAAAATCATATAGAAATAAATAACCAGTATCTAGGAAACTAGATCTCAATAAGAAGTATCTAAAGATGATAGTTGGATGGAAACAAATCCACTACCAACTCGAATATAAGACTGTCACGCCCCAGTCCCAAATACGTAGGACTAGGAACACGTAAGCATGCCAGCCGCATGGATATGGCAACTCCAATATATGGAAACCATAACCCATACGTACGCTGTAATACAAATATAAACTCACATGTGGTATAAATAATGTCACAAGTCACAGATATGCTAATCTCATCCACACAACAAGTCATAGAAAAGAAATACTAACTAGAATAAGGAGTCTGAAATATCTAAAATAATAGTCGGGTGGAGACAAATCCACTACCAATGACTATATCCAAAACTAAAATGAGAGAGGAGTATAAAATCTCCAATATAAAATAATTTGAAGACAGAAGTGTATCAGCTAAAAGAATCCATCGCTAGATAATCAACGATGCTCAGAAGGTAAGACCTCCTCGACAGAAAGGAATGCGTCAGGTCCAGGCCCGTACTCCTGCAAATACTCAAGAGCAGATACACCTGGCAGAGGACCAGGTCCTCAGAGGGACGTAACAAGATACAGAAAATACGAGCCAACTTGAATACAATAAACATGCATATAATTTGAAAATAAATAAGTACGCTGTACAAGACAATCTATATGAATGCAAGTGAGGACAACTTTTCGACGTATGGGCAAGGGTAGTCTACTCGATCTAAGCCTCACAACTCACACACCCGTCTAGAACATCAGAAATCGACATACCTCTGGGGTAGCGACCAGCGCGACTCTACAGAAATCGACATACCTCTGGGGTAGCGACCAGCGCGACACACGCCCGTAGTGCGAGCTATATACTACGGTTTACCAGAGTGGTTAAAAGCCCATACGCCTAATGATTGTCCTCTATGATACTAGGTGCCATGTGTGTGTCAACATATCTAATACATAGTAATAACTGGAGAAAAACTACACATGCAAGAACTATACAAAAATGAAATAAATGAACAGAAATATAAATAGCATGCAAAGTACTGTAAACAATTTGGCAAGGTATCTTGCCTGGCAAAGAAGCTGCAAAATGTAGTATCCCAATGTCAACACCAAGAGTCAGAAGCTACGGCCTCAGAATGAACGTCTCCGGATGCTGAAATAAACATCACCAACGTTCAGAATGAGCAAAATAGCTAAAAAGCACATCACTTTCGTCCAATTTGGACACAGGGGCAAAACGGTAATTTCGGGCAAAAGTGGGGTCCACGTGTGGCCCACTTTGCACCAAAAAGCGTGCCGAGGATAACAGTCTCTAAATGGGACAAACTATGGGTCAAACAACTCTAAATATCATTACGAACCCAACGGTATGTCCAAATGTGGATTCTGATGGGCCGAACACAATTTGGTCCAAAAAGTCAACTGTGGGACCCGCCAATTGGCGATCTGGTCAACCGTCTCAGAAATACGTGAAAATTGGGTCACAGGACCAGCGCGTTACCACGAGTCCAGTGATGCAAGTTTTGTCATAATCTGACAAGAGTGCACAAAATACTCGCGAGTTCCACAAAAGTGGCGACACGAAATGTGTCCGCGGATACGGTCTGATTCCGGCGCGCACACGCGTCCGAATCAGTCCCCACGATTTTTCACGTGTCCCGTTATACTGCGTGCACCATTCGGTACACTTGGCACACGGCGGGGCGGCCCCGTTTGGCGGGGCGCGCTCCGTTCTCCAACTTTTGGAAAACCGGAAAAAGTGGGTGCGCACAGTTTTGTGACGAACATAACTATGTCCACAGCAACTATTAGCCTAGGGTTATTATACAGAAAATAAACTAGATCATGTAATCTACAGGTATCAAAAAGAATCACCGAATTCGGATCTCTGTGGTGGGAGATACGAACTCGACAATACGGGTGGTAAATCTGGAATTCTGCGATTGCAGAATTCTGTCTGTCCGTCCATTTTGGACGCTGATTTACACCTAGGGGCGCACGTTTTCCGAGGTTGACTATAAAACAAATACTGGAGAGGGTTGAGGGAAGATCATACCTATGAAAACGAAACAGCGTTTGGTCGAGCGAGTCAACGGAAAAACACGCCGGAGCGAAGGTACCTCGAGTGGGAAACTGCAGGATGCGAGGTCGGCGTCGACGGGATGGTTGGATGGCTTGGGGAGGCTTCTCTGGCTGTGGTTACGGCTCTAGATGGGAAGGAGAAGTCTGGAGTTTTAGGTTAGGGTTTTTGGAAGCTAATATATATATATATATATATTATATTAAGAGAGAGAGAGATATAGGATCGGGTTTGGCCGAAGGGTTTTGGGCGTCCGCGAAGAAGAGTCTGGGAAGTCAATAGGGTCTTAAGTGGGCGGCCTTGCTATTGCTGGATGGAACTTAGCAACACTAAGTTGCTGCAAAAAAAGGGATTCCTAAGTACTTAGTACTTAAGCATATTATTATTATTATTATTAGTATTACTATACTTATTTCTTATTTAATTCTTTTCTTTTCTTTCTTTCTTTATAAAATATATACATATATATATATTTGTATATACATATATATATATATATATACTCATAAGAAATTTATATAATAGGGTATTGCACATCGTGAGGCTAGCAACTGCTCAAGGGGTCTCCTACATGGAATAAATTCCGAAAAATTCCTGAAGGTCCCATAAGTCATCTAAGGGTCCGAACACCTAATATAAAAATTATTAAAAATCTATTTCTCCTAGTTAGCCACTAAATACTATATTTAAATTGTTAATTAATAAAAAATAATAAAATACAAATTTTTTTTTAAAAAATAGGGGTTTTACATTCTACCCAACTTACAAAAATTTCGTCCTCGAAATTGACACTAACCCATTTCATAATGATAGCTATAACTATTACACTACATTGGTATCTAGCAGGACTCTTAAACTCATGGTCTGCCATTCTAACACTTTCTCATCTATTGTCCATCCATTATTCTATCATCCTCTAACTTGTCTACACTACCCAACTTACAAAAAATTCTACTAGTGGTCACCTTTTTTTGAAGCTATTGTCTAGATTGTAAGGCAATTATATTTATTGGGTCGAGAATCTTGGGATACCTGTCTAGAATCTCATAACTATGACCTTTCCCATAATCGTCAAGTATCATAGTCTAATACTGCCTCGCCACCTGGCCAGTATGGCTGCAAGTAATTCGACTACTCTACCATAATCGTCTGGCGGCAACTGTCGCTACCTTGCCGGCGATTTGTCATAGTCATCAGTTCGTAACAAGTGCCTTCAACTCTTTCCTAGGCATAGTCTAAGTTTTTAGGGAGACACTTAAGGTCTTGACTAACTATTAGGGGTATGATCTATCTCAAATGATCTAACAATTTCTACTAGGCTACATGGTGCTACTTAAGGGTTAAACTAAATAAAGAATACAGATATTGCTATAGTGCATATGCATATAAAGAACTCATCCTTAGTTATCAAGCATTACTAACACATTTATGTTTAACTAACAAAATAGAGGTGAGGTTGATATCAAACAATTCATAATGGCACGAAAGATATGACTATGATAGGAAGAGTTACGCACGAGATAAGAAATTAATATAAAAGGAGAAGATGAGTCACCCCAAGAGGGCGAGATAAGGATAGGGGAAGAATACTACTACTGCTACTCACGTCATCCATTAGCATCGCGTGTATGCCACCTGGGTAAAATAGAAATATATCCTCATAACTGCTAGACTACCATATATATAATTCTATATCTATTTATACATCTAAGATCTTGTGTCACAATAGGGTTATGAGTATGCAAAGACAATTATAACTAAAAGGTCGTACCTGTATCTACGGCTTCCTGTGTCTGCTCTCCCATACTTGTCATAATGAGTGCTTGGCCTTGTCCTTGGTTATTCAACTGGGGTCTAATTCTCTCCATTTGTGCAGACTGTAGAAGCAATAGTGGGTCACTTTGGTCTTCTATACTTGAGGGTGTATGCGGTGTTCCTGATTTTAATGCCATAGACCCCGGGTTCTATTGAGGACATTCTTGAGCTTGATGGTGACTTGATCCACATACCATGCACAACCCCAATCGACGACGACAATCTCTATGAATATGACCTGGTATACCACAAAAGTTACAAGTACGATGCCCCTGGGTTGGATATGGTGCAGCACTATCTGATTGCTGGCGTGTCAAAGGGTGTCGAATGAGTCCTCCTTGCTGTATCCTTACTGGCCCTTGATAAATTCTTTGTTGAATTCCGTTTCCCTTGCTGATGGCCTCCTGGATCCTGGCCTCTGTCAATAGCTCGGCATAAGAGATCCGGGACTGGGAGCTAGTGTAGTGCTGGAGCTCCTGAGTCAGCCCGCGGTGAAACCTCTTAGCCTTCTCCAAGTCATTAGGTATTAGGATTGTGCCATACTTACTGAGACGGCTAAACTCTGCGTCATACTCATCAACCGTCTTGTCTCCTTGCTCTAGATGGAGGAACTGATCGTACAATGCGTCCCTTACTGTATCCGGGAAGTACTTTCTCTTAAAGCATTCCAAGAATTATTCCCAAGTCTGTCGCGTACCCAACTGGCGCTCCATTGATTCCCACCAGTGATGCGCGTTGCCTTCTAACTGAGTCCTCACGCCTATCATCCATAGATCAGAAGGTAATTATGATGCCTCTAACAACTTCTTGGTATTGGTAATCCAGTTTGTGGTCTCCTCTGGGCTCTCATTACCCTTATATGGCTTAGGGCCCATCTGCACAAAGTCTTTGACTGAACCAACCCGAGCTTGTGGTACTGAAACTAGTGCCTGGGTTGGTTTAGGGGCTAGTGCAGCCATTCTCTCAAGTGCTGCCAGAAATTTTAGCCTTTGCTCTGCTGTTTGCTGCCTCTGCTCGGCTGCCTGCTGCCTTTGTTCCTGTATTATCATCTGGAAGAATTGGAACAGCTGCGCTTGGCCATCTTGCGGTGCTAGTGGAGCTGGAAAAGTCCCATTAGGTATCGTGGAAGGAGTTGATGGGATTTGACTGTTAGTCAGTCCATCCGGTCCGGGAAGAAGAGGTGTCGTTGAGGTCACTCCTAGTGGTTGGTCGTCGTCCCCTGGAGACGTGTTGTCCCCGGTGGCGGCATGCCCGTCATGCAAAGTCATCTCTCTGCAAGAGATGGACGAAGGATTAAGAAGAGTACATGAATCAAGCAGGATGCAAGAACTTAAGTAGGACATGTTGGGAGGAAGGTAAGTTATTGTCAAGTGTGGATGAGATGTAAAATTCTAATCCTAGGTGCAGGCTTGTTCGGTACAGTTACGTAACCGAGACAATATATTCTTGACCTGCATGGGCCACCACAAAAATATGTCACGCCCCAGTCCCAAATACGTAGGACTAGGAACACGTAAGCATGCCAGCCGCATGGATATGGCAACTCCAATATATGGAAACCATAACCCATACGTACGCTGTAATACAAATATAAACTCACATGTGGTATAAATAATGTCACAAGTCACAGATATGCTAATCTCATCCACACAACAAGTCATAGAAAAGAAATACTAACTAGAATAAGGAGTCTGAAATATCTAAAATAATAGTCGGGTGGAGACAAATCCACTACCAATGACTATATCCAAAACTAAAATGAGAGAGGAGTATAAAATCTCCAATATAAAATAATGTGAAGACAGAAGTGTATCAGCTAAAAGAATCCATCGCTAGATAATCAACGATGCTCAGAAGGTAAGACCTCCTCGACAGAAAGGAATGCGTCAGGTCCAGGCCCGTACTCCTGCAAATACTCAAGAGCAGATACACCTGGCAGAGGACCAGGTCCTCAGAGGGACGTAACAAGATACAGAAAATACGAGCCAACTTGAATACAGTAAACATGCATATAATTTGAAAATAAATAAGTACGCTGTACAAGACAATCTATATGAATGCAAGTGAGGACAACTTTTCGACGTATGGGCAAGGGTAGTCTACTCGATCTAAGCCTCACAACTCACACACCCGTCTAGAACATCAGAAATCGACATACCTCTGGGGTAGCGACCAGCGCGACTCTACAGAAATCGACATACCTCTGGGGTAGCGACCAGCGCGACACACGCCCGTAGTGCGAGCTATATACTACGGTTTACCAGAGTGGTTAAAAGCCCATACGCCTAATGATTGTCCTCTATGATACTAGGTGCCATGTGTGTGTCAACATATCTAATACATAGTAATGACTGGAGAAAAACTACACATGCAAGAACTATACAAAAATGAAATAAATGAACAGAAATATAAATAGCATACAAAGTACTGTAAACAATTTGGCAAGGTATCTTGCCTGGCAAGGAAGCTGCAAAATGTAGTATCCCAATGTCAACACCAAGAGTCAGAAGCTACGGCCTCAGAATGAACGTCTCCGGATGCTGAAATAAACATCACCAACGTTCCCAGAATGAGCAAAATAGCTAAAAAGTACATCCCTTTCGTCCAATTTGGACACAGGGGCAAAACGATAATTTCGGGCAAAAGTGGGGTCCACGTGTGGCCCATTTTGCACCGAAAAGCGTGCCGAGGGTAACAGTATCTAAATGGGACAAACTATGGGTCAAACAACTCTAAATGTCATTACGAACCCAACGGTATGTCCAAATATGGATTCCGATGGGCCGAACACAATTTGGTCCAAAAAGTCAACTGTGGGACCCGCCAATTGGCGATCTGGTCAACCGTCTCAGAAATATGTGAAAATTGGGTCACAGGACCAGCGCGTTACCACGAGTCCAGTGACGCAAGTTTCTTCATAATCTGACAAGCGTGCACAAAATACTCGCGAGTTCCACAAAAGTGGCGACACGAAATGTGTCCGCGGATACGGTCTGATTCCGGCGCGCACACGCGTCCGAATCAGTCACCACGAATTTTCACGTGTCCCGTTATGCTGCGTGCACCATTCGGTACACTTGGCACACGGCGGGGCGGCCCCGTTTGGCGGGGCGCGCTCCGTTCTCCAACTTTTGAAAAACCGAAAAAAATGGGTGCGTACAGTTTTATGACGAACATAACTATGTCCACAGCAACTATTAGCCTAGGGTTATTATACAGAAAATAAACTAGATCATGTAATCTACAGGTATAAAAAAGAATCACCGAATTTGGATCTCTGTGGTGGAAGATACAAACTCGACAATACGGGTGGTAAATCTGGAATTCTGCGATTGCAGAATTCTGTCTGTCCGTCCATTTTAGACGCTGATTTACACCTAGGGACGCACGTTTTCCGAGGTTGACTATAAAACAAATACTGGAGAGGGTTGAGGGAAGATCATACCTATGAAAATGAAACAGCGTTTGGTCGAGCGAGTCAACGGGAAAATACGCCGGAGCGAAGGTGCCTCGAGTGGGAAACTGCAGGATGCGAGGTCGGCGTCGACGGGATGGTTGGATGGCTTGGGGAGGCTTCTCTGGCTGTGGTTACGGCTCTATATGGGAAGGAGAAGTCTGGAGTTTTAGGTTAGGGTTTTTGGAAGCTAATATATATATATATATATTATATATTAAGAGAGAGAGAGA
The DNA here is from genome assembly GCA_036927795.1 of Iris macrosiphon. Taxonomy (NCBI): domain Eukaryota; kingdom Viridiplantae; phylum Streptophyta; class Magnoliopsida; order Asparagales; family Iridaceae; genus Iris; species Iris macrosiphon. Next base: position 12,515,124 of record JAYESA010000013.1, read on the forward strand.
GATATAGGATCGGGTTTGGCCGAAGGGTTTTGGGCGTCCGCGAAGAAGAGTCTGGGAAGTCAATAGGGTCTTAAGTGGGCGGCCTTGCTATTGCTGGATGGAACTTAGCAACACTAAGTTGCTGCAAAATAAGGGATTCCTAAGTACTTAGTACTTAAGCATATTATTATTATTAGTAGTAGTATTACTATACTTATTTCTTATTTAATTCTTTTCTTTTCTTTCTTTCTTTATAAAATATATACATATATATATATATTTGTATATACATATATATATATATATATATATATATATATATATATATATATATATATATATATATATATATATATATATATATATACTCATAAGAAATTTATATAATAGGGTATTGCACAGGCTAGCAACTGCTCAAGGGGTCTCCTACATGGAATAAATTCCGAAAAATTCCTGAAGGTCCCATAAGTCATCTAAGGGTCCGAACACCTAATATAAAAATTATTAAAAATCTATTTCTCCTAGTTAGCCACTAAATACTATATTTAAATTGTTAATTAATAAAAAATAATAAAATACAATTTTTTTTTAAAAAATAGGGGTTTTACAGCTGCGTACCGTGCCAGAGTGTTGATGTGGACGTCTTTGCCGGAATTACGGCTTTCGAAGGTGTAATCAAATCTCTTACAGAGATTTGCCACCATCCTGTGCATTAAATGTGGAGACGTGTTTTGAAGGTCTGCAGCCCTTCTGTGCATCCGTCGCAGAGATGTGTCTTGAGGGAGACTGTCACCGCTCTGTGCAATTTGACGTAGAGACGTGCCTCGGGCCCTGTACGAAGTACAGCTTTTAACGTGGCAGGCGGTTTGTCTACCGCGGAGCGTAAAACAGCTCATGTTTGCCTGTGTAAAATAAGGCGGCGTATTCCCTTGTACGCGAAAGAGCGGTTTACTATGGGGGGACTTTGGTAACCGACGGTTTGGTGATATTTTAACCAAATCTTCTGCATTAAATGTCGAGATCCGCCATCATACTGTGGGGCACGTCCCGAGGGGTCTGCCATCGTTTTCAGCCGTCGTCTGGATAGCCGTGCAGCACTTTTTTGTCAGGAGTCAGAGGCCAGGTTCACTGCGTGACTTGACAGGTTCATTTCGGGGAAGACGAAGCGTTCCTCGTACGCATTAATGCTGCTTTGAGAGCGGCTGAGTTTTACGCCATGGAGGCGATGAAGAACTCTGTCTTACGCTGGAGCGGCCTGGACGTACTGCACTTACGCGGATGGTCCTTTGAGCTTATACTTCATGCTGTATTTTAGCTGAAAAAAGCTCTGTTGCACGCTTGATGGCTCTGAAGGCCTCTGTTTACGCTGCTCTGCATCAAGAGGCTGCGTAGATCCTCCCAGCGTATTTTTCATGCTTCTACAGGTGGTTGCGCGTGTGTTGGTGTGGTTGTGTGTGGTTGTGTGTGAGGTTGTGCGTGTGTTGGTGTGTATGTATATATGTATATGAGTATATATAGATATATATATGTGTGAGTGTGTTTATATATATATATATATATGTGTGTGTGTGTGTGTGTGTGTGTGTGTGTGTGTGTGTGTGTGTGCGTGCGTGTGTTTATATATATATATATATATATATATATATATATATATATATATGAGTGTGTTTATGTATGTGTGTGTGTATGTAAGTGTGTGTGTATATATATATATATATATATATATATATATATATATATATATATATATATATATATATATATATATATATTTGTGTGTTATATATATATATATATATATATATATATATATATATATATATATATATATATATATATATATATATATTTGTGTGTGGGGGGGAGGGTGTATATATATATATATGTGTGTGTGTGTGTGTGTGTGTCGAGGTGTGTGTGTGTAGAGTGAGTGAGATAGAGGGATAGATAGATGGAGAGAGTGAGAGAGATAAGGAGTAGCAACAGCAGCAGCAGCAGAATGGGCAGCAGCAGCAGCATAGGGCAGCAGTGGCAGCAGCAGCAGCAACAACAGCAAGGGCTAGCAGCGACAGCAGCTTTAGGAGCATCAGCAGTAGTAGTAGCAGTAGGTAGTAGCAGCAGCAGCTAGAGAGAGGTAGAGAGATTATATATATATATATATATATATATATATATATATATATATATATATATATATAGAGAGAGAGAGAGAGAGAGAGAGAGAGGTATATGTAGATATATATGTATATAGATAAGTAAGGGTATATATATACTTATCTATATACATATATATCTACATATACCTCTACATATACCTCTCTCTCTCTCTCTCTCTCTCTCTCTCTCTCTATATATATATATATATATATATATATATATATATATATATATATATATATATGTGTGTGTGTGTGTGTTTAGATCTATATATATTTGCCTATATATATATATATATATATATATATATATATATATATATATATATATATATATAGATAGATAGATAGATAGATAGATAGATATTTAGCTAGTTAGTTAGTGTTAGAGAGGGGTAAGTTAGATATCTCAATACCTTGAGATATCAAGGTATTGAAGGTAACTTGGGATACTCAAGGTATTGGGTATCGGGGCGAGGTATTGGACGTTTGCCTAGGATTGGGATTAGAGTTGGGTCTCCTCTAGCAATGCCAAGCTCCTTAGCCTCCTTGGAATAAAAATGAGAGGGATACAATTTGAGAATTGATGGATTTGGTAGGGAAGGAATTCGGATTTGCCTCTAATTTTTAGGGATGAACTAATTAGAAAAAGCAATGGAGGTTATTCATGAATAAATAGGCTTATATAGGCTTCCTCTTAGGGTTATTAGGTTGATGAATGTTTGAATTGACACAAAAGTCCCTCTCCATTCTTTCATGAATATGATCTAACTAAACCATGTGATAGAATATTTTATTCTTGAGTCTAAATAGATTTAATAGACTTAATCTAGTCATGACCAACTAATGACTCAAGTCAAATAGTCTAAATTCAATACTAACTCATTCTCCTAACTAATGAGTCAAACCAGGACTAACTATTTAAATGAATCAATAGGTCAAGTCAAGTCTAGTTAGGTCCACTAATGTTATATCTAATTAGAATAGACTAATCAACTAACCAATAATAATATTAGTCACCATATATATAATATGCACATTATATATAAATAAAACATACACACAATATTTATAATAATACAAAATTATAAAAATATTCCTATTCTAGAAATGTGGTAGTTACACGGCGTTAGACGACGATCCTTACAGTGCAGGCATCGAGCCCCGTTGCAAGTTCCTGAATCACCCATGCTATCCAAGTTTCACCCGGGTCGAATCGGTTCCAGTGCCCCGACGACCATTCGCAGAGGCTAAAACCTTTTGCACAAGTTGTCATTGACCATAAAATATCTTGACACTAAGTTATCATATATACTAAGCATTTCAAGACATCAAAATAAACAAAGCTACTTTAGCACAGTGCGATGACATAATATATCTGCTCAAGTGATCACATTGCAAACTATATACTACTCATTGCACAGTTATAGATGAATAAGTTATAGCTACAACTGAAACATAAAATAGATACATGCATTAAAGGACAAGCACGTAACAATATGATCATTTTAGTGATTTTGTGTGACAAACATCAAGTATTTCTAAGTTTACTACTTATTATCTTGACTCAGTTATTATCTTTATGGTATCGTTGATCGGAAAGCACAAACGAGTCAGATTATTAAGAGTGAAGACTTGGAAGAAGGGAGCTAATCGAAGGTAAGGTCACTCACAAGTTAGTGAATCGGGGAAGAGAAAGGGGAGATCTTCAATACTCCGCTCGTGCGTCGCCTATACGATCACCTGCACGAATCAACAGATGATCAATATCTCATGTCTCGGTCTTCCGGAGTTCGATACGAAATACAAAGTTTTAAGGAATGAAGACAATGAAATCCATCGAAACCGTTCAAGAAAAGCAAGTCACAAAACCAACAAGAAAGCAACCAAGCAGCATCGAAAACGGGCAAAGAAACCATTACAACGGAAGCGCCCTTCACGACTCTGTCGTCGAGTCCTTCCTTGAGGCACGATCCACTGAATCTGGGACTTGATTCCGAAGAAACCAATCCATAACGAGGACAGGATCTTGATTAATTTATCCCGATCGAATGATACCAAGTATTTCTTAGTCGCGCTCCCCGAAAAGGGGGAACATGGCACTACAATACACTTTTAGCATATGATAATTAAGACATGAAACCAGAGCTACTGCCTTGAACGGTTGTACCGAGCCGGGTGGATACAACTCTTTTTTCATATAAAGCAATTAAACTATCTAAAACATCCTCAATTTTTACTTTCAAGCTACCTACGTTGTCACGCCCCAATCTCCCGCAAGCTCGATAGTCCCCGCTGAACGTGAATCACCACGTTTACAGCTCTCCCGCAGGACCATCGTTCTCATCGAGACGTGATGCCGTACGAGCCTGGAGTTGCGCTCGTACAAGGCGATGTTGTCAAACACCAAATGTTATCATTGAAACAACCAAGTTGCAGCGGAAGTCAAGTATTGTGTACCAAGCACACAATCAGAGTAATACGCAGTGAAGCTCACGATAGGGTCAAATGAAATGCCTCATCGAAGACAAGGCCACGAAGGCGATGAAATACTCTTGCTCTTTTCTCTAGCCCACAAAGGTACTTACAGTTCATACATCATGTCCCGTATATCCAAGCAGCGCCACTACGCCTGCGTACCTGAAATAATGCCCACAAACGTGGGTCAGTATACAACCGTACTGGTGAGCGGGGTAACCCACTCGCCTAAGCCGACACTAAGTAAAAAATAGTGAATGCAAGCAGTTATATGGTGATCTTTCTAGTTGAATCCTAGATTCATTTCATGGCATAGGGATGACATGTTAAGGAAAGCTGTAAAGCAGTTTAAGCATGCAAGTACTCAACTCAAACCAAACGACAAGCAAATATATAAGCAACTCGAGGGAAACTAGCATGCAAACCGTCCTGCTCAAGTCCAAGCAACACGATAACATGTCGAACCATCAACCAAGCCTCAATATCCATCCTCAACCAACACTTACAATCCAAATCTCACAGTGCACACTCTTGCCGAGGCAAGGTGGCCGCGCCTACACGAAAGCCAAACCAACAAAAGAAAAGCAAGCCAACACTATACTATATGAAGTCACTGGCCAAGCCATAAAGGACTTTGATCGGACTGATCAAATGCGGTTCTCCTCGAAACAGCGCTAAGTAGCTAACCCATCTGGATCGATTCCAACCGCTGGCACCGCGCCCAAGACGCGTTACCCAATTGTCTCCTCCATGGCCGAACGGTCCCGGTGCCCCGGAGTACCCGTTCGAGGAGACCAAACCCTGTGCAATACAGGTTGTCCGTGACATGCAGACACCAAGTAGGTATGACGAGAGGATCGAACATTCTCGCCCCACCAAGCGATCCTAGACTCGTTCCGCCAATAATCCAACCAACACATCCATAACCATTCTTCCAACATATAGCCCAAGGCACCATTCACAAGTTATTCCCATAGGCACAATGCCTCTTCTCAACACAGTATTTCCAATGGTGCAACACCCATGCTCAAAGCTAACCCATGGCACAATGCCGTTTCAGTGGCACAATGCCCCATTCGTGGCACGATGCCCCATCAAGCGGCACAACACCCTCGCCGATGCAGTTGTTCGGTTTTGAACCATAACTGCTCGCTTTGCAAGACAAAGCGACCAAGTGATACCTGTGCACGGATGCACGCTCGCTCGCCCAAATCTCAATGTTCCCAATCTCTCAATGCATCATTCCAACTGTCCAAGCATAATCCCAATTATCCAACCAACTGTCTCAAATGTAATATTCCAACTCTAGCTCCAACTATCCAACGCACAAACCAAATCAAGCCACAATCCTACCAAGCCAATGGCGTACACTCTATGCACGCCTCAGTGTAGTGATTCCCAATGTTTCAGCCCAAGTGTTCAAGCCATTACGTGTTTTCCATATTATTAGGCATGAAGGAGTAGAGGAGAAGGGAAAGAGCCCACTCACAATGATTGATCCCGTTAGGCATCCTGTCCTGCCGGTACGGCCAATCCCTTGAACCCGTGGTCCGATGCAAGCGCGATCTACTCAACTGGTATGACCGTGCGAGCAGGCCGTGCTCTACAAATCATCCGACCGATCGGACTAAGGAAGATGGCATTATCATTCCAACTCAGCTATCTCAGTACTGCTCTGAACGAACACCTGATTTCCATCGAACCCGCTAGCCATCTGCACATGAAACAACTCAATCAATACTTATTTCCAAAATCCAACAAATCAAATGGAACCAGCATTTGTTTCATTCAATCCGACTCAGCGTAACGCACCGTACGGTTGCGGGACGTTACATAATATACCACTTAGAATCAGGTTCGTCCACGAACCGTGCTGGTACTCATTTCTATCACATGTCACAATCCAATTCCATGGATCTGCTCTATGCAACTCACATTATCCTGATCCAGACTCAGCATCTCGCTCTGTTTAATGCTCGTACAAATTCTATATTCCCACATCCTCCTTGCAGCTCAATACGAATTCTTCGTATCGCTTAGTTTTGGATCGATACACATATTTAAGGCGTCCCTAAAATACATGTATTTCAGCCGAGCTTTGCGATAGCGAATTTGGATAAGTTACAAGGGTATATTTATGTCCGAGGCATCCATTAGCTTCACTCCCAAATCGAACCAATCCTGATTTCCATTCCAACATGTTCGCTTGAGCACTATTTTCAATATGATGATTTTCCACCGATCAATCAGTCCGAGTTCCAACTCAATCCATCCAACTATTTCTGAATCCGCACTAGCAACATCTCCAAATATATCTCATGCACCGAACGATCAACTCAAATGATACTACCCCATCTAGGCGACTTACCCAAATATCAACTTTGCTTTCATCAGCTCAGTCCAACACCTCTTCCTCAATCTCAATACCTCACAGGGTGAACATCTATATTGAGGTTTGTGTGATCCACGAAGATCTCGCCGCCACGCCAAAGGGATAGTGTCGCCACGATTTCAACGTGGACACACTCGCCACAATTCCTAGGTTGCGCATGGAATAGTTCTTCGCGCTGCTTCCACTGCCTCGAAGCATAGGATATCACCTTCGCCTTCCGAATGAGCACGCTTCCCAGACTAAGTTTCGAGACATCTTGTAAATCTGAAGCACGTCTGTCCCTTCCAGTATTCGCAAAGATTTGATTTGAACGAGCCGCCACAGTCGTCCATTCATATAAATGCTATTCCCTTCCAGAGCACGATGAGTCAGAGGCGATGCCATCTACAAAAATCTGTGACTCTGAATCTCATCAGTTGACTTAGGCCAATCCCACAATCGCTTCGGTCTTCCGGCTGCATCTTCAGTTGAAGGCTATCCCAAGGATCTCTCCAATCCAACACTCAGTCAATGGGCCAAATCTCATTGCTCACATCTGCCCTCGACGCATTCCCAAATATGCCGCCTCAAGGGTCGTTCTATGGGTCTACCATATTCATATCCGATTAGCGGGTCAAGGTCGTTAGGGTCAGCTGTCCCGAAGCTACGCTCGATAATTATAATCATCACGATGGACAGTTACTATGAACCATGCTATATCTCATCTGTAAATCCGAATCAAAATCCAACCATTCCATCCGAGCGAACTTCCGAATCCGAAAACTCCGCTTGCTGAAACCGTCTTCCATCAGTCCGTCGTATGCCCTGAATCCATCAAATTTTCGAACTGCCATATTCGTCTACTCGCACTACCACTGCAATGATTTCCGAAACTCAAGACTTGCTCCAATTCTTATTCCTTTGCCGCATTTTACAATGCACGTCCAACTTGCTCAAACAACACAGTGATTTGTTCCGACTTGCTCCCACATTTAGCTATCTCTAAAAGTCTGTCCGCCACAATATTTGCCTTTAATTGTTGCCATAATCCGTCAACGTCTTCCAGAGAATATGTCTATCATCGTTGCACCATTTTGCCCAAAATTCTATTTCCGCTAAACCTGAGTCAACTTCTCGAGCAGCAATATCCAAAATCTTTCAAGTTTGTGTGAATCCATCTCATTGTCCCTCCAGACCAATATCGTGTTTCTTTGCTCAACCAACAGCTCAAATGTGTCGCCCAAAATCGTAGTTCGTGCTCGCTATCCTTCGATTCACCCATCGCTTCGCTCAAGCGTATCCCAACTGTTCATTCCGATCTCGTCCATCTCTTATGCTCAATGATACTTCCATTTGCACTAGTTCGTTCACGATATGCTCAACTCAATATTCGCTTGCTCCATTTTCATTCTTCCCAACACAATCGACTTGCACCAACCAACTTATATTTCTGTTACTCGAGTTCGTTCAGGCAATTCCCATAGATGTCCAACCAAAATATTTCCAATGCCTTGCTTAACACGTTTGATCCCATATACCACTTCGAATCAAGTCACTACTCACATTACGTTTTCCTGCACGAATCCAAGATCCGTTCGAACCATTCTCCATGCATGATCATGCCTTTCTCAACTCAAGTCTGACACAAAAACTCAGGCAATGCTTGAATTATCCAACTGTTTCCATAAATCTCACTATGCAACTCGTGCCATATCCCATTCACAATACTTCCAGCTATTCTCAAAGCCGTCTGATACTTTCGCAACACGAGCAACCCGTGCAACGATCTCTCTTCCAAGTAATCCAACCCAATACTCAATGGTTCCACACATTTGTTATACGAGCAACTCGTGCCAACTATTCTGATATTCCCGAGCCAAACTCAAACATGCTCAACCGATGCGCCACAGCCAAAATTCTAACTTCTATCCAACACAGTCGCTACACGAGCAACTCGTGCAACGATCCATTCTCATCAAATGCTTCTACTCACAACATGCCGCATAACCAATCTCGTATGCCAACCAACTGATCTACGATGCAATCAGAAACTCCCTGAACGACAAGCCAACCCAACCCAACGAAAGCTCTCAACTTGTTGCACAAATGCAACAACGCCACCCAACTTGCTCCACGAATGCAACAACGCCTAACGAGACTAAACAATCCTACGAAAACCAACCAAGGCAACACAACCAAGAATAAAATGCAGCCACAACCAGCAATAAATAGACTTATTGCATGAAACATCCAATGCGGCACTGAGTAGAGTCAAGAGCTAGACGACACACGGAAGCTATTTAGAGTTTGTGATGAAGCGAAGGACCAAGTCCGAAAAAATGAACCAGGCGCTCTGATACCAATCTGTCACGCCCCAATCTCCCGCAAGCTCGATAGTCCCCGCTGAACGTGAATCACCACGTTTACAGCTCTCCCGCAGGACCATCGTTCTCATCGAGACGTGATGCCGTACGAGCCTGGAGTTGCGCTCATACAAGGCGATGTTGTCAAACACCAAATGTTATCATTGAAACAACCAAGTTGCAGCGGAAGTCAAGTATTGTGTACCAAGCACACAATCAGAGTAATACGCAGTGAAGCTCACGATAGGGTCAAATGAAATGCCTCATCGAAGACAAGGCCACGAAGGCGATGAAATACTCTTGCTCTTTTCTCTAGCCCACAAAGGTACTTACAGTTCATACATCATGTCCCGTATATCCAAGCAGTGCCACTACGCCTGCGTACCTGAAATAATGCCCACAAACGTGGGTCAGTATACAACCGTACTGGTGAGCGGGGTAACCCACTCGCCTAAGCCGACACTAAGTAAAAAATAGTGAATGCAAGCAGTTATATGGTGATCTTTCTAGTTGAATCCTAGATTCATTTTATGGCATAGGGATGACATGTTAAGGAAAGCTGTAAAGCAGTTTAAGCATGCAAGTACTCAACTCAAACCAAACGACAAGCAAATATATAAGCAACTCGAGGGAAACTAGCATGCAAACCGTCCTGCTCAAGTCCAAGCAACACGATAACATGTCGAACCATCAACCAAGCCTCAATATCCATCCTCAACCAACACTTACAATCCAAATCTCACAGTGCACACTCTTGCCGAGGCAAGGTGGCCGCGCCTACACGAAAGCCAAACCAACAAAAGAAAAGCAAGCCAACACTATACTATATGAAGTCACTGGCCAAGCCATAAAGGACTTTGATCGGACTGATCAAATGCGGTTCTCCTCGAAACAGCGCTAAGTAGCTAACCCACCTGGATCGATTCCAACCGCTGGCACCGCGCCCAAGACGCGTTACCCAATTGTCTCCTCCATGGCCGAACGGTCCCGGTGCCCCGGAGTACCCGTTCGAGGAGACCAAACCCTGTGCAATACAGGTTGTCCGTGACATGCAGACACCAAGTAGGTATGACGAGAGGATCGAACATTCTCGCCCCACCAAGCGATCCTAGACTCGTTCCGCCAATAATCCAACCAACACATCCATAACCATTCTTCCAACATATAGCCCAAGGCACCATTCACAAGTTATTCCCATAGGCACAATGCCTCTTCTCAACACAGTATTTCCAATGGTGCAACACCCATGCTCAAAGCTAACCCATGGCACAATGCCGTTTCAGTGGCACAATGCCCCATTCGTGGCACGATGCCCCATCAAGCGGCACAACACCCTCGCCGATGCAGTTGTTCGGTTTTGAACCATAACTGCTCGCTTTGCAAGACAAAGCGACCAAGTGATACCTGTGCACGGATGCACGCTCGCTCGCCCAAATCTTAATGTTCCCAATCTCTCAATGCATCATTCCAACTGTCCAAGCATAATCCCAATTATCCAACCAACTGTCTCAAATGTAATATTCCAACTCTAGCTCCAACTATCCAACGCACAAACCAAATCAAGCCACAATCCTACCAAGCCAATGGCGTACACTCTATGCACGCCTCAGTGTAGTGATTCCCAATGTTTCAGCCCAAGTGTTCAAGCCATTACGTGTTTTCCATATTATTAGGCATGAAGGAGTAGAGGAGAAGGGAAAGAGCCCACTCACAATGATTGATCCCGTTAGGCATCCTGTCCTGCCGGTACGGCCAATCCCTTGAACCCGTGGTCCGATGCAAGCGCGATCTACTCAACTGGTATGACCGTGCGAGCAGGCCGTGCTCTACAAATCATCCGACCGATCGGACTAAGGAAGATGGCATTATCATTCCAACTCAGCTATCTCAGTACTGCTCTGAACGAACACCTGATTTCCATCGAACCCGCTAGCCATCTGCACATGAAACAACTCAATCAATACTTATTTCCAAAATCCAACAAATCAAATGGAACCAGCATTTGTTTCATTCAATCCGACTCAGCGTAACGCACCGTACGGTTGCGGGACGTTACATACGTCAACTCTCATATTTTCTTCAAAATTGTCTAATAAAATAAATACACCATCTAATTTAATCTTGGGATCAAAAATCGAAGCCAAACAATATAGAAGATGTATATTATCCCAATATTTTTTAAATTTGGCTTCCATTTTGGAAACCACATAATCAAAATCAGGAACATTTCTATATCTAGCAAATAAATAAGACATGCTAATAATTTCTGTTAAAGCTAAAGGAGAAGTTGGATAATAAACTCGAGATAGCTAGGTTGTAACATTATAAAATAATTCTAATAATTCAAAAATAGAAGTAGCAATTAACCAATCATTCTCAATTACTTGATAATCAAAACTAGGATTAACATTACAATAATGTGCAATTACATCTTTAAACTTCATGGAAGATTTCAACATTAAATAAGTAGAATTTCATCTATGTGGTGCATGCTTAGCAAATCGTCTAAAAGTAACACCATATTGTGTACATAAATTTTTAAAAGTTTGTCGTCTACTTGCAGAAGTGTTCAAACTCTGTAAACATAATCTAACATTTTCTAAATTTAGTTTATTTTTGTGTTCAAACTCTGTAAACATAATCTAACATTTTCTAAATTTAGTTTATTTTTGTGTTCAAACTCTGTAAACATAATCTAACATTTTCTAAATTTAGTTTATTTTTGTGTTCAAACTCTGTAAACATAATCTAACATTTGATTGTGTTCAAACTCTGTAAACACAATCAAATTAATAATATGACAATCACATCTAATATGAAAAAAGTCTACCTTCTAACATAGGCATAAATTGTGTTTTCAAAACATTAATAGAATAAGTGTTATTACTAGTATTATCAAAAGAAATCGAAAATATTTTATTGTGAATATCATATTCAAGCACAAATTAATTATAACGCCACCGATTACAGCGCCGGTATGTGAAAATTCTAAAGGCCTTAGACAAATGATGTATTTTTGCAACATCCATCTTTGATCTATATAATGTGTCGTGATACAAATATAAGCATAATTTTGCTTACTAGTCAATATATCAGAAGGTAGAGGTAATTTACTAACATGCATATATTTTTTTTTCAAATGAGCCTCATCTTTTTTTTAAAAATTCAGAGTCTCTGCTCTAACAGTAGATCTAGAAACTTTAGTAAAACACGGATTACGAGTATTACTTGCATAATTATAATGGAAATCACTCTCACAAAATGTAAATGGTTGTTCATCACAAATAATATATCTTGCTAACTCAGTCTTGTTACGAGCATCAGAATAAGTAAAGTTACCTATAGAAGATTCTTGACCACCGGTACTTAGCTGTGTTTGTCTAACTTGCAGTGTGTCTTTGCCATATCAACTTTCGTAGTATCTTTTTAAAGTGTCTGTGCCATCATTTTTTTATTTGTAAATTCGCTTACATTTCTTACATTTTGCAGCTTTAGGTATTGGTTTTTGATCTTTGGATCTAAAACTGGTGCGTCCTCACTATTAGTGACAAACATTTTTGTAAAATAATTCTATAATTTTTTTTCCTATTGTAAACATTTGTAGCCGCAATCATACTTCTAACTTCAGGAGGTGACATTTGTGTCGGTGGCGCAGAATCAAAAATATAATTATTTTCAAACATATTATTATAATAATCATAATTTTAAAAAGGTTGGTTTGAATCTTGTCCATCCATATTTAAAAAAAAATTTAAAAAAATTAGAACAAAATTAATTACTTCTCTACTAAGAGAGAGAGAGAGAGAGAGAGAGAGAGAGAGAGAAGAAGAAATAAAATCCCAAATCAGAAAAAAAAACTATTGTGTAATATTAAAGTTACTTGTAACCTCTGCTAGAAGCCTCAAACAGAAATTGCAAGAAATTGTGTTGAGAGGGAAGAAGTTGGACTCCAGTAATTACTTTGCTTCTAAACTTTGTAATTGCCTTGCTTCTAAACTTTGTAAGAGAGAAAAAAAAATTGTAAGAGGAAAGAAATTGTGTTGTGTTTATTTTTCATGAATTATGGGATATTTATAGATTTTTTTTTGAACCAAATGACCCCAAATATCATTAAAAAGAGTTGTTATAATGAGTATTTTGATCATTTTTAGCAAAATGACCAAAATATTCCTAAAACATTCAAAAAATTGCCACTAAAATGGGAGCAACGGTTATATTTAAAAAAAAAATTCAAAAATAAAAAATCAGTCGAACCGGACCAGTCCGAATTGAACCCGGTCCGAACGGGACAACCAACGATCCGGACCGGACCGGACTTGCGGGTCGGATCCTCCGATCCAGTCCGAACCCGAAGGAGAAGGAGGGAGTGGACTGGACCGAACCGGTCCGTTGACCGAATTCAAATCGGTCCAAACCGAATTTGATCGAATTGGACCCGGACCGAATTGCAGACCGTCCGTCCTTTAAACATCTTGACATATAGGTCATGGTCTATCGTTGTCCTTGCTTGGTGGCTTACACAAACGCATTATCCTCGATGGTTCGAAGCACTACTAGTCCAGTCTAGTACACTTTTTTTGTTGAATTGTTGCAATTTGGTACATTAGGATTAGCACAATTTCTAAGACCACAATTCAACTAACGGTGGCTAATTTACCACATGTTTCGTTCCAATTTGAGTGGATATTTCGTTATTTCCGTGGACAATCTAGTAAAACTAACAAATGAAGCCTATCCATAGGATTGTGGTTATTTGGTTGCGATAAAAGGCTTACGTGGATATAATCACAATTTGAATTTTTTTATTGAAAACTTAGTTTCTAGCATGATAAAAAAAAAATTTCAAATAAATAAATAAATGAAGCATGATTTAGTTGTTATAAAAACTAGTTCACAAACAACATTTTCTATAACGATGTTAGGTTTATTTTATGTTTTGTTGGGAAATTTTTGAGTGGAGGAAAAAAAAATTTGTGAAAAAAAAAATAGAAAGAAGTAAAATAAAATATTTTTATTTTTTTTTGGATAAAAAAAAGTAGGAGAAAAAAAATTAAAAATATTTTTTTTCCTTTTATATGGATAGAGATATAATTACTATTTAGTTTTTGGTATTGTCATATCATAAAATAAATTGATAGTTGGGTAAATTATCATAAAATTCTCTAAACACTTTCTATTTTTTTTTTCAATTTTTAAAAAATATTTGTAGTGGGTCCCGCGTAATTTTTTTTCTCACTTTTTTTTTTCTACTTTCCTTTTTCCTTTTCCAAACATGATCACTTATAAAAAAATTTCGCTCCTTTTTTTCAACTTTTTTTTTCTCCCACTTTTTTTTTTCCTTCCCACACACTACCTATAGTTCATAATTTTGAAATTAATATTTTAAAATATAAAGTTCCACTAGAAATTTTGGAGTTATATTCAAGTTACTAGCCGTTCGAGAATTTGAAGTTAAGGTTAATTTGGATGGTAGCTTGTGTAATACGTGCAAGCTCAAACACTATATTTTGAAATCTAGCATTCTAGTGACGTCAATTTGAGTTTCCTAATAAAAGTCCTTGATAAAAGTAATAAAAAAAAAAATCTTAACTAGTCTAATATTGATGTTAGTCCAGTTACAAATTTTTTTTACTCAAGCTAGTCCAAATTTTACTATGGCTGTCCACATCTCCTCTTCCCGCTCCTTTCCCACCCCCACCCCCCTCCGGCCTCCGCGTCCGTGTCCCAACTACCGGACACGCGCGAGCACAGGCACAACACTACTGATATTTGATTTCCAGCTTAGGAGAAGCACTAATCAAATTGACAATGCATGTCAACTTTGAAAAGAATAACCAAACTGACATTTGATTTCCAGCAGCTGCAACTAATGCAAGTTGTAAACGATGAGCAAAACAATGAACATAATATGCATACTCACAATCACTGCGAAATAAAGCCTGTAATCCATTCCATGCACCGCGCATATTGCTCGCACCATCATATCCCTGACCTCGTAAATCTCGGATGTGCAAATTGTGCCGAGTGAGAACTTTTGATATTTTCTCCTTGAGAGTCAAAGCACTGGTATCTTTAACATGTACAATATCAAAGAACCGCTCTTTCAAGTTTCCGTGAATATCTACAAATCTAAGAACAATCGCCATCTGTTCTTTATTCGATGCATCCTTCGCTTCATCAACCAAAATACAAAATCTCGCATCTCCAACTTCTTCTCGAATTTTTTCTCTCACTTCGTAGCTAAAATATGCAAAACATCTTTTTGGATCATATGAGACGTATAAGTTACATTTTTCGGAGCTTTCTCTAAGACAACATTATCAACCTCAACATTCAACTTTGCCATCAAACTAATCTTCTCAATTAGATTATCACGGTTCTTTGACTTTAAAGATTCATCATGACCTCTCAAAGCACATCCTTGTAAAGTAAGCCACCGAATAATATCAATGGTAGTCTTAAGACACAATCGATTTCTCTCAATATTTTCTGAACTTTGAACATTCATGACTTTATCGATATGCCGAGATGTATTCTTTAATGCCTCAATATTTCTCACAGCATTGTTATGTGGAGAAGTAGGACCTCCTATATGTGCCAAGAAGACACATTTGACTCCATTGTTTACTCGCTTCCAGCTATTGAAACCTTCAACGGTAAATGTAGGATGTCGAGGTTCACGATCTTGAAAAACAAAACATGGAAAGCAAAATACCGCATCCTTTGAAATAGAGTACTCTAACCATGAAAATTTTATAAACCAACTTTGTTGAAATCTTCGGTTTTGAACCCCGGTTTTAGTCCTCGGATACTCAGCCAAGATAGGTTGATTTGGTCCCCATTTGATATAAGAACGTCTAACTTCATCTTGATTATAAACCGAATACTTCCATATTGGAATACGTAGTGCAGGATCTCGTTCAAGTTCATTCTCATCAAATGCAATTCGTGGAATCTTTGCAGGATGCTGAGGTTATGCAGTAATCATAGGAATATCGATACTCGTTGATGGTTCTACTTGAGTCGTAGGAGCAAGAGTAGATTTGGAACCCGAAGATGCTCCAATTGTTGATGTTTCTTCTTCACCTTTCTTTTTAAAGAACGAAAAAATAGTTTTCGCTTTTTTTTGTTCTTGATTTTCCATCCTAATAAAATAGAAAGTAGTTATTGAAAATTCCTTAAGAACTAAAATTCCTTAAGATGACTCATAGAACTATTCAGTATCAAACTTCATGCATTTTGAACTATTCAGTATCATAGAAACTTCATACATTTTGATTCTTTATGCATTTTTCATCCAAATTTACAGAAGTCAAGTATTATATTTCAGCAAGCTTTCTGAAATTTCTTTATTTGGATTTTAATTTTGGGTTTAAGGCAACCCCAAAACTGGTATTTTGCCTTAATTTACAGAGCATTGAAAATATTATATTTTTCCATCCAAATATACAGAAGTCAAAAAATGAGAAACTAGACTAATGGATATTTACAGAGCATTGAAAATATGACAAATTGTCCAACAAAGCATTAACAGCAAACAAGGTTATCTAACTTTTCTAACAGAGCATTGACAAATTTTTCCTTAATAGGTATATATTAAGGAGCATTGAAATTTGAAAATATGTCAACAAATTTTTTTTTAAAATTTACCTGCACTGCACAACACTGTCTGCTGCCGGTCTACTACTGCTACACTGCACAGCTGCTTTTCAAACCTTAACACCAAAATAAAAAAAATTATCAGACTAACGAATCTCTATCTTAGATAAAAAAAAAGACAAATATGATGGGATATACCTGTGGCCAAGCCGTCCAGAGCACTTCTCCAAAAACAAAATGGGCAAAATAGTCTATAAAGAGAAAGAGAGAGAAATAGCTGTCTCCAGTCTGCTTCTCCTCCTTGAGGACTAGGTGATCTTTATATAGAGAGAGATGAGAGACTTTAGAGTCTGAGATGGGACGGAGTCATGGGACTAGCGGCGGGCTGCGGCGCCATAGCTGTCGACCACGTCGCTGATGGGATTGCTAGAGCGGCTCCTACATCCTAGCTGTGGCTGTGCTGTGCGGCTGTGCCGAGCAGGAGCAGCCGATGGGAAATTGAATACAACTGGGGGAGAAGAAGCTGGCTGGACTTGTTTGAATTTTCGGACCAAAAGGACTTGTTTGTTCATTACCGCTGATGGGATTGCTAGAGCGGCGCCTACATTAAATATACAAGTTAATGAAGTTATACAACAATGAACAAACGGTGGGCAGCGGGCTGGACTTGTTTGCTTCAAAACCAAAACCAAGTTGTTGAAGAAAGTGGTTTTGGTTTTGTTAAAAATCAAAACCAAGTTGTTGAACTTGTTAAAAATCAAAACAATGAACAAACGGTGGGCAGCGAGCTGGACTGGACATTTGGTTGGGTGGGCTGAATCCTTTGACAACCCACTAAACATATAAAAAAAAATCGGATTGGCTGGGTGGGCTGGAGCCCATCCCAGCCCACCAATAAATCCGCCCTTGAGCACAGCACTACCGTCGCAGCTGCTCTTGCCGCCGCCGCTTCTACTGCTCGAGGAGGAGGAGGAGGAGAAAGATGACGAGGAGGAGGGAGAATGAGGCGGAGCTGCTCGAGGAGGAGGAGAAGGAGGAAGACGATGAAGTGGAGGAGGAAGACGGTCGCCATTGCTCTTGCCTCCTCCTCCTCCTCCCTCTCCCTCTCCCTCTCCGCCTCCGCCTCCGCCTCCGCCTCCTTCTCCTCCCCTGTCCCTCCTCGCGCAGACACCCTCTCCTTTCGGACTGTCAAAATTTTGACAGTCCTAAAGAATCAACATATATTTCTTTATGACTGTCAAAATTTTGAGAGTCCTATTAATTGGTAGGACTGTCAAAATTTTGAGAGTTCTTCTTATTGTTAGGACTGTCAAAATTTTGGCAGTCCTGAAAAAAATTGGACTACCCTGATCAAGTTTGGAGAGTGATAAACTTGTAATTATCTAAAAAAAATTTAGACTGTCATGAGTCTTTTTTGTAATACTACAAGTTTGACTTTGGGAGCAAATGTCCTTCCTTTTGGAAAAAAAAAACTTACCTTTAGCATTGAAGTTTGTTAATAAAAAGAGAAATAATTTAGCTTAAAATGGAGTTTAAAAAAATACAAGTACAATTTTATTAACTTGTACAAGTATAAAAAAATGTTTGCTATTTATTTAGTTATTTTTGTAAATATCCTCACATTCTTTTATGTGAGGAAAAGCAAGAGCTAGCGTGGAAGGAAAGGTGAGACGATCGTGCCGGGAGACAGAGCAGTAAAGCCAACCAATATACCTGCAAGCTATGAAAGAAATGAAAATCTCTTTTGGGGAACGGATAGAACAATATCTGAAGGAACACAGATAACATCTTCGATTTTCTGGTATTCCTAACAGAGGGGCTACACGGGGGTTCTTGATACTATTCTAGTTTTGATGTTGCTGTATTTTAAAGATTATTTAGTAATATGATCTCTCCACACAAACGAGGGGAGGGGGTTAAGTGCAAATTGCCAATTATGAAATGTGTGGTTGAGATTGTGCCACGTCACCGCCACCCTTGTTTTTAGAGTGAGGTGCCATCTCACCTCCATTATTCTCTCTCTCTCTCTCTCTCTCTCTATATATATAGAAATTAGGATTTGAGTCTCCAAAGTGTCCGACATTATAGTTTGGGTGTCAAAATTACTGTTTACTATCTGAACAGTGATTTCGAGACCAAAAATTTAACTTCGAACACTTTGGAGATCTAAATCCTAATTTCAATTATTATACGAGACTCTGTTACTAAATAATCCGAATTTTAATTAAGGCCCATGTCAGAGTTAAAGCCCATACCTTTTTACTACCGTACCAATAGAAAAATCCGCAAATAGGACTGATAAAAAATCTAGGGTTTTCGAAAGAAAGAAAGAAAGAAGAAGAAGAAGAACGAAGAAGAAGAAGAAATGGCGTCCTTGGGATCGCTAAAATCTGCAATTTTCGAAAAAGAGGAGAGGAAAATGTAATTCTTTTTTCTCTTGATTTCATTGGCTTAAGCAAAAAAAAGAAAAAAATATTCTTTTGCGCAATACTTAATGATCAGTTATTCTCAAATATTGGCAGGCAGTACCAAGCTCACATTAAAGGACTCAATGCTTACGATCGGCATAAGAGATTCATGAAAGACTATGGTACGTATTCAAATTGGTATTTTGCACAAAAACTTTCCATTTTGTCCGTTGGATCATTTCATTTTCTTGTAATGATGGTTTTTTGCGATAATTTTTGCATAAACTATTCATTTGTAAATGTGCAAATAGGAAAATTATATTGAATCGAGTTTTAAGTTTTAAAGACGCAATCTTGAAGAATTTTACTCGGAACTATAACATTTGTCATAATGATTGCATAAACTCTTGTGTGTTTTTAATTGCGCGAATAGGAAAATTATAGCAAAGAAAATTTAAGATACTAAAGATGCATTCTTGAAAAAGAATTTTATAGGTCATCCATAAAATACTCCCTTTGGAGATCATGGTGGCAGTTGCTTGTTCGAATGCGAAATACTTCATTTAGTTTCTTTCTCCTCAGTAGTCAATCCCCCACCCATGTTTCTATGACAGGTGGGCCATGACAAACCCTTGGCATGTGTGAATTGCACTTTGCCCATCTGTCATCGAGTGTAGTATCTGTATATGGAATTTTAATATGCTAAGAAATTTATTTTAACATGGTAGATAATTAAGCAATGCAGGGAAGATTTTGTCAGTACCTTTTGGTTGATGAAGTGCATGGACACTTTAATATTTTTATGTTGTGTCCGGTTGGGGCATGTCAGATACGCATCGGACACGACATACACCCCAGAATACACTAACGATATTTGTAGAAATGTGAACATTCCTACATGTAAGCAAGTAGGGAATTGAACTATACTGAAGATATTCATCTATGCTAGTGCTATCCCTTGGTACTAATGAAGCCTTTATTATTTATGGAGATTATTATACCGTTTTAGACAAAAGGTAGCTGTGCATACTGGACACATGCATGTATGGAGCTTTTTATATGTTATATCCTGGTGCCCTAAAGTGACTAGATGATGAACAGTCTTCTCCACTTCAGAAATTTTTAGGATGCTACATGCATCTTTTCATTTATATTGTTGACATAAAACATTTTATAAAGACGCAATTTTGAAGAAGAATTATTTGGAACTATAAATTTTGGCATAATGGTTGCATGAATTATTTGTTGGTAAATGTGCGTATAGGAAAATTAAACCAAACAAAGTTTTAAGATATAAACTAGAAAGACACAATCTTGAAAAGGAAAATTTTCTCAGATCATAAAAGAAAGGTAAATCGTAAAATCCACGCTCTGGAGATCATGGTAGCAGTTGTTTATTAGAGTGAGAAATACTTTACCTAATCTCTCGCTCCTCAATAGTCTCTTCAATCTCCCACGCACGTTTCTATGACATGTGGGCCATGACAAAAACTCGGCATGTCTGAACCACACTCAGCTCATCTGTAAACCACACTCAGCTCATCTGTAATAGAGGCAGGAATGGACTGAGGAAATTGTTAAGGCATGGGCGATTGAACAAACTTTCTCTATTATGAACCGTAATCTGCTAAGAAATTGTTTTAATGCGGTGCCAATTTTATTAATATCTTTGGGCTTGACATTTTTTCTAGTTAGGAAGCATGGAGACTTGAAAAAATTGGTGCCGTGTCCTGTAGGGGCGCGTCGGACATGCATTGGACACGCTGACACACCAAAATACACTAGGAAAATTATACCAAACAAAGTTTTAAGATATAAACTAGAAAGACGCAATGTTGAAAAATATTTTTTCTCAGATCATAAAAGAAAGGTAAACAGTAAAATTCCCACTTTGGAGATCATTGTAGCAGTTGTTTATTGGAATGACATTTATTTTCTTGCTCCTCAATGGTCTCTTCAATCTCCAACCCATGTTTCTATGACATGTGGGCCACACACTAGGCAGGAATGCGGACTGAGGAAATTGTTATGACACGGTCAATTGAATAAAGTATCTCTATATAGAATAATAATCTGCTAAATGTTTTTTGGCATGGTAGTATATCAGCAATGCAATGCCAATTTCATCAGCATCTTTGGACTTGACATTGTTTCTAGTTAGGAAGCATGGACACTTGAAAATTTTGGTACTATGTCCGGCCAGGGCACGTCAGACATGCATTGGACAGGCTGACACCCCAAAATACATTAGGATATTTGTAGAAATGTGAACATTCATACATGTGAAATATGGAACTGAACTATGTTCAAGATATTCATTTATGCTAGTGCTATCCCTTGGTAAAGTCGTCCCTCAGTGATGCCTTTATATTTATGAAGATTATTATACCATTTTAGGCAAAAGATAGGTGGGCATACTGGAGACATGCATTTATGGAGCTATTTATATGTTATATCCTGTTGCCCTAAAGTGATTAGATGATGAACAGTTCCTCCACTGAAGAAAATGTTAGGAGGCTACATGCATCTGTACATTTATTTTGTTGACACTAAACTTGTACTATGATTCATGTTTGTTTTTGGACCATCTATTATATATACTAAATTATAAATCAATTTCTATGTCAGTTCACAAACTTGAAGCTATCCTGATTTACGTCTATTGTTATTGACGCCCATCTCCAACATTTTTAAAATTTCACATTACTGGTTGCTACTTAAGTTAGGCCATTCAAGAAAATTAGTTTTTGAAAAGATGAAAGACCAATATTTGCTTTGTTATCTGACAATAGTTATTTAAGTGGTGCTTATCTTTAGAAATCAGTTAAATAGACACCTTTTTTATGGGTCACACAAGGTAGTCAAAGACACAAGGCGCACTCGAGGCACAAAAGGTTTATATCGTCCGAGGCACAAGGCTCGCGCCCGAGCAAAGCAAGGCGCATACATATAAAATAATATAAATATACATAGATAAATAAATAAATTAGTAATGTAAGAAATAAAACCAAATAACATACTAAAACCAACAAAAATAGTGAGCTAACAAAGCAACAATTTATGTCAACAGAACTAACCAGAGTTTGTATTATCCATACCATGCTTTTTAGTAAATTTTTGTTTTTCCAGTTTAACTGTAACCAGCTACTTGTATGATGGTCAATTGTTTTTATTATAAATATAAAAAACCAAATAACATAATGATTATCTCCATGTCTCAATTTTTTTATTATAAATATAAAAAACCATAAGGAGCGCCTAGGTGCGCCTTTTCTTGGTTGCACTTTGCAGAAAGGCGCACCTACGGCGCGCCTTGGGTGCGCCTGGAGAAAGGAGCCTTGCCTAGTGAGGTGCGAGACGCACCTTTGACTACCATGGGGTCACATTCAGATAAAGTCCATGCAAGGAGTACAGAGTCATGCGATATGACAAATCCCCTTCTTGAGCAACATTTTTTTTGAATATGCTTGACATAAAATCTTGTGGGATTGCTTGGAAGCTATCAACATTATCGGTGTTGACCCTTTATACGGTTCACATTCAGATAAAGTCCCTGCAAGGAGTCTGAGACTGAGTCAGATGCAGTAGGATAAATCTCCTTCTTCAGGGAACGATTGTTTGAATATGCTTGTCATAAAATACTGCGCTATTGCCTGGAAGCTATCAACAGTATCAGTGTTGACACTTTTCTTGTGTGTGTGTGTGTGTGTGTGTTTACTGTATGTATTCTAATCAAATAACTGAAGGTATTTTACGTTACCATTATATGCAATCTGTTGCACAATCGTACTCTAGTGGATAGTGTTACTCTAGTGGTGCAGTATTTGTAGTTTGTACTCATTATCCAAAAGTCCAAGTGTGTAGTACATGTTTGTTTGAATACACAAGTACATGCACACTCACTAGCATTTTGCATATACATTCTGCTTCTTAACACTACCAATACTGAGATTACTAGTGCAAGTTGTGATACAGAGGTCATTATATCTCATTCTTTAGGACTTATTTTGTTTGAGCTCTCAATTTAGTGGCACTTGCCGTATCTTATAGTAACAAGTTTTATATTTACATCTTACAGTCGACTTTTATGGGATTGCTAAGAACTTGCATGATCTTGCCCCCATGAAAACTGATCGAGACACCATTAGAGAAGGCTACAGGTTCAATTCGTTATTTACTGCTTTACTTGGTGTTTGTAGCTCAATAAAAAACAGAACAAGAATGCTGTATTATCATCCATTGTCGGTGCACTGCCATCTTCTTTTGGCTTTGATGTGCCCCTTATTTTCTCGTTCTTCTTGTTTTTTGTTGTACTTTTGGTTTGTCCTTTTGGAGGATTTTTTTTGTCAATGTTCTAACATTGCCTTGACCGTTAATATTTGAGTTGTAAGAGGCATTTCTTTCACAAGGCAACACCTTTGAAACAATGCCTAAGGTAGTGTGCTGCTAGTCCTTCCAAAAAATACACCACTAAGTGATCCTATGGTTCATTTGGCTGATAATAAGTCTGGCTTGGATGCACTCATTCTTCATAACATGGCTGAAGTTAGTCTCTTACAACTTGAAAAATTTTCAAGGCTGGTGAAATTCAATGTTGGTAATAATGCCGAAACAAATGGAAGTTACTTAAATCATATTTCTTTTTATGGTTGCCAGTAAGAGCCAATTTGAACCTTTAGCACCATACTTTTTGCGATAGACATAAACTGAGTTAAAATAATTTGATAGATTAAACTGGCTTGTAGCTGACTTGGTCATTGGTTGGTTATGGATGCTTTGTATGCATGGCCAACTAGTTAAAAATGTTCATATTAAGTGCAGAGTAACCTTTGTCTCTGTGTGCTAATTGATTGAGGTATATATGGCATGATTAGGGACATGAATTTGGATAAGGACACAATACGGAGATTTTCAAACAGGCACAATAAGTAGTCACCTGTTTTACATGCTATGGGTACATACACGATACTGGTACGGATACCATTTTCCCGTGTCCATGCAACATAGATTGAGGTTGACGAAGTTAGGGGTGTAAGCTTAATTAGATATCCCTGTTTTGTTAATATTAGCTATGGTTGTCTGATTTATAATCTGAATTATCCCTTCCATATCTGGTAGAAAGCCCGGCAGTGGCCCTCCAAATTTGTCTCTTCGCCTGAAATCATGACTATTTAGTATTTATCCTCTTGAGGATATCTTTTGACCAAATTTGTTCAGCTTGAACTTGACTTTAGTTTGAGACATTTTTACTTCTTATTTAGGAAAGAAATCATTCCCTTTTTAATTATTTTTGCTTTCTTACCTTGTTCATATCCAAATTGTCATCTATTTTGCTAATTAAACTGCTAACGAGGATTTAATTGTCAATGATAATGATCATCATCATTTTTTTTTGCTCTTGTACAAAGGTTTATTCTTTCTGAAGAAGATGACATGGATTCAACTTGGGAGAAAAGGCTAGTGAAGCGCTATTATGACAAGCTCTTTAAAGAGTATCCTCCAAGAAGATTTTTCCAGGAATTTTTTTCTTTTGTTTGTGCAATATTATTTTTTAAAATGTACAACAGTGCTATATTATCCACATATTTGGAGATGCATACTCTAGGGCGGGTATTGTGATGGTTGGGTCTGAGTACTTCCAACCTATATCTAGACCCAACTTGGCATACTGTAATCTTACCCAATTCCCATTGGACCTAAACACTAGGTTTAGGTTCTTGATATAAATTTGATTTCAAGATAACGTATACCTCTACATATGTAGAAGTGCATATGCTGATTTAATGATTGTTGGTTTGGGATCAAAGTTTACAAGCTGCTGAACTGAATTTTTCTTGCAGCTACCCCTACTCCACTTTTTGTGCATATGCTGATTTAATGATTGTTGGTTTGGCATACTACACCGGTTTACAATTTACGTTTCTACTTGTTTTCATGTAATAGGTATAACTTGTTCCTGAATTTGTATGCACAACATTCTAAATGGTAACTTCTACCTATAGTTTCACATATACTGGAAACAGTTATCTGTATTGTTTTTTTTATATATTACTGTTTTAAATTCCAAAACTTCAGAATTCTTTTAGTTCCAACATCTCATGAATTCTCAGCCATAGTACAATCATTACCAGAAATTAATCTTCGTCTTTGCCTTTATTGTTCCCCCCTATTTCTCAGTTTTGGGAATGTTTTAACATCTCTTCTACTTCAATATCTAAAATTTGCCTTAACATGGATTAAAGATATTGCATTGCTGATATGTCACACTACAAAAAAGGAAAGGTAAGTCTTGATCACCAAGACATTTAGGCATTTTTGCTTTCCTAAGAAGGTCTATGCTAGTTTTGCCTACATATGAATTGTTGGTTGTCTAAATATTGAATCATGGGCTTTCAGGGGCAAAGTGAATCAAGATGTTGTCCAAATGCCGTTGGCACAATTGTGAGATCTTGATTTACATTCCACCGACTCCCATACATGACATTTCAAAGCTCAAATTTAAATCAAGTGGACTCGAAGACGTCACTATGCAAGTTAAAATAATAAGTTCAAACATTAGTATCGCATAGTATATGATTTAATGTGATGGCATCCACTTGATGCGAAACATTACAATATTCTGGCAGAAGGGAGCACATCACAATCAAAGCCTTTTTATTGCAAAAGTCTGAAAGATCCATGCATAAGTATTACATATCATTTATCAACTAGTCGGTTGACGTTTTATATGTGTGGCATACAAGATAGCATGTTGTGGCAGACGTTTTGCTTGCTTGTTTATGATTTGTTTCTTACATCTTTACTTTTAGCTTTACCTTTTTCTGTTGTTTTGGTAATTTTTAGTTTGCGAGTTAGGGACCATTCCTTGTATGTGAGCCAGATGCCAAGATAGCAAAATTCATACTATGAAAGTGATTTTTTCACTGGCTTGCGACCATCCGTTGACCACTACTGTATGGGCTCAAAGATTTTCTATCCCCAGAGAAAAATAGAGACTCTATTGGGGAGGATATTGCTATAGCTCTTTTGATCAACTTTGATTTGTAAATGGTACAATTTTGGTTCTGAGACCCAAAATAAAGGCATTTCATGTTGGAGCAATTAAACTAACGGGAGACTTCTCTTCTCATTGTGAAGTGAACTTGAAACTGAAATTGAATTTGCACAATCATATTTGTAGAATTTTCTTGTTGAAAATTATGTCATGTGATTCAAGTATAAAAAGGTCAATTAGGTAGTTTTGCATGGGTGATGGGGGTCAGGAATAGTACTAGCACCAAAATTTTCCATTCAGCCTTCTAAATAGTAAATATACTCCATATGCAAACTTTTCCTTTCTTTGTTAGTAAATCTGTCTTGTGGAATATGTGCATGAGTTTCAATTGGCTATCGTAACCAAATGGTGCTACCGTAATGTTTTTTTGTTTGTAATGTATAATATTTGTTAATATTATAGTTATGCACTTCTTCACTTGCTATTGTAGGTTCATATAGTTGTGTAAAATGTACCTTTAAAGTTTGAATTTGTATAATGGACAACTGGCAATTGCATGAAATGATCTATCTTCTCTATAAATGATTCATTGCCGACAGAGGATTCTTCTGGAGGTGCTTTATTTAAATTGTTCATTTTTCATTACTATGTTTTATGTAGTTAACTACATGCCTATGGACTTGTTTGAGATGCTGGGATAGTGAACTCCTGATTGATTTGTTCGTTTTTTACTAATGTTTTCTTCATGCTTATAAAGACAATGTTTCTATTCTTCTCCATTGCAGATTGGCTTGAGATGGAGAACAGAGAAAGAAGTCATGTCTGGAAAAGGTGATTGACTAGTCTTTGTCAGTCTTCCCCTTTTAACAACTGATGACCTTTTCTTCTATTGTACGTACGAGGTTTATGTTTTCTGTACCTATTGCTTAACTGAACATTGGTAGAATTATGCCTTATGGCTTATACTCATGCTGCTTTTGTTAGGAGTACCTAATATTTCAAGTCAAAAGGTTGCAACTTGCAAGTAGTATTCTAAGTTTTTTCATATTTAAACATTTTCTCTTCAAATGTATGTCTACTTGGTAGGTCCTTTTTCCTTTCGACCTTCTTTCCTGACTTTTCTAATAATTATCATTCTAATCTCAGTATACACATTTGGGCATAGGTCCCATCTTTAACTTGATTGTGGCAAAAAAGGTCAAGACATACCCCATAGGGGGACATTCAAAATTTTGACCTGATTTTTATGTGAAATATGGTGGGATTTGCTAAGCTTAGTGTACTTCTATAGGTAACATGCCACAATGGCATTTGAATCAAGAGGAACGTACTAGGGGAATATGATCACACATGAAGCAGATAATCATTGCTAATGGGGCTCGACTACATTAGATAGTCATTGTATTAGTGTATACTAATATATTCATAAGAAGAGTCCTGCTTGCAAGAAACCAAAAGGAAAAGAGAAAAGTTTAAGTTGGTCGTTGCTAAAAACTGATATTTGACACTGGAGATAATGACAGAAACGACATCTCACTATTGGAGGAAGAAATGGATAAAAAATTGTGTTAATGGAGATAAAGACAGTAAGTGATAGCTTGATACTTGTCAAGTGGTTCAAGGTGAGGAGATCTTTTGGACATTTAGTATCCTTTCACAGATTTTCCACTAATTGGTTATAGGAGAATAATGAACTATGATATGAAATGGAGGACTTAATGGAAGGAATTTCTAGGAGCTAGGGTTTTCTACGGCGTGCAACTTGAATGGGTGTATGGGAGAAATATTGTGCTCACCATGGGGCTAAAAAAGTTATTGGGTGTTTAGTACTTCAGTTTGCAATAAGCTGCTTTCTTGAAACAGCAAATTCCTGTCTCCGGAAGGGTGGTGCACACTTAATACCTTTTCAGATTATTTATCACACAAGTCACAAGAATACTATCGTCTTCTACTCAAGTCTCAAAACTAATAGTATGAAGAAAAAACGACATTAGCTTCTAGAACGAAATAATCTAGGAGAATGTTGTGAACTTGTAATATAGGGGAGAATAATAAGGATATTTCCTAATCATACAATGATTTTCCAGGGGACAATAATAAATTTGTGCTTGACTAAAAGCATGGAATGCTTTGGCTCAGTGTGATTACGAATTAGTAGAAACATAATATATGGTATGCTTTTGAGTTATTTGTATTTACCTCCCATTACTAATCCCTAACTCCTTTTTCCCCTTCAATTAATTTAATTACTACTATCCCCCATTACTTTGATTTGTACCTAGAAGATACAGAAAAAGGGTCCATTGCAACTCTTAACACTTGAGAACAGGATGAAATTGGTTGTTTGGAGGAGAGAGAAGGGGGGGGGGGGGGGGGGGGGGGGGGGGGGGCGTAAATACAAATAACTCTTTTTCAATGGTAATGGTACGGGAAAGTGGAGCCCCAATAAAAACTGATGACCAGGTGATTTATAATGGGATATATAGAAACAAGGTTTAGGTAGGTGAATGAATTGGGAGGGCTATGGCATGCCATGACATAGGTGTTTACCTTGATAGTTTTATGGGAAGTTTTGCATATGACTATTGGACAAGCAAGTCACCAGGGGGTGGAGCCAAGCCTTTATATATATATATATATATATATATATATATATATATATATATATATATAAGCATTGTTGTATGGTTTAAAAAGTGGGCAATGAAAAGTTGCCACAAGGAAGATGCTGAAGGTTGGACCCCATGCAGATAAGAAACTTATATATATATATAGGGAAGTTAAGGAGTCAGTGCATTATAGTGTAGACGTTGAATGGTGTGACGGTAAACATGGTGGTGCAACCAGGAATTTTATCTGGAGGTTGGCCATGTTGGATGAATTATATCACCCAGTACGAGAATATTTCATCAGACTTAACGCTCCTTGAACATGGAGTACTAGGTGGTGAGACAGATCACTGTTCATATGGATGGTGTCAAAGTCTTTGCAGAGGGAATATTAGATTTGATGCATGTTTTCTCTGAATCACCAACACCATCCATATGAATATTAGATTTGATGCATGTTTTCTCTGACCCCAGTATATCTTTTTTCTTTATTCTAGTTTGACATGGCAAGAGTCAATCTCCTTGCTCATAAAAAAAAATATTGCATGTAAATATATACAAGTTCATTAACAGTTATTGAATTCAATTTCTCTTACTTTCTCCAAGTAAGCTACACACCCACACACCCACCTCAGTGCCTATTGTTGTGTATGTTTTGTGTAATTGTTAGGCACATATTCTTCAAGTTTTTACATACGCTAAGATGCATTGAGCTCTACTTGATTTGAAGGTTTCCTATCACTCTTTTGGTCCAAGCTACCTAAATGTTCTTCTCTATTTCTAAAGCGGGCAACAGGCTAAATAGAGACGTATTTTGTGTGATTAGGACTGGTCCCATCTTAGACTGCCGAAACTTGAGAATTTAGGGGTGTAGCTTACTTATTGCACATAATTCTGAGAGAAGCCATACCCAATGATGCATTTGATAATTTGTATAGAAATTTGAAGTTTGATTGTGATGACACATACTGTGAGATCCCTGAAGATGCAATTCCGCAAGAAATGGCATCCCCCTGATGGTGTGCATTTTCCATGTATGTTCTCATCTACTATTCAAAGTCCGTATGATTTCTGAAAGATGAAGAGGATGAGCAGTGAGGATAGAAACAGTTCAAAGTGTTCTCCTAACTTCTGGTGTACTAGAGCTGATTTGCATACTGGGGTACTATCAACTTCATAAGTTATAAGCTACCTCCCACTAAAAGAAAATGACATCTCAATAAGACTTGCAAAATAACCACGCGTATGCCATGGTCTCTCTCTATATGTGCATCTCTCTCCATCTTTATCTCCTCTCTACATACATCTTATGATCATATCTTTCTCTCCAAGAAAACTGATGGTTCTAGATATTCAAACCTAAAGTGTTCTTTGCGATAGCCATACTGTTAAATGCCCAATTTTAACACTCTTTAGGGTTTAGCATCAGCATTGGTGGACGTGGTCTGCGGTTCGTGTTGGAATATTAAAAAGACTAAAGAAATCTCGGGTTAATATATCTGTTATAGATAATATGTAAGATGGCACTGTCAGGATCCCATATTGCGCATTTCGTAATGTATTATTAAAATTTACTTCGTGGAGTTTTAAGTTTTTTGTGTTGATCGAGATTGACATTTCCTGTTTCCTTGGATAATGCTCTGCCAACAATTTGATTGCTATGAAAAAATTTCACCATCTTGTGTGACAGGGCAGTTTATCTGCGGTAACAAGCAGTGCAATGAGAAAGACGACTTAGGGGGTTACGAGGTACATTTACTCTAAAGCACTCATTGTGAGGGGTCATCTCACTTCTTTCTTTTCAGAAATTTACAAATGGTATCATACTTTGCTGCATGAAACTAATATGTAGATAGACAAAATAGATATGTCAAGTTTAAAGCTAGTTGCTTAAATTCCATTAATTTCAATAACAGGACTCATTTACACATGCTATCATTCATTCCAATTGGTTCTTCTTGCAGGTTAATTTTTCCTACTTTGAAGCAGGAGAAAATAAACAAGCTCTTGTGAAATTGATTGCATGCAAGGGGTTAGTGTGTCATTCCTGTCCATGCAATGTTATATTTTGTTTGTTTTACAGAATGCTTGTTGGCTTCTTGACACAGTACCATATTTTACAGTATTTCTTCCATATTTTACAGTATTTCTTCTATACAGTACCCTACTTGAATGTGTTCATATGAAGGCTACCGTAGATAAAGTCTCTTGACACAGTAAAGTCCTTATGAATCATATGAAGGCAACCCTAGTTGATACTGAGGCACCATGCAACTTCTCAAGAGCAAAATGCTGGTGTATATTGGGTACCTTACCCATATTATAAGCACTATCAAGAAGATATGTATGAATACTATTATGCCTCAATACAAGTCGTACATCATGACCCGTAAGGCGACATCGTCTTCTCACTACCCATGAGTATCACCTCCTCTACTCTCCAACAGAATAGAGGACTGTCTAATGTGTACAAGAAAGAATCAGGATTGAAGACAAGCCTGCATGTGGTAATCAAGTGGACTCATGCCAACCTATTCCGCCATGGCAGTGGGAATTTGTGGATTTGAAAACATTCATTCAAAAAGAAATCGTACCTTTGTGCTAGGACTTAGGCCAATGGAGTCATACCAAGCCCGAGTATGTTAATCCAAATGATGTTGATAATGAAATGGATGATGCCTCTTCCTTTTACATCTTTTCTTATTGTGATGATGTAGAGAATGTTTGTTTACATTCATTTAATGATTTTGGTGTCAGGGGCTTGGGGACTTCAGAACAAGGGATGAGTCTATTGAGGATGAGTCCTCATGACATGATGACAAGTCTATTTGAGGACTAATCACCTCAACGTGACATGAAAACGAGTCTCTTTGATGATGAGTCGTCACGACGTGACATGACGACGAGTCTTCTTGTCATCATGGACAAAACTTCATAATGAATAATTAAGTGATTGCATGAGGACCGACAAATTACATGTTTACACAACCTCTTAATGAATGATCAAGCGATTGTTGAGGACCATTCAAAACGTTTGATGGACGATAATATATACTTGGCCAATGATGCTTATTTGAGTGGATTTTGCCTCTCAGCAACCTGACCCTCTCGAGACCCTGTGAGTTTCATGGCTGTGTAACACCCTTTTATTAAACCCTATGTGAGTTTCATGGCTGTGTAACACCCTTTTATTAATTTGGTGCAATTTGTGCTTTAATACTGAACACATATGTGGATGAGCATTTTGGACTTGCAACCAAGAAGAAGATGACGCTAGTGTGGTCTTCCATTTGTGTTCAATTGTTCCATCGTTACATTACTAATAAACCATTGTTTCTCTTTCCAATGATTTTTCATTTGTTAAGATCATCCTCGTATTTTTTTGTTGGCTATCTATGTTGCATGAGTATAAACATGGACACGATACGGGTACGAGATACATGCATTTTCAAATATATATAGTGTAATCACCTATATTGCATGAATACGAGCATAGATACGGGTACAAACTACAAACATAATACATATAATGGGACCATTTTGCCGTGTCTTGTAACATAGCTGGCCATTAAAGTTAGCCGAGATGTTCAAATTGGTATGTGATTCAATTTAGTGAAGATGCGTAGGAAAACTTTTTATGGTCCCCACCTCTTTACATGCTGGGTGTTTATATTAGGAATTGTTTATGTAATTTGATGGAATTCAGTCTCAAAGATGTGCAGAAAAGCTCGTATATAGAAAATTGAAAGAGAAGGAGCAACTAGAGAAAAGAGAAAAGGATAAGCAGAAAAGAAAAAGGTGTAGACTTTGTTTCCCTTGCTGATACTTTATCTATCCCTTCACGTACCGGTGTTTCATAATTTACATCTTCCACCTTAGTAAAGTTCTCTTCATTCTTTTATCTTGTCTAGAGAAAGAGCTGCACTTGATTGCATCGACAGTGATGATGAATATGAAGGTAGTAATAGAAGAAAAGGTAAATGCCTATTGCGTGCTTCTTTTTGCTTACATCATGGCTATTAGTTTTATGTGAATCCCTTGTTTTATTGTGATAATTTTGCATACAAAGTTATTTCATTAGTAATTGCTCAGCATCTAGTCTCTTTTCCATGAAAAAACATATTGGAATAATTTTTTAGCCCGTTGATAACTACCGACCCTTGTCCCAACTATGTGGATCAGCTGTGAATATTTCCTGCTATGTACTTGTTTCCAGTTAAGGGCTAATCTTGTCTGCAAACTTTTACCACCCCATTAAATTTTCCATTCTGTTCAAAGTGATTGGTTTAGTACTCCTGTGATAAGAAGGAAAGTTAAGGAGCCAAGGTTTTTAGATAATCATTGTGCAATTTACCGCTATTGTTAACCATTGTGGTAAAGCTGATGTATTTATTGAAACACCCTAGAGGGAAAAGGGGGAGGTTGCGATATGGTTTTAACAAAGATTAAGCACAATTAAATGATGCTAACGATAATTTTAAACAAGTGCTATAAGTAAGGCAAGAACACAAATACCCGTTGCATCTTGGTATCCTCCATAAGGCACTCCAGTCCCGGAACTCTTTTCGCCTTTAATCCATTATTATTAAAATAGTTATACTTGCGAGCTTTGATCCGGAGGACTCGCCAACTTCATACACACGAGATTTGATTCAAATGCTTGTTGACTTCAACATCTTTCAAGAAAGATAACTGATCTTCTTACAATAATCGATTATCCAAATTACAACTCAATTTTACTTCAACACAAGCTTTAATCGATTTCAATACAAGTTTTGATCCGAAAGTTTGCGGACTTCAACCTCTTTCAAGAAAGATGTCTGATTCTCTTACAAGAATTGATGATCCAAATTACAACTCAATTTTACTATCACAAGTAAGTAATTGCAAATGAAAAATTCTCGAGTGTTGAGACGTGTGGAGTAGGAAATTTTCTAGTATATGCTTCAAGAAATGAGTTGGAAGAAGGGTGAAAAAGCCCTATTTATAACTCCCCAAAATCACAAAGGAAAAATAGTTATTGTGCATAACAACATACCACAGGTATGCCTCTGTGCATAGTAACGACTAAGAAATATAGTCGTTAAAGTGCCAAAAAGAAGGCATTTCAGATTCAAAAGGAATATTTTCGGTATGCCGGTGGCATACTGTTGGTATACCTTTGAGTGAGTAAAATTTCTCACTAAACTTGATGGAAAAATATGAAAATTTGAAGTATCCTAGTGCCATACTGGCCGCTAATATGATATTTTTCTGACTCAAAAGTGTTTTATGAAAATGTATGATTTTAAGTATGTTTTCGTTTGAATTAGCCGAAAGTGTCTATATAATATCAAAATCTTGAAGTCTAGTTTCCAAAAAACTAAGTTTCAAATCAAAATAATATATGTAGCTCAAGTTATGGCTCAAAGAGTGAAGGTGTGTCGAACTGGACTGCAGAGAGTACTGCACATGAGCAGTCGTGTCTTGATTTTGATGAAGTTAGAGATATTTTGGAAAACTTGTAAAGATATGATTTGTAGGTATGGAATTTTAGTTTTCAAAAAACTAAGTTGCAAGTAATATTAATGTCGAAGGGGTGTTGGGCTGAAAGCGAGTGCAAGTCTAGAAGTTATTTAGTATTTGAAAATAAATTCTAGGGTTATTTACAGTAACCTCACCTATGTTTTATGTTCATTACATGAACCTCCCTTATTTTGAAGACAATTACACTATAACCTCCCATTTGTTTTATGTTTATTACACGGACCTCCCTTATGTTTTATGTAAATGATTACTACACTAACCATCCTTAAAACATAAACCATAGAGGAGGTCAGTGTAATTATTTTCAAAATAAGGGAGGTCCGTATAATAAACATAAAACATAGGAAAGGTTACTGTAAATAACCCTAAATTCTAACTCCTAACTTTAGAACTATCTAGATTAGAATGCATGCAAAAACTTGTATGTTTTATGGCTTTAACTCTAGATTATCCTAAGGCTAAGTGCTAAGTTTGAGTTGTCAATTGTCTTTACATACTTGAGTTACGTTCTTTACCTAGGTTAATTTATATAACACCATATTAAAAAGATTCAATATACCTAGAATATTTTGATTTTTTTTTTCTTCAATAATCTTAGGTTCTTCATATGTGTTTGCTCGATCCTTCATGGTTGTCCATCTTTGTTGGTGCAATAGCTTTTGGTCAAGGCTCTCGTATCTTCATGGATTTTCGTCTTTGACGAATACAAGTTTTCATTATCATTTCGTTATAGCATATGTCCATGACGATTCTTGCTTTAGATTACCTGACTTGCTTTTCTACAAAATAAATTAGCATCTAAAGCAATATGCATAATAACAAGAAATTATTTGTATCATATCTGACGCTAATATATATTTCGTTAAAAACATTCGTGGATGATATATATATATATATATATACACACACACACACACACACACACGACACTAATAAGGATTTTGTGAATATAGATATCGTTATATATACACACACGACACTAATAAGGATCTCGTGAATAGTGTGGACGAAAAGAATTGCCTTAATCAAGATATACAACTAGTGATATTATAATGAGATACTTAATCGATTAGCTATAATCAAAACACTTAACTAATCATTGGGCTAACATTTGTTGGCTACCATTATCTAATGCAAAATCACTATAGCTGTTGCTTAGACTAAGATGTGATGTATGTGTTAGCGTTCAATGTCTCTGATCTTATAATACACACTAGCATTGAAATACGAAGAAGAGTAGCTCCAATGGTTTTTTGCCAGAGGTTTTCCCTGCATATTGAAGTAATTTGCCAAAAGTGTTCACTGGTCAGGACTTGTATGTACTACAACCATCTGCCTTGAGGCAAAGAAGCACCAATGTGATTTATTGTTTATCCCCAGCCTCTCAATTTTGGGTCATAGTAATATTTAAATGTTTAGTGATTTCAACTGTTGAAAGTTCTCTCTTTTCACACAGTACTAGTGATATGTAGATACTGTTTGGAAATGAGCATGTTAGCCTGTCTGGTTGCTAACTCGGAAGCTATTACCAGATTTTTGACATCGGTTTTACTAGTAGTGATCTGGAGAAAGCTGACTTCATGTTCTAAATGTGAGCAGGCCGAAAGACCTCTCCTTCCACTGGTGGCAAAATGGTCAAAGAAGATGAGAACTTTGATGAGTATCTCGAGGGAATGTTTCCATGACCGTGGTCATATTGTTGCTTCTGGTGGAGAACCTGTACTTCTACTCTGTGCTATCTTTTGATTGTCTAATGAGTTTTCTGATCGCCATTATATAACATCGTAAAAGCATCGTTAGCTTGTACATTTGAACATCTAGACTTCTGTAGTGAAATATTGGTTCTATGTAATTATGAGAATGAAAGTTTCTTTCTGCAATATGGTAAAGTTGATTTGCTTTGTGGGAGTGCGTGTGATTTAAATTTTACAAAAAGAAAAAGTATTATGGAACAATAGCCAGAACTATTATGTACACATTGGTTACTGAAAAATAATTCTATTGTCGCTTTTGTTTACATTTGATAACTATAACTATAATTTTCTCTATTTGTTATTTCATTGTGTTATTATCAGTTGGTACCGAACCTCATCTTCAATGCCCTTGATCGCCAGAGTCCTCACCTTGATAAAATCCAACTTGGACAAAATCTATTGGCAATATCATTTGTAGGGATAAGATTACTAGTTGGATCTTTCTGAGCCCTAGCTTCTCTCATCTGCATGGTAGTTTTTAATCCACCCGACCTTTTTTCTCAGAATTTTCAGACATTTTATTAGCTTTTCAACTTCAGACTCTAACAACAGAGATGGCATCAGTCACCACGGTGGCTTCTTTGGTTGGCAGTGCCACAGCCGTACGCCGATAGTAGAGGCATCAAGTCCAGGGCCGGCCCTAGGGTAAGCCGGTCACTAGCTTCTTTCTGTCAGTTGAACTAGCAATTCATCATGCTCGTATTTTGAGTTCCCACTAGGAAGGTCTTGAGTAGCTCATGGAGAAGAACTCGGAGTCGGAGCTCCACGACGTCCGTCGAAACTGAAGACTTCGACGTCACTGTTGACCTCATTCGTTATCAATTTTTTGATATCTTCTTTTGGAGTTAAGGGCAAGGGCAACAAAATTTAGGTCCAGATAGGACCACAACTCCTTGGGTCGGCCCTGATCAGGTCTTAAGTCCAAAAGGTTGTGAAGCAGCAGAACATCGACGGAGATGGGAAGAAGAGAAGTGGGCGGAGGGCTTGGTTGTTCGTTGCGGCGGCTGCTGCTACTGCCATGTGTGTCGCAGGCCAAGGAATCGTGTTGGTGGATGAATTGATCCATTCTGTATGACCATGTCAACTGTCCGTATTTGCCACAAGATTGCTTGAAGTTTGCAGACAAAATAGTCTTTTTAGTATTACTAGTATATATGCATGTGTGTTGTACATATTTTATATTACTTGAAAAAGAAGAAGCAAACAATAGCCTTTTAATTTTTTTACTATTTGAAAAAAAAAAACGTTTCTTAATTTGTTACTACTTGAAAAGAACAAGCAACCACACTTTTATATTTTTTTTATATATAATTATCTAACTATCCAAGTTAAATTTAATAAACAATTTTAGTTAGTAAATATAGATAAAAATATTTTTAGAAAAAAATACTTTCACGATGTCCAATTTTATATATATATATATATATATATATATATATATTAGTATATATTATTGTGCATGTGTGATATGTACGACTCTTTTTCTCTGTGGGCAAGAACTTGCAAGCTTTGATTTCAGTACACAGGGCATGAAATTGAAAGCATGGTTTGTTTCACTTGTGAGTGAAAGTAATTTTCATTTTCATCGACTATTATTTGGGGACTACTAGTAGAGCTTTAAATGGCACATAAAATTTTGTCAAGCTAAACTAGGGGTCATGATGTAGGAAAATAGTATAGATATCTTCTACAATATAGAGTTGCATGACGGAAACAAATCCGACGAGGCTGGCTCTTCCAAACACGCAAATGGGAGGATGATACAACGCAGAAGTGACATGGGAATAACCAATGTAATGTGGTTGAAACGGATATTATTTTTGCTCGAATCCATAAACGATGTCCAAACCCAAGGACTTGTTTGGCTTGCCCCTGATCAAGATTCTAGCACGGTGGATGCACTCGATGTCACGTTCCAGAATTAGAATACTGGAGAGCGGAGATATGACAAAGCCAGCTACGTATATTAGAGTACTCTAGTACTCCAATATACGGTCACGACTGTGAAAGACATCGAGGGTTAATACCACAAACCATCAGTCAATTCTAGGTCAAGCGGTCCTAGGTGTCTCAATCACAAGCAAATAAGCAATATACAAGAAATATGATCATCTGGAACAAGATAATAAAGCGTCACAAACCATATATATATATAGATGACCACGAAGCTAGTAATACAAAATGAAGAACTAACAGAGTATAAGTCATACATGATCAACACTAGCTGTAGACTAGATATAAACAAAATCATGCTATGTCTGTCACTTCCCGTTCCTGGTATACGTACTTGGAACGTATTATTTTTTGATTGCATGATAATTATGTTGCATGTCATGGAGACTAGACTTATTCTTTGGTTTAATTTGGCTTATGATTTATTTTGTGGGTTGGTTTAGCTAGAAATTTAACCAATGGTCTAAACCTCAACCTTCCTTATATATATACCAAAACCTCTCTCTCTCTCTCATTCTTTCATTTCCTTTCTCCCTCTTTGGCTTTCTCCCTCCCTCTATAGGCAAGTACACATTGCATAAGAAATGTATAAATCCTCCATATTATTAGTTCATTATGCTTGTGGTGTAATTCTAAGCATGTTTAATACTTGGAGCTTTCGGTTTTGATGGATGGATTAGTGTAGATCTACCATGAGTTTTTTTGTTTTGATATATTAAAACTTGTTGTTTCCGAGAACTAGTAGTTGCATAAGTTAGAGCATTAAATTTTATATGATTTTGCTTTTTGAATCACCTTATTTGGAGTTAAAATGAAGATTTTATGAAGAAAACAACTTTTGGAGCTTTGTTCTCGGATCTGTCTTGACGGGTAAGATGAGCAGTGCCGCGCGCAGTGCGCCGTGCACAGAAATCTAGCCGCATGCAGTACATCGTGCATGGATTTTTGGCTGCGCATGAAAGTGCGTCGCACGCACTACTTTGTCGCGCCCATCGATGCGTCGCGCATGAATTTCTGGCCGCGACAATGCGCCACGTATGAAATTCTTGCCGCGCGCAATACACCGTGCATAAATTTTTGGCCGCGCACATACAATGCGCAGAGCATGGAATCTTGTAAAACTCAAAACATGTAAGTCGTAGATCTCTGTCTTGCCTTTCCAAATCTTTTTGAATCATCTCATTTTGATTCGGATGAGAGAGTTATGCCTAATTTTCTCAAATATGTCAATCTTGATTTTGGAATTTTCATTGGACCTAGTGATTTCATGTGTTGATCTTGGTAATTGCAAGTGTATATGGACTAAGTATAACTATGTGCTTAAATTAAATATGTATTAGACTCGACCATGTGAAGACTTAGACCATGCGTCAAGTTGCTATACTACCTATGCGCATGACATGACCATGTGCTAGAATTGACTATGCGTCTGACTCAATCATGTGAACTAAGATCCTATGAAGAACTAGACTATGTGATAAGTGACTTACCAGCCATGTGCATGAC
The DNA here is from genome assembly GCA_036927795.1 of Iris macrosiphon. Classification (NCBI taxonomy): domain Eukaryota; kingdom Viridiplantae; phylum Streptophyta; class Magnoliopsida; order Asparagales; family Iridaceae; genus Iris; species Iris macrosiphon. The sequence continues at coordinate 12,554,820 of JAYESA010000013.1, forward strand.
ATGAGCTACCTGTACAAGTGATAATGATTCATGTGACCAATTGCTAAGTTTGGTAACCTCGACTCTATTTTTTGTATCCGTGCTGATACAATTATTGTGTGCTAATTGTACATGATCTAATGTGCACTGAGGTGAGACATAAAGTGTTCCATGTTAAGTGGATTTTATGTTTAGGTTGTGCATCGAGAATACCTTCGTGAACGCGTGATACTATATATATATATATATATATATATATATATATATATATATATATATATATATATATATATATTCAGCACGAACATGATATGCGAGTCAAGTACAAAAGCGTGGCTAGGACATTGATTGCTGAATGTTGCTTACACGCTCAGGTGAATCCAAGAATGAACTTATGATCTTTACATGGATTCGTATCTAGCATGCTCGTACTCTATATGACATCTTAAGAAAAATTCTCATGCGGATACGTCTTGAGATTTTAATGCAATATAGGGTTAATTAGGAAACAAAAATTTATAGATCATGGGGAGAAAATGGTATCCCGAGATCATGCCAACGAACCTTCCGACGTCGGGCTGGCCACCACATATACTGTATATCATCCGCCTTAGTGGAGTGCAGTATCTGACCTATTATAAATATGCTGAGCCATTGTCTCCCTATAGGAGCACTAGAACCGCTAATACTGTGATCTAGCGCAGTAGCCCTACGGGACTGGTGTAATTCGTGAAGTGCGTGTATAATTATTTATTGGCTCAGTAAGCCCATGTTCGAAAATGATGTGATTTGAGGATATCTATTATGTATTATTTCTGAGATAGTCTCATACTCCATAATAGCAACCCATATAATTGATTGGCCGTTTATAATAACCGGACTTGGTTGTGATTGTATTATTCTGTTAGTATTCTAGGGACACGGACTATCATAGTGTGATGGTTCAACCATTGTTCTTGTGTTGTCACGACCCCTCCCCGAATAATCGGACATGGGCCGTGGGTACGTCCAGCCTACGCCGCAGCATCGACGGTAGAACGCTATTTATGTCGACAATTCTATCTAATAACATCTTACAATAATATATCACCTGTCAATAGTATCTCAACTCCAAATATAAATACTCAATCACAATAATTCTATAAGATGGAACAACGCACAAATATGATATAAAGAAAATCAAGAATAAGAGTCAAAATACATGTCACAATTAAATGCTATTATTATCTAATTGAGTCTCCAAAATAGAGATATAATACTAATGTCACAACTGGAGATAAATCCAGTACAATAAGAGCTAGCTAATCTACTGAGCTACATCTAGCGTGTCATCTCCCTCGACTGGTACTAGTCCATCCTGAGCCAAAGTGTCCAACTATACTCCTACCATATCTTGGGGTCCATACTGTGTAGGATACCAATCATCAACATCATCTGAAAAATATATCCAGTCAGGATTGGGACGAAGCACAAAACTTTAATAGCAGTTCCAATAAATAATAAAGACTATGTAACAGTAAATAGAGAGAAATACAAGATAAATAGAACAAGAGCAAGAATATAAAAGATATGGTATGCTGTAATACAAGGGTAATGAGCATCATATACAAGAGTCAAGAAATACAACTAGCTAAGTGAGTGAGTACTAGCTTCAATATGTGATCGACTTGTAAACTTGAACAAGGATTATGGCTTGGTTAATCATACGTGCGGTGTATAATTAACACTATTCAATGAACAAGATATGCACAAGGAGGGTATGATCATATATCTACACTAACACTCAGCTCCCCCGACTGGTATAGTGGATCCAACCATGGCACGCTACGATACGGGATTCTATGAGAATGTAGCAAGTCTTCTCAAGAATCGATGTCTATACAAGTACAAGAACAACAAGGCTTGCACAAGATATACCAAGATACACAAGAAATAACATCTCATGATCGGATCCAAAAAATACCAATCCGTATAACCACGTACAGGAAATCAAGTATAACTACACTAAATACAAGAAACATAGAAGATATCATAAGCGAAAAACTACCAGAGAATGTACTCTCCTGAAATCCGGGATAAAGTATCAACGATATCCGTAACAGTGCCTCGAAGACCTAAATATAAAATATCATATCAATACAGTATTTTGGAATCATAAATAATACTTAAATAGGTTAAAACCATATTCTAGGTCAAAACTAGGTCAAAAAAGGTCAAACAAAGTCAACTAAAGTCAAACCAAGTCAAACTAGGTTGAACCTAAGTTTCTAGGCCAATGCTAGTTTATATATATATATATATATATATATATATATATATATATATATATATATATATATATATATATATATATATTAGTATCTATAATATATACCAATACCTTGGTCTATGTGATACCTTAGCCCGTATCACAAATCTACCCCATATCTTGATATGTCCTACAACTTAGCTAATACCTATACTATTACCTATAACTTAGTATCATAATTACACTATATAAACCTATAATAACCAATATATAATAATACCTTAACTTATATTGATACTTAAAAGATACTCAACTCCACACTCCAATTCAAGTCTGAAACAAACTTTTCCCACTACCCACACACACTGATACTTCCTCATCCTCATTAACTCCACCTGATAACCCTCCATTAAAAGATATGGTATGCTGTAATACAAGGGTAATGAGCATCATATACAAGAGTCAAGAAATACAACTAGCTAAGTGAGTGAGTACTAGCTTCAATATGTGATCGACTTGTAAACTTGAACAAGGATTATGGCTTGGTTAATCATACGTGCGGTGTATAATTAACACTATTCAATGAACAAGATATGCACAAGGAGGGTATGATCATATATCTACACTAACACTCAGCTCCCCCGACTGGTATAGTGGATCCAACCATGGCACGCTACGATACGGGATTCTATGAGAATGTAGCAAGTCTTCTCAAGAATCGATGTCTATACAAGTACAAGAACAACAAGGCTTGCACAAGATATACCAAGATACACAAGAAATAACATCTCATGATCGGATCCAAAAAATACCAATCCGTATAACCACGTACAGGAAATCAAGTATAACTACACTAAATACAAGAAACATAGAAGATATCATAAGCGAAAAACTACCAGAGAATGTACTCTCCTGAAATCCGGGATAAAGTATCAACGATATCCGTAACAGTGCCTCGAAGACCTAAATATAAAATATCATATCAATACAGTATTTTGGAATCATAAATAATACTTAAATAGGTTAAAACCATATTCTAGGTCAAAACTAGGTCAAAAAAGGTCAAACAAAGTCAACTAAAGTCAAACCAAGTCAAACTAGGTTGAACCTAAGTTTCTAGGCCAATGCTAGTTTATATATATATATATATATATATATATATATATATATATATATATATATATATATATATATATATATATTAGTATCTATAATATATACCAATACCTTGGTCTATGTGATACCTTAGCCCGTATCACAAATCTACCCCATATCTTGATATGTCCTACAACTTAGCTAATACCTATACTATTACCTATAACTTAGTATCATAATTACACTATATAAACCTATAATAACCAATATATAATAATACCTTAACTTATATTGATACTTAAAAGATACTCAACTCCACACTCCAATTCAAGTCTGAAACAAACTTTTCCCACTACCCACACACACTGATACTTCCTCATCCTCATTAACTCCACCTGATAACCCTCCATTAAGACCCAACAATCACTACATTCTAACTCACCCATACAGAGGCACACTCTACTAACTAATGCTAACAAATACCTGTATTTGGTGACTAACCATTGCTTCAATATTCTGTTGCAAGACAAGGGCATGTTGCATTCAACAACATGCATATATTGCTATTGATGCAACTGTCTAATAAATACCCCAAAGTGCAACTGCACTACAAGCAGTTGCTTGACTGCTCACTGCCAACCCGACACCTAAACTCCCTCATACCTGAAACCAACAGCTGGTCCTACACTGACTCCTCTCAGGTCTACACATTGCTCTGGGCATTGCAACATACCCTACCCGACTACCCCCAACTGCAGTATCTGAGATACACAACACTCCACAGCAGCAATCAATATGTTGCTGCTGTCTAGGTCTGAGAGACCCAAACTTCCACCCTTGCTCCCCTACACAATCCTACATAACTCCAAATAACCCATATCACAGTGCACAAATCCTCCACTGATATCAAGACCGAACACATGTACCCCTTTCATGCCACACACATATGCACACTATCAATTCATCAAACACTTTGTGTGCACAAGTGAGTATCTCACCAAAATATACCGATACGCACTTGATACACCCTCTCCACCACTCCAAACTCAACTAAAACATTATGAGCATATATAATATATAAATTAGGACTAGAATTAAGTAATATACATTAATTATAATAGATCTATGAGTATATGGACACAAGTAACCAATACAATAAAGAATCAAAACACCAATTCTCAACCCTGTGTCACAATGTATCATGACACACACTTTTTGTGTCCAATTGTGGACACGTAGAACCCATTACACATCACAATAGACTCGATTTGTCCTATTGAGGATACGACACAACCAACACATGGACACAACTCAGATTTCCCTCAAATTGAGCCTAAAAATCAATAATACAACAATCAAATGCATAGATCTACCCAAATTGAGGCCCCTAGTGCCTAGATCTATCATATAAGGGTCATTTTCTCCAACTAGAAGGTTCATATAGGTCTCAATAGGCTTCCTGCACATAGAATAGGTAAAATTGAGAAGCTTACCTCTACTAGAAGTGTCCTCTTTGGTGGACTCCGAATTTGGACATAGTATGGATGACTTGGACACGAATTTCTCCTTGGTGACTCCTCTCCAAGCTCCTTGCTCCTTGATGAAGAATGAATGAAGAGAATTGGAAAGAGAGAGTAAAATTTGAATTCTAGATCTAAAATTTGAGAGAGAATAAATTAATATTTAAAATAAATTATTGTTTGGAAAGGAAGTAGCAATAGGAGAGAAACTAAATTCAAAAAAAAGACACATTTCATTCTCCTATTGGTTGGGTTCAAATGGTTTCATTCCTTTTTTCTCCAAATTGAATTTAAAAATTTAAAAGGAAAGTAATCTAATTTGATTAAGAAGAGAATTTCTACAACTAATAATGAATATTCCTTTTATGACAACTAACTTAATTTAATTATAATTAATTAACTAGATAACTAACAATAATTAATTCTAGGCCATACCCATTAATTCTAAACTAACCAATAATACAAAATATAATCATATAATATTAGTAACATACAAAATTACTAAAATATCCCTAGCATACAAAATTACTAAAATACTCCTATGGTGAAAATATATGGTTACATGTGTCACGTCCCAGAACCAGAATAATGGAGAAGGGAAAAAAAAGGCATCTACGCATACCAGAGTACTCTATACCCTGAAATACGGTCACGACTGTCTAGACATGTGGGAATTAACTCTACAATCCATCAGGCAATCCTGGGTCAAGAATTATAGGTGTCTCAATCTCAAGCAAGCAACAAATTACAAGTTATATGATATCCAAACATATAATAGTAAGGCGTCTCAAACTATACATACACATATGACTATGAAGCTAGTTACCAAAAATAAAGCACTAGTAGAGTACACAATTACATGATCAGCTCTAGCTATAGTCTAGAATATGCTTTACATGTAGGCCCGCTGGCTGCAGTATCAAGAATCTCAAAACACGAGCTAAACACGTGCTCAGTGGCTAAACACCTGAAAATAATAATTATACAAGATCAAGTGGGTGATAAAAAAGAAATCCACTCATATCCTCGGGTGCTCCTCGTGTTCACCATCTTGAGGAGGGAAATACGAGAGATCCTGAGATCCTGCTCCAAAATCTGGCCATACAAAATAAGTGGGGTCAGACCCCAAACAACAAGTACCACAAGAAAGCCAAACTTATGAACTAAAATCAGCATGCACACAAATAAGTAAGAATAGCATGTAAGATAACAGTTAAACAATACTGGAATAATTAAATAAGGATATCTGGAATCAGTACTCCAGCTACCAATTTTGGATCAATTGTTAATTAAATCAGGATATGACTAGAATGAAAATTAAACAATCACAGCCAATCATGCCCTACTGCTTGCTATCATTAGTTAACTAGGGTTATCACAGTCTTAGTTACTAATACATGCAATTTGAGATTCCTTACAGCCACATACTCTGCAGACTATCCGGGTTATCCAAACGAATGGGTACATAATAAAGGTTTATCATGTATAATTATTTTTTGATAAATGTAACACTCGACGACATACTGGAAGTGTGTCCCTCACGACGGAGAGTTCCAAATCCATCAGGTGTCGCTGGGATACCGGGATTGCATGTAGCCAGGAATCTCTCTAGATGCTTTCTAGATTGTTATTATAGTTATTTGCCTGGATAAGTTATCAAGAATTCCTGACCATGGTGCTCATAAATTTGGCCTTAGATATGATGCAAGACAGGACATGAGCTTGACAAGCACAATCAAAAATCAATCAGGAGATACATGACAAGCAATACAGGTGCTACTAATAGCCTTGATCAGGCTAGTTACAGGAATTCTCAAGTCATGAGTGCGCTACATCGAGCCACTATCAGGAGTATCGGGATCATGAGTATCAAGGTTATCAGTTCCATGTCAAGATTCACGAGTTCATTTATAGTGTAGAGACTGTATGAGAGGTCATCGCAGGTACTATACTAGTAGCTTCGTTACCTGCTGCAATATTATTTGATTCAGGAGCATCTCATTCATTCATAGCTACTAGTTTCGTAGACACACATAGAGTAGCTACCTCACCCCTTTCGAATACTATGAGAATTCTTACGGGGGGCAGTATCATCCCCGTAGTGACACTTGTAGATCTTGTTCGGTAGTAGTTTGTGTTCGTGAGATGCGAGCTCAATTCTTGATTTTTATCCATGCCGGATTATGACGTTGTACTTGGTATGGACTGGTTGAGTCAGTACCATACAACTTTAGACTTCCGGCGTGGATGTTTTATCTTTAGACCGCCAGGACACCGAAGTTTAAGTTCCTTCGGGGAGCCAGAGAGCAGGGTGCCCAGCCTACTTTTAAGGCTGAAAACCCCCCTAATTTTAAATATTATAATTATTAAATTAATTATTTAATTTATTTATAGTATTTCTTAGTTAATTAGAAAATAAAATTTAATTGAATTAATTATCTAGGTAATATTCATCTAGAATTTATGGAACAAAACTATTATTATATCTTATTTTATTTTAGGGAACTTTATAGAAGGGTGATAGATTATTTTTATGTACTAATATATTTTTCTGAAAATTTTATTACCATATATATATATATATATATATATATATATATATATATATATATATATATATATATATATATATATATATAGTATTAAAAAAACTAATAATAAAAACCCTAAGCCTAAATCCCTAACCCCGCGAGCCAGCAGTAGAAACCCCGCGGCCCAGGTTCACCCGCCCCCCAAATCCCTATATATATACGGCATATTGCAAACCCTAACCCTAAACTAATCATCCAACCCACACCCTAGCTCCGCGCCGACGACAAGCCTCCGGAGCACCGCCCGGAACCCAGCGCCGCCGGCCACGTCCACGCGAACGCACAATAGTTCGCAGCAGATTTGGCAGCGACGTGCCCTACTTCACGCGTTGTTTCTTGACTCGTCGCTCGACCGATTTTCAATCCGTCTTCACCGGTATGATCACAAACTATCCCCCTCTCATCTCTGTAAATTATTTTCCTACGAACAACGTTAAACACTAGGTAGAAATCGAGGCCAAGTTAAAAAAAATCATATATTTTAAACTGTAGAAAACTGTTTCAATGACCTATGTTTAGAGACAAATATCTCCCACCGTAGACCTCCATATTTAAATATACTTTTTGCTATGTGAAGTCCATATGACTGAGATCATTCCCTGTTAATTAGATTATTTTATTTTGTGTTAAATGCAGAGATGAATTGGGCTAAAAACTGAGAAAAACTTATTTTTAAAACTTTAGAAATTGTGATACGGAGTGCGCCCTGCCAAACAGGACCACCCCATCACATATCAATTGCACCAAAAGACGCGTATGATATGTCCTGACGTGTGGGCTTTCGTGGAAACTGATTTGGACGTGTGTGCGCGTCGGAATCAACTCTTATTCGTAAAAAGTCCCTGTATCGCGACTTTTACAAAATATCGCACCATTTTGTGTACGCTCGTCAGAACGCGACAAAACTTGCACCATTGGATTCGTGGGATCACGCTGGTCCTGTGACCCAAGTTTTACGCGATCCTGAGACAGATGACCAAGCCACCTAATTGCGGGCCCTACGGTTGACTTTTAGGGCAAATTTGTGTTCGACTCATCAAAATTCAAAAATGGACATACCGTTGAGTTCGTACTGACGTTTAAAATTTATTTGACCTATAATTTGTCCTATTTAGAGATCTTTACCTCTGGCACGCTTTTCGGTGCAAAGTAGACACATGTGGATCCCGCTTTGACCCGAAATTATCGTTTTGCCCCTGTATCCAAATTGGACGAAAGGGTAGTATTTTCTAGATATCTCACTAATTCCGGGAATATTGGTGATATTTATTTCAGCATCCGGAGACGTTTATTCGGATACCATAGTTTCTGATCCTGTATACTTGACGTCTGGACACTTACACTATACAGATTTCTTGCTAGGCAAGTATACCTTGCCATTGTACTATGATTTATAATTTATATGATGCATGTATTTTATTTCTGTCCATTTAGTTCATATATTTTAACTGCATATAAACTGCACGTCCAAGGATAACTTTGGGTGCATCGACGGTGGCGTCGTATTCTATTTTTATTATATATATGCATGTTGACCTAGTTTATGAGGCTACCCCATTATCATGAGGCATTCTTATATTTCATTTGTCATGACACTGTCATTACACGAGTATGAGTCTCATGTAGGACACGGACTTGCGTATTCGACTGGCCACTGGTACGTATAGGACATGCGACGGATAGGGATAACTGCTAATAGAAATTGCATGATAAAAGACCTGAAAGTTATTTAGATCTATCATCGTGTCATGGATGTGACATGCTTAGAGCATGGGGTGGGGAGAACAACAAGTAAGGCGTTTGGGCTCCTTTGCACTTTTCTTGTGTAACCCGTACGCTCCGTCGGAGATGCGCGGTCATGATGACCACTATATATATTATTATTACCTGGCGGCCTCTGAGGTTCAAAAGATGTCATACTTTTTAGGTCCCTGAATCTTTGAGAGAATTATGCCAATCCTATTTTAGCCAGATAGCCTACGTGTTGGAAAGTTGTTCTCAAGTGCATTCACTTAGACGGTTAGGCGACCCATTGGATGTTTATTTTTAGTACTTTATTGGCATGCTTCTATGTATCTTGTTATGTCCCTCTGAGGACCTGGTACCTTTCCAGGTATAAACGTGCAGGATTATCCACAGGAGTACAGATCCGGGCCTGACGCTTCATACCAAACTGAGGAGGTCTTACCTTCGGAGTAGCTTTGATTCATTGTAGCTGATGGATATTGTAGCTGCTATTTTCTTTATTGACATTTGTCTTATATTAGAGTTTGATCTCTTCTCTCATTTAGTAGTTTTTAATATAGTCTATTTGCAGTGGATTTGTTTTCACCCGACTATCATTCGTTGATACTTCATACTTGAGATTCAGTTATTTATTTTCTATTTCTTTATTTATACTGTGGATGAGATATAGATTGCGTGTGACTTGTGTTGACAGTATATTACCACTTGTGGATTGGATATTCATAATACAACGTACGTATGTGCTACGGTTTTCATATATTGGAGTCGTCATATACATACGGCTGGCATATTGCGTATTCCTAGTCCTACGTATTTTGGGACTGGGGCATGACAAAGGCACTCACTGCGGAAGGTGTAAACCTCCTGATTTTTCAAAATTTTAAAAACTGGATTTTTCACAATTTTCTGGAATTTTCTGGGAATTTTCTGTAAATTAAAAATAGGGTTTTAATTATTCAATGATTTTTAAATGATAATAAATGATATTAAAATATTATGAAAATAATATTTTTGGATGTAAAATGAAAAACTGGACTTAGGGCAATTTTTTTGGAATTTATTGGGCCTCAGACCTATTTTTTTAAACACCTAAAAAGTATTTATGTAATTATCTATTTATTAATTAATTATGTTTATTTATTTTTTTTTTTTTATTATTATTATTAAATAATACCCAGCCCAGCCCAGCCCGCGGCCCGGCCCATTGGCCCAAACCCGAGCCCAGCCCCTAGCGGGTCGGGTCGGATCCGCCAGACCCGACCCGACCCGACCCGGCTTCCCTCACCCTCCCCACGTCTCCCTCGAGCCCGATTCTCCCGGCGCTCCGGCCGCCGCTCGGCCACGCGTCGCCCAGCCCGCCACCCTCGCCACTCCGCTCGGCCACCTCGCCCACGACTCGGCCCCCTCCGCCTTGCCCGGCGCCCCTCTGCCTTACTTCCCCCTTTAAAACCCCCACCACCGTGCCGTCCCAGCCACCGCCACGACCCCCCAGCCACCTCGCCACCGGCCTCGCCGCTCCACCGGCGCCCTTGGCCACCTCACCGCAGCGCCTCCGGCCCCCGGCTCCTCCCCTTCTTCTCTCTCCTCCTCTTCTTCTCCGGCGAGGCCAGAGGCAGCAGCAGCAAGCCGCAGAGCCTCCGCCGCAGCGCTCCGCCGGAGCCACCCTAGCCGGCCGGCCTCCTTCCCCCGCCGCAGAGCTGTCCCCGGCCGGCCCCTCCCCGCCTCAGCACCGCCGTCTCCGCCGGGAACCCTAACCCTAGCCCTAATTTTCTCCCCCGTGTCCGACACAGGACACGTGTCCTGTGTCGTGTCGGACACGATTTGACCCAGGTTTTCGGGTCCCCTTCAGGTGCATGTATCTTCTTCCTCGTAGCTCCGTTTTCATTTTCGCAAATTGCGTTGCGAAGCCTGTATGACCCTCTCGGTGCCCGGACAAACCGCTCGGGGCATCGAGTCCTGTGGTGATCGCACACCGCGATCCAAAAACAGGAAAAATCAGACCCTGTTTTACCCCGGAACTGGGTACGCCCCGCCAAACGGGACGACTTGGTCGTGCGCGGTCTTCACAGATACGTGCGCATCATCGATACGGACGTGTGAGATTTTGCAGAAGTTGATTCGGGTGTGCGTGCACACCGGGATCAACGCGTATCCGCGAACATCGCCCCGTATTCGTACTTTCTGGAACGCGCCCTAACTTTGTGTACACACGTCGGATTGAAACAAAACTTGCGCCATCGGACTCGTAGCGATACACTGGTCCTGTGGGTCAAGTTTAGTTCGATTCTGAGAACGTTGACGAAATCGCGTGTCGTGGGCCCCACAGGCCCCGCTCGACGGGCGATTTCGTGATCGGCTCATCGAAATTCAAATCTGGAAGTTCCGTTGGGTTCGTATCATCGTTCCTGACCTGTTGACACTAAGTTTGCTGAATTTGGAGACCTTTGACGCTGACACATTTTTCGGTGCACAGCGGGCCCACTTGTGGACCCCGTTTTGACCCAAAACTGTCGTTTCTGCCCTTGTCTCCAAATTGGACCCAAGGACAGGCGTTTCTAGCTGATTGATATTTTTTGGATCTGATGGTGATATTTATTACAGCAACCGGAGTACCGCCTGCAATTTCCGCTGAAGTCAGAACTGCAAACAGAGCCGGAACCACAGGCAAGTGTACCTTGCCAAACCCTGCAGCTTGCTATTTATTTTCTGGACTTAATTATGCAATAATGGGCAAGTAAAGCTTGCCAATTCTCAGTAATTCTTGACATAGTATTTTACTTGATTTCATTAAATGTAACTTGTTTAAACTGCTTAACCTAGGAAACGAGTGACGTGCTTAGTGTCCGATCATAGTCGGGTGCCAACTCCGTACGCGGAGTTGTGTAACGTCACATAGACATGGATATCGAGACCCGATAATGCTCGTACTTGTCTTATCAAGTACTCCAGAACCCAGGACACCTGACACTATTCATGAGACAGAGTCTTCCTGAGACATTCATGGTGATTCTGTATAGGATACAGGACTTGACAGAGATATTTATTTATAGACAGTATGACTTGTTGCATTAGCGATAATCTCGCTGACATGGACATGAGACGTTATGGTCATGATATGCGTGATTATATTGGGTGGGAAGAGACATACAGGCTACAGGTTGATGTTATATTATGCCGGCGTCTTAAGTCTCACTACGAGCTAGACAACTACATGATATCACTGCTACCGGCTCCCCGACACAGAGCTTGTAGTAGTTTCAGCCTGAGTTCTTGTACTGCTCTCATGTTGCATATCACTTAGCTGGTTACATAGTTTACCCTATTGCTTATTTGTTTCTGCACTGCTTATGTTTTGGCTTGTATTATCTGTACCTTGCTATGTCCCCTGAGGACCTGGAATGGATTATGTTCCTAGGTATAGCCGAAGAGATCCATCCAGAGATATACCGTACAGGAGCACTTCCAGGAGCTGTACCAGGACCGGAAGATGAGCTCGCACCAGAGGACTTCTCCTGAGCATTGGCCGTATGTAGTCAGTTATTTCTATTTTCAGTTGTTTATTTCTTGTCTATTTGTATCTGTTGTACCAGACATATTCTCGGATTGTTTTCCGAGATATTTATTGAGATCAGCTTATTTTATTTGTATTACCCTGTCTTTATCTGTTGTGGATGAGATTAGAAATACCTGAGTCTTGTAACATTTTACTGTTAGACTTCAGCTTAAGCATGCCCTGATGGATCCATTAAATTGGGTTGTCCATTGGTGCGTGCTGCTGACCATTGTCGCGCATCCAGTCCCTCGGCAATTTGGGACTGGGGCGTGACAGAAGGGGAGCCAGAATACCCGAAGGTTATGTCAGAATTTGTGGATGTATTTTCTAACAATCTTCCAGGCTTACCACCTGACCAGGAAATAGAATTCACTATATAATTGACTTCAAGAGTAGAGCCCATTACTTCATCTGTGTACCGGTTAATACCAAAGGAATTAGTAGAACTGAAGAAACATGTCGATGATCTTTTAGAGAAGGACTTTATTCGATCCAGTGTTTCACCTTGGGGTGCCTATCCTATTTGTACCAAAGAAGGATGGGACAGTACCCTTATGTATTGATTACAGAGCACTGAATGTTGTAATAATCAAGAACATGTATCATTTACCGTGCATTGATGATATGTTCGATCAATTAAGTGGTGCTTGTGTATTCTCAAAAATTGATATCAGATCCGGCTATCATCATATCAAGGTGCGAAAGAAAGATATACCAAAGACAGCCTCCAGGACCAAGTACGGCCATTATGAGTTCTTAGTTATGTCGTTTGGTTTAACCAATACGCCAACTGTATTTATGAGATTAATGAACAAGGTCTTCCACTAGTACTTGGTTAAGTTCGTGGTCGTATTTATAGATGACATCTTGGTATACTCCAAAAACCACGAAGAACACGGGGAGCATCTTAGAATAGTGTTGGAGACGTTGAGGCAGGAGAGGTTGTACGCCAAGCTCAGCAAATGTGAGTTCTTCTTGGACAAAGTAACTTTTCTTGGATATATAATTTCAGGGGAAGGACTTTCAGTTGATCCGGGGAAGGTTGCTGCAATTGACATGGCCTATACCTACATCAGTTGCAGATGTTAGGAGTTTTCTCAGACTTGTCAGATATTATAGGAGGTTCATGCAGAACTTCTCGAGGATTGCAGAGCCTATGACTCGGTTGACGCGTAAGGACCAGGAGTTTGTATGTGCAGAGGAGTGTCAGAAGGCCTTTGAAGAGTTGAAGAAGTGGTTAACGACTGCACCGGTCTTGACCCTTCTTTCAGGATCAGGAGAATTTATAGTTGTCACATCCCAGTCCCAAAATACCGAGGGACTGGACACGTGGCAATGGCCAGCAGCACACACCAATGGACAAACCCAATTTAATGGACCCATTAGGGTGTACTTAAGCTGTAACAACAATAAATAGGTCTACGATACAAGTCACAGTCTATTCTAATCTCATCCACAGAAGGTAATCACAAATCAAATGCCAGAATAAATGCAAATACATATAATCTAACAAGTCCCAATAAAAGTATCTCGGGGAACAACCCGAGAATAAGTCTGACACATCAATGCAATAGACAGGAAATAAGTAACTAGAAACAGAAATAACTGAGTATATAAAGCCAATACTCAGGAGAAATCCTCTGGCACAATCTTGCCCTCGGGTTCTGGTACTGCTCCAATGTATGCTCCTGTCCCGTATACCTCGGGATAGATCTCCCCGGCTATACCTGAGGACACAATCTGGATCCAGGTCCTCAGGGGACATAGCAAGGTACAAGAATAACTCAAGCCAAAATAAATACAGTACAATAATAAATGAATCAAGAGGGTAAACTATGTAACCAGCTATGTGATATGCAAGTGAGAGCATTAATCATACTCAGGCTGAGACTACTACAGGCTCTGTGTCGGAAAAACCCATAGCAGCATTTTTTCGAAGGGCCAGTACATGTGCCAAAGCTCTGTGTCAGAGTCTAAGGCACCTCCAGATAACTATATATATATATATATATATATATATATATATATATATATAATCGGCCTTTCGTATGGTAAGTCTCTTTCCACCCAATGTAATCATACGTCTCATGTTCACGATATCTCATGTCCATGTCACGCACGATCATGACCTCTAACTGATGCAGCGAGTCATAATGATAACTAAGCATATGCAATATCTATGTCACAAGTCCTGTAGCCTATACAGAATCACCATGAATATCTCAGAAGATTCTGTCACATGAATAGTGTCAAGTGTCCTGAGGTATGACGTACTTGATAATGCAAGCACGAAGATACATAAAGTGTCACGATATCCATCTCTAGTGACGTTACACGACTCCGTGTACGGCGTCGACACCCGAATATTATTCGGACGTTAAGCAATGTCTCACGGTCCTAGGTTGATCATGTACATCATATATATATATATATATATATATATATATATATAAATACTCAAGCAACAATGTCAGATAACTACTGCAAGTTTGGCAAGGTACACTTGCCTGGTGTTTGATTTCCAACTGCTGTTCTGGTACTCGTGAAATCTCCAGGAACGTCTTCGGATGCTGAAACAAATATTACCATCATGCTCAGAAGATATCAAATAGCTAGAATTACCTGTCCTTGAGTCCAATTTGGACACAAGGACAAAAGTGACAGTTTCTGGTCAAAGCAGGGTCCACATGTGGCCCGCTTCGCACCGAAAAATATGTCAGAGATAATATTCTCCAAATTTGTCAAACTTAGTGTTTATAAGTCTAGAACAATGATACGAACCCAACAGAATGTCCATAACTGGATTTCGATGAGCCGATCACAAAATTGCCCGTCAAGTGGAGCCGCGGGGTCCACGATACGCGATTTTGTCAACATTTTCAGAATTGAACCAAACTTGGGTCACAAGACCAGCGTATTGCTATGAGTCCGATGGTGTAAGTTTTGTTTCAATTCGACATATGTATACGAAGTTATAATGAATTCCAGAACAGGGCCGATACGGGGCGTTGTCGACGGATACGCGTTGATTTCGGTGTGCACGCACATCCAAATCAACTTCCGCAAAATTTCACACGTCCGTATTAACGGCGCGCATCTTTCGGTGAAGTCCGCACGCGACCAAGTCGTCCCATTTGGTGGGGCGCACTCAGTTCCGGGGAAAAACAGGGCAAATATTTTCCCAATTTTTGGTCGCAGTTTGCGATCGTCACATGATGTGACACACTGAGCGGGTTACATGGGTATCGAGGGGGTCACACAGGGTTCGCGTCACAACAGAGGGAACAGGAAATGGGGCAGCAAGGAGAGAGAGGCGGCGCGACACGGCGGCGGGGCTAGGGTTAGGGTTTCTCGCCGCTGGGCGACCGTAGGACGGCGGAGGGGCTGGCGGCTCGGCTCATCGGAGGCGGCGGAGCGCTGGGAGGCTGAGGCATCGCCGGGGGGGCTCTGGCGGCCGGAGGCGGCTGCTGCTGGCGATCGGCCGGGGACGGCGCCGGAGGAGGAGGGGCCGGTGGCAGCGTGCGAGCGCGAGGGTGGCGGCGGCGATGGCTGGAGGCTAGGGCGGTGGTGGCTGGGGGGTTCTGGTGGCGGAGGCGGTGATCGGGGGGGGGGGGGGGTTATAGGGCAAGGGGAGAGGGAGTGGGAGCCGGGCGAGGCGGAGGCGAGGGGGTCGTGGCGGGGGAGGTGGGGCGTTGCCGGGCAGCACGAAGGGGGAGGCGTCGTGGCCGGGCGGGGCGAGGCCAAAAAATACGGGAGGGGGGGGGGTTCTGGGTGAGGGTGAGCTGGTCGGGTCGGGTAGGTAGGACCCGACCCGTTAGGGTCTAAGCCGGTCCGGTTCGGTTGGACCGGGTTCAGCCCGATTCAACCCGGTTTGAGCCCGGTTCAACCCGGTTTGTTTTGGGTTTAATAAAAATGGGTTTTTGGGTCTTTAAAAATGGTTCTGGGATCCAATAAATTTCAGAAAAATTACCCTATGTCCAATATTTTATTTTACACCCAAAAATATTATTTTTATAATATTTTAATATTTAATAAAAATATCTAAATTTATTAAAATATGAAATACCTTTATTTTAATTAGTAAAAAATCACCGAAAATTCCAAAAAAATTACAAAAAATTATTTTAGAAATCCTGAAAAAATTAGAGGATTTACAATCTACCCCCTTAAGAGGATTGCGTCCTCGCAATCAAAGAAATAACCGGTCAGCGGAGATGACACGGTTTACAAAATAGGTTCGAAGCATGACACCATCGAAGAATCATGATCAAGGAGAAATAAAGGAATGAGGGTTTAAGCAAGACACCTAGAGAAAATATCATTTCCCTAAGAAATAAAAGTTATGTAAATTCAAGAGTGAAGAAAATATAGTTAAAGCAAGAAAACTACAATTTTTAGAAAAACTAGGTTATTATTAAAAGTTCCAAATACTAGGTTTAGGGCTATGGTCACGAACTAACAAGCACGTGCTATGACAATGCATCTATAAATAACTTACGCGCATTTGCTACTCCACGAGTCTGCGTGTCCGCCATCGTCATCGCAAAAGCTTGTCCGCGTCCTTGTGGTGGTACCCTCTGCTGTTGCTGGGCCTGCTGGAAGAGTGCTGCTTGAGGTGCCATGGGTGGCCTCGGCTGATATTCTTCCGGTGCTGGTGAAGCTTGTCGATTTACTATTGGTGCTCCTTCTCGAGGCTTAGGGCAATCCCTCACTGAATGCTGATTGGATCCGCAAGCTAAACATAATCCTAATTTACGTCGGCATTCCTTGGCAAGATGGCCTACCTTGCCACAATAGTGGCAAGAAGGTAGGACTAGGGATTTGGATGCAGCTCCCTGTGGTGCTTGATGCAGATGAGGTTTCTTTGCAGCTTCTACATGCGGTGCTCTTGCTGGTGCTGGTGTGAAAGGCCGCTTCAGGTTGGACTCTCTCCTGGTGACGCGCTCCATGCGTCGGGCTGCAGCAAGGACATCCGTGTAAGAAGTAGGTGCAACGGATCCGATCAGTCTCTGTAGCTCAAAGTTTAGTCCGTCGAAGAACTTCTCAGCCTTCTCTTCTTCTGTCGGGATCAGGGTTGGGGTGAAGCGACTTAGACGAATGAACTCCGCGTTGTACTCTTCCACTGTCATCTTATCTTGAGTGAGGCGATTGAACTTGTCCCAAAGTTCCGATCGAGCGGTAGATAGAATATACATCTCCTGGAAAAGTCTGGAGAACTCCTCCCAAGTGACTCAGTCTGGTCCGAGCCGTGTCTCCTCAGATAGCCATCAGTGATGCGCATTGCCCGTCAACTGCATCCTGACAGCAATCATCCATCGCTCTCTTGGAAGCTCAGCTGCTTCTAATTGATATTGAGTGTTTGTGAGCCACTCGTGAACTTCAGTGGGCTCCTCCTTGCCTAAAAAGGCGTGGGGCTTCATTTGGCAAAAATCAGTGATAGAGCCCGTTGATGGCCGTCGAGCTGGTAGGTTTGCCTGCTCCAGTGCAGTCACTATGCTATTTCTCAGATTCGCTGCCTCATGTCGCTGAGCCTCTTGATGAATCTGCTGTTGAGCTTGCATAATTGCGCAGAATATTTGGAATATTTGTTGACCATCCATAGGCTGTCCTGGTAAAAATAGAGGCATATGTGGAGTAAACTACGGCGGTGGTGGAATATCGTCTCGCCGAAATCTTGAGATAGGTTGACCTGCTTGCTGGCTTTGTTGAGCTGATTGACCTCCACCTACTGGTGTCACTTAATCTTCATAGGTGACATATGCAACTTGTGGTGTTCCTGCGGGAGTCTCATCGCATGCTTGTGGATCTATTACTCTGAATCCAAAATAAACTATGAGAAGCGTACAGAAGATTCAAGGCAGGATGCAAGTAAATAATTTTTGAAGTCGATATAGAGGTCAAGAACGAATCAAACAAGTGGATGAGATCCTATAACTTATCATATCCTTATCGCAGGCTTGCTCGGTCCCTAAGTTAAAACCGAAGCAATTTAGTCGTAGACCTGCATGGGCCACCATAAAAACTATGTCACGCCCTAGTCCCAAAATATCGAGGGACTGGACACGTGGCAATGGCCAGCAGCACACACCAATGGGCAAATCCAATTTAATGGACCCATTAGGGTGTACTTAAGCTGTAACAACAATAAATAGGTCTACGATACAAGTCACAGTCTATTCTAATCTCATCTACAGAAGGTAATCACAGATCAAATGCCAGGATAAATGCAAACAAATATAATCTAACAAGTCCCAATAAAAGTATCTCGGGGAACAACCCGAGAATAAGTCTGATACATCAATGCAATAGACATGAAATAAGTAACTAGAAACAGAAATAACTGAGTATATAAAGCCAATACTCAGGAGAAATCCTCTGGCACGATCTTGTCCTCGGGTTCTGGTACTGCTCCAATGTATGCTCCTGTCCCGTATACCTCGGGATAGATCTCCTCGGCTATACCTGGGGACACAATCCGGATCCAGGTCCTCAGGGGACATAGCAAGGTACAAGAATAACTTAAGCCAAAATAAATGCAGTGCAATAATAAATGAATCAAGAGGGTAAACTATGTAACCAGCTATGTGATATGCAAGTAAGAGCATTAATCATACTCAGGCTGAGACTACTACAGGCTCTGTGTCGGGGAAACCCATAACAGCATTTTCTTGAAGGGCCAGTACATGTGCCAAAGCTCTGTGTCAGAGTCTAAGGCACCTCCAGATAACTATATATATATATATATATATATATATATATATATATATATATATATATATATATAATATAATATAATATAATCAGCCTTTCGTATGGTAAGTCTCTTCCCACCCAATGTAATCACACATCTCATGTTCACGATGTCTCATGTCCATGTCACGCACGATCATGACCTCTAACTGATGCAGCGAGTCATAATGATAACTAAGCATATGCAATATCTATGTCACAAGTCATGTAGCCTATACAGAATCACCATGAATATCTCAGAAGATTCTGTCGCATAAATAGTGTCAAGTGTCCTGAGGTATGACGTACTTGATAATGCAAGCACGAAGATATATAAAGTGTCGCGATATCCATCTCTAGTGACGTTACACGACTCCGCGTACGGCGTCGACACCCGAATATTATTCGGACGTTAAGCAAAGTCTCACGGTCCTAGGTTGATCATGTACATCACAGAAGTATGTATATATATAAATACTCAAGCAACAATGTCAGATAACTACTGCAAGTTTGGCAAGGTACACTTGCCTGGTGTTTGGTTTCCAACTGCTGTTCTAGTACTCGTGAAATCTCCAGGAACGTCTTCGAATGCTGAAACAAACATTATCATCATGCTCAGAAGATATCAAATAGCTAGAATTGCCTGTCCTTGAGTCCAATTTTGGACACAAGGGCAAAAGTGACAGTTTCTGGTCAAAGCGGGGTCCACCTGTGGCCCGCTTCGCACCGAAAAATATGTCAGAGATAATATTCTTCAAATTCGTCAAACTTACTGTCTACAAGTCCAGAACGATGATACCAACCCAACGGAATGTCCAGAACTGGATTCCGATGAGCAGATCACAAAATCGCCCGTCAAGTAGAGCCGCGGGGCCCACGATACGCGATTTTGTCAACGTTCTCAGAATCAAACCAAACTTGGGTCACAGGACCAGCGTTTTGCTATGAGTTCGATGGCATAAGTTTTGTTTCGATCCGACGTGTGTACACGAAGTTACAACGAGTTCCAGAATGGGGCCAATACGGGACGTTGTCGACGGATACGCGTTGATTCCGGTATGCACGCACATCCAAATCAACTTTTGCAAAATCCTACACGTCCGTATTAACGGCACGCACCTTTCGGTGAAGTCCACACGTGACCAAGTCATCCCGTTTGGTGGGACGTACTCAGTTCCGGGAAAAAATAGGACAAATATTTTCCCGATTTTGGGTCGCAGTTCGCGATCGCCACAGGACGTGACACACCGAGCGGGTTGTACGGGTATCGAGGGGGTCAGGCAGGGTTCGCATCATAACAGACAGACGGGAAACGGGGCAGTAAGGAGAGAGAAACGGCTACCTGAACAGGGCTCCGCAGAGGACAAAAATTATGATTCCGCGAGGCGGGGCGATACGGCGGCAGGGCTAGGGTTAGGGTTTCTCGCCGCTAGGCGACCGGAGGATGGCGGAGGGGCTGGCGGCTCGGCTCGTCGGAGGCGGCGGAGGGCTGGGAGGCTGAGGCATCGCCGGGGGGGCTTTGGCAGCCGGAGGCGGCTGCTGCTGCTGCTGGCAATCGGCCGGGTACGATGCCGGAGGAGGAGGGGCCGGTGGCAGCTGGCGAGGGCAGCGGTGGCGATGGCTGGAAGCGAGGGCGGTGGTGGCTGGGGGGTTCTGTTGGCGGAGGCGGTGATCGGGGGGGATTTATAGGGCAAGGGGAGAGGGAGTGGGAGTCGGGCGAGGCGGAGGCGAGGGGGTCATGGCGGGGGAGGCGGGGCGTCGCTGGGCAGTGCGGAGGGGGAGGCGTCATGGCTGGGCGGGGCAGGACGAGGCCGAAAAATGCGGGGGGGGGGGGGTTCTGGGTGAGGGTGAGCGGGTCGGGTCGGGTAGGTAGGACCCGACCCATTAGGGTCTAGGCCGGTCCGGTTCGGTTGGACCGGGTTCAGCCCGGTTCAACCCGGTTTATTTTGGGTTTAATAAAAATGGGTTTTTGGGTCTTTAAAAATTATTCCGGGGTCCAATAAATTCCAAGAAAATTATCCTATGTCCAATATTTTATTTTACACTCAAAAATATTATTTTAATATTTAATAAAAATATTTAAATTTATTAAAATCTGAAATACCTTGATTTTAATTAGTGAAAAATCACCGAAAATTTCAGAAAAATTGCGAAAATTCATTTTAAAAATCCTGAAAAAATTAGTATATAGTGATATGTCAGGCAGTGGATTGGGATATATTTTGATGCAACATGGAAAAGTTATCGCTTATGCATCGAGACAATTGAAGGTGCATAAGAATAATTACCCGACGCACGATCTTGAGCTAGCTGTAGTAATTTTTGCATTAAAGATATGGAGACACTATATTTATGGAAAGCGAGTGGAGAATTTTACTGATCACAAGAGTCTAAAGTATATCTACACTCAGAAGAGCTCAACTTGAGGCAGAGACAATGGTTAGAGTTGATGATTGACTATAATATAGATTTCCAGTACCATCCGGGCAAGGCAAACATCGTAGCAAATGCACTCAGCAGGAATCCCACGGCTTATTTCTTGACAATGCAGCCCCAACTATTAGAGGACCTTCAGGATCTTGGGATAGAGGTTATTCTACCAGGATAGGGTGGACTGTTGGCTAACCTTGAGGTTTAGTCTTCACTAGTTGAGAGGATCAAAATGGCTTTGCTGACAGATACTAGATTTCGGAGACTTAGAGAGAGAACTGAAGCCGGTATGCAGACGGGACTTTGGATCCATGACGATGGGATATTGAGGAATGGGGATCGCCTATACGTTCCGAATGGAGAGTTGAGACAGGAGTTGATGAAGGAGGCACATAGCTCTATATACTCTATTCACCCGGAAGGTACGAAGATGTACCGAGACTTAAGGCAGTACTACTAGTGTCATGGGATGAAGAGAAAAATCGCACGGTTCATGGAAAAATATTTGGTCTGTCAGCAAGTTAAGGCCGAGCATCAGAGGACCGCGGGTATGTTACAACCACTTCATATCCCCGAGTGGAAGTGAGAACATGTCACCATGGATTTTATTACAGGATTTCTAAGGCACCCTAGTGGGAAAGACGCAGTTTGGGCTATTGTGAACCGTCTCACAAAGTCGACACATTTCTTGTCGTTCAGAGTTGGATAATCCATCGAGTTTCTAGCCGACATGTATATGCGACATATGTGAGATTGCATGTAGTGCCAATTAGTATCGTGTCGGATCGAGACTCTAGATTCATATCCCACTTTTGGCAGAGTATGCAGGAGAGTCTAGGCACTCGACTCAAGTTTATCACTGCTTACCATGCGCAAAAAGATGGCCAGTCAGAGCGCACGATCCAGATCCTAGAGGATATGTTATGATCTTGCATTTTAGACTTCGGAGGATCTTGAAAAGACCACTTGCATCTGGTAGAGTTCTCCTATAATAATAGCTATCAAACGAGCATCCAGATGACACCTTTTGAGGCGCTATACGGTAGGAAGTGCATGTCTCCTATATGTTGGAGTGAGGTAGGTGAAAGACAGATACTCGGTCAGAGTTGGTGACGCAGACAGGTGAGAAGGTAAAGCAAATCCAGAGCCGTCTTCATGTAGCTCATGACAGATAGAGGCATTAGGCAGAGACGCACCACCGACCTTTGGAGTTCAAGAAGACGAGCACGTATTTATGAGAATCTTACCTACTCGAGGTACCATTAGATTCAAAAATAGAGGCAAGCTGAGTCCAAGGTATATTGGGCCTTTTGATATCTTGGAGCGTATTGGTGAGGTGGCGTATCGTCTTGCATTACGCCCATCTCTAAAGGGAGTGCATGATGTATTCTATGTCTCACATCTGAGGAGGTATGTGACTGACCCAAGTCATGTAGTTGATCATTCCGAGATTGCGGTAGGCCCGAGTTTGAGATATGAGGAGCAGCCCGTGGGGATACTGGATACTAGTGAGAAGATGTTGCAGGGTCAGACGATCAGAGTGATTCGCGTAGCTTGGAAGCATCACTCTCCCGTTGAATCTACTTGGGAGGAAGAGGATGTCGTACGACATCGTTATCCTTACTTATTCGAGGATGCATGTATGGCCTCAAAACTGCCTTAGTTATTATGTCCTTATAGCTTCATAGAGTAGCTTTATTCTTAATTGCGATGACGTAATTCTTTTAAGGTGGGTGGATTGTAAGCCCCTTCATTTTGAATAAAAATTTTTGGTAATTTTTATTTTATTTTATTTTAATCACTTTATTTAATAGACTAGAGAAATAAATTTTTTAAAACCTTCTTTTAGATATATGACACTTTGCCATGACTTTGATATTTTGAGCAATGCACGACATTTTTTATTTCAACAAATTTTATAATATTAATCTTGATTGAGTCTAATATAGTTGGAATATGGATGTTGCATTTATTTGATCTCTTCCATGCTCCAAAAATATTGACGAACATCTAGAATTACGGTTACTGTAAAATTGCCTCCTTTTGACTAGAACTTGACCCAAATACAACCGAAACACATGTAGGCATATAGTACACCCAAATATCCCCATGCATATATATATATATATATATATATATATATATATATATATATATATATATATATATATTATATTTATATTAATTTATTACTATTTATAGGAGATCTATCTATAGAAAGTGGTATATGTGGCATCCTAGTTGGCAAATAACTACCTAACAAATTCTCTAACCAACCCAACAACCAAACCTTATCCAATCGCAACCATAACAACCAACCCCCTCTCATATTCGGCCAAGAACAGTACCCCTTGTGGCCGAACCCTATTAGGACTAGGAAACCCCCTCCTATGTTTAAATCAATTTAAAAATCTCATATATATATCAACTTATCACCAAACCCTAACCCTAAAATCTAATATAATTATTTCTCCCCCTCCTAGCAGTCAACCACCCTCTCTTCTCTCTCCTTCCTGCCTATCCTAGCAGCCCCTCTCCCTCCTTTTATCCCACACAATTCCCCCATCAACTTCTACATCATAAAACACTCATTTTTTTTATCATCTCTTCATCCAAACACCATTAAACCTCCAAGAAGAATCCCATCTTCCCCAAAAATATATTAAGAACCCATTGTCATTATCAATAACCCATCAAGAAGGGAGTAGCAAGCTAAGCACAAGCAATGAG
This sequence comes from Iris macrosiphon, assembly GCA_036927795.1. Classification (NCBI taxonomy): domain Eukaryota; kingdom Viridiplantae; phylum Streptophyta; class Magnoliopsida; order Asparagales; family Iridaceae; genus Iris; species Iris macrosiphon. The sequence goes on from JAYESA010000013.1 coordinate 12,579,441, forward strand.
GAGTGTTCTTGGAAAAGAAGAAGCACCATCATTCAATCCTTCAAAGTTTTTGGTAAATCTTTAATCTTTCTTTTTAAATCGCACGACATGATCCTTTCAGGTTATGTAAAATTATTGATTTAGAACCCATATTTTTCTATCTTGTTCTCACATTAGAAAATATAAATTTTTTATGATAGGTTTGTGATAATTCGCTTGTCGGTAGAACTAGTTTGCGACTTTTAAAGCGATTACTTGAGGGAATCGTTATAAATTTTAAAAATAAATTAATAGGTGTTTATTTACTTAAAATTATGTATTTTAAAATTATTTTCTGTTATTTTAATGTCAAATTTGAACACTATAATTAAGGGCCACTAGCCTAGGTTTTCGGGTGATTTTGTGGCATTGTTTTGCTAGTAAATAGAGAATAATTTGGATGGAATAAAGAGGTGAATAATTTATGAGATTAAATTAGAGTATAATATAATATAAAATAATTGTTTATAAATATAAACCCTACTAATGGACTGGCAATGTCTCGAACAAGTTTCGGACAAAACTAGTCAACCTAAAGTAGATCTGGGAGTTAATTCTTAAAATGAATATAAATTATATTTAAATCAAGATTATATAATTTATTATAATTTATGTTCATGTCATTTAATTGTGGACTTAAACTTAAATTTTGGAAGTCAAAAACCAAGAAACTAGGTTCTTATATCCCGTAAAAGTAAAATAAGTTGTTAGGAATAATATTGGACTTGGTTGTACATGAAAAAGAATAGAATTATATAAATAAGTTATAATTATGAGAATTCTTGATTAGACCCTTAAGCATTTAATTGGTGTTTAGGTCAATTAAATTTCGGAGGAGTGGACGCTGGAACAACTTTGCAACTACATACTACGGACCGAGACAAGTGTACCTTGCCAAGATGTTTACAGTTCTAAATTATTTATTTAATATTATTTATGTATTAGACATTATATTTGTGTGGCTTGGTTGATGTACTTGTTGAGCCTAGGGCCGTCATACGATACTTTGTGTCCGAACAAGATTCGGGTACCGACATCCTCTGCAGAGTCGAGTAACATAGTCAGAGAGTCATATTTACGAACTCATGTTGGTGCAAACATTATTTGCACATCCAACCATAGGACACTGGACACGATATTCATGTGACAAAGTCTTTCTCGACTTGTTTGTGGTACTTGGACTCTGGATAAGACTACATGATGCATGATATATGGATGATTATAGTGATACATAATGACTAAGACTTGTGCTGATAGTTAGAGGTCATGAGCTTGCGTGTCTTGATTGAGACGTGATGTTACATTGGGTGGGGAGAGTCTTCATCGTGCTCTGGACATATTTTACTTATTACTATTTATTGTGTATTAGGCTTTAGGTTCCCTCTGTAGAATATAAGGTATTATATATATATATATATATATATATATATATATATATATATATATATATATGTGTGTACAACTTCCTCCTGGTTCCCCCACACGGAGCCTTGAGTGTACTATTAGATTACAGAAGTGTCCCTTGAGATCTTCCGTGAGTACCAGCCTGGGTACGATACCATACTCTCATTTGCATATCACATAGTTGGTCGTAATAGCTTCCCCATTTTCATAACATTATACTGTTTACTTCTGGCTTGAGTGTTTATTGTACCTTGTTATGTCCCATGAGGACCTGGATATGGATTATGTCCCCCCTCCCCGCCACAGCCCTCTTCCTTTCCCTCGACCCCCCAGCCAACAACAGCAGTAGCAGTCGCGGCTCGCGCGCGCGCTCCGCCGCTGCTCGCTCGCGTGCGCCGCTGCTATTGTTGTTGTTGCTGCGGAGAAGCGGGGTGGGGGTGGCTGGGAGGGGTGAGCGGGAGTGAGCGTCGGGGAGGGGGCGGTGGTGGGGTGGGGGAGGGGTTGCGAGCGACAGGGGGGGAGCGGGGTCTGCGACGAGGAGGGGGGAGGGGTCTGGAGGGGGGGGGGGTGAAGCAGGGACCTGTAGCAAGGAGGGAAAAAGAAGACATGGGTATTTTCGTCCAAAAAATGAGTGAAACGAGTTGACCGTTAGGAAGAGACGGTTTCCGTCAAAAGTGGGAAGACTTGTACATTATTGAAACAATGTGGGGTGCACTTGAATATGGATAAATAAAATGGGAGTATCAAAATTTCTCTAATATTATTTGGGGGTAACCTCATCCTATTCAAAAGTGGAATACTATATCACTTCTCAACTACCACTTTAACAGCCAACCAAATATAGAAACTACAAAAAGTTAAACTTTTTAACTCACTTTTAATAATCATCCAAACGAAGGAGCTCATAAAATATGTATACGCACAATGTGTATACACAATATGAATGGAAACACTCAACTTTCAAAAAAAAAATCAGCGTTCTAATTTCGTGGACCAAACAGTCCCTAAACACACTCCATTCAGAAAGGCAGCAATGCACCAGTAGAATGTGTGCCTCCTTGTAATGCAGAAGAAATTTTATTCCTTTGATTATATTATTAAGGTGTATATTACTTAAAGGGAACTTTGTTGTCCTCCCTAGCTTCCCATAGTTTTGGTGGACATTTAGGAGAATTAAAAGATCAAGAAAATTACGAGGAAGCTCAGAGACGAGAAAAGGGAATAAGAATTACGTGAAAAGTTGAAAACAAATATCTAACTAAGCTTGATTGTGTGCAACGACACTATTCATTTTCCAAAATCTCCTTCAGGAAGAAACAACATAGGGCACTTGGGATATCTGTTAAGTCTGTTTGGTAACTAGAAAAACTAGGATTTAGATTTTAGATTTAAATTTAAAATTTTAAAATTTTAAAATTTGAATTTTTGTACATTTATAAATTTTTAAATTCAAATTTATTGTTTGGTAAACTAAAATTTTGTCATTAGATTTGGTTAAAATCCAAATCCATTGTTTGAATAGAAAAATAAATTTTACCATTGGATTATAACAGAATATTAGTTAACAAAATTATAAATAATAAATTATAATTATAATTAATAAAAAATAAATTATTAATTTAAATTATAATAAATTATTAATTATTAAAATTACAAATTACAAATTATTAATTATGATTATAATTTTGATTAATAAATTATCAATTAAGATTATAATAAAATATTAATTAATAAATGAATAAGTATTATTAGAATTAAGATGAATAAATTATTAACTAAAATTATAACTAATTATTAACTAATAAATTATTAATTAAGATTGTAATTAATATTAATAATCTATTAATCAATATTATAAAAAATATAAATTATAAAATATAAATTAATTATTGTAATTATAATTATGATTTAATAAATTATTAATTATGATTATAATTATAATTATCATAAATAAATTATTAATTAAGAATATAATAAAATATTATTGCATAAAATTATAAATTAATAATTAATTATTGTATTTGTAATTATGATTAATAAATTATTAATTATAATAAAATAATAATTAATAAAATTATAAAATAATTAAATTTTATTTAATCATTATAATTATACTTAATAAATTAATAACTAAGATTATATTAAAATATTAAATGATAAAATTATAAATTAATACATTATTAGTTAAGATTATAATTATGATTAATAAATTGATAAAGTATTAAATAAGCTTATAATAAAATATTAATTAATAAAATTATAAAATTATAAATTATTAGTTGAGATTTTTTTTATTATAATTATGATTAATAAATTATTAATTACGATTATAATAAAATATTTACTAATAAATTAATAATTATGATTATAATTTAATAAATTATTAAAGATTATAATTATGATTATAATAATGATTAATAAATTTTTATCTAAGAATAAAATAAAATATTAATGCATAAAGTTATTAATTAACTAATAATTATAATTAATAAATTATTAATTATAATAAAATAGTAATTAATAAATTATAAATTAATTAACTATTATTTAATTCTTAAATTATGAATAATAAATTATTAATTATGATTATAATAAAACATTAATTTATAAAATTAATAAATTATTATTTAAGATTATAGTTGTAATTAATAAATAATTAACTAAGATTATAATAAAATATTATTTAATAAAATTATAAATATTAAATTATTACCCATTTTTCATACATAGGATACCACGTAGGATTTTAGGAATTTGGAAAGTAATTATTACATACTTTTCAATTCTAAATCCAAGACCCAGCCAAACATAGGATTTCTTGGATTTGGTTCAAAATCCATGAAATCCTAAAATCCGGTTTAGCAAAAGCCCCTTAGAGCATCATCAATAAATAGTGCTAAATTTTTTATCTTGAAGTCTAACATTTCAAAAAAAAGGTAAACGTGTAATGGGTTGGATTTGTATGAGAATAGTAAAGAATGATAAAATGAACTTTGGTTCCAAAGATTGTGTGGTCAAAAATTAATATAAAAAAATATAATATAAATCTTGAATTAAACTTCAAATTGAAACTTATTATTATACAAAATAATTTTCTATATTCTGAATCTAGAAATTCTTATGTCCAAGCTATAGTTCATGTGGGTGAAATGGACTAAAAAGTCCAGAAATTAAAACTTAGGATGGTCTTTACTGTTTTACAAATTGAGTTCTTATATTCTGAATCTAGAAAGTGGGATGAAACTTACTCATGATGCTCTTAGGGGGTGATTTCTAGAAGATTGTAAAATTCATACTGTTCATAGAGCTCTGAGCAGGTTGTTGCCAGAGTCCATAGTTTGGCCATCTCTGAGATGCATTGCCAGTAAGATAGGATAACGGTCAAATTGTTGTAAGGAGAGGATAAAGGTGAGCCAAAAGTAAAAGCCACTCACTCGAAGAAGGAGATAATCATCCGTGGAAAATCCTCGTGCCCTCCCGGCTATAATAGAGTAATGAGAATGATAGGAGGTGCCCCCAAGTTTGCAACTACACTTTGTATTCGTCCATCCAGAACTAAATTAAGGATGGTTGTTTCAATCTAATATATTCGGAATCACCACTTTAAAAAAAAAATATTCGTGTCGATCTGATAGGACATGAATATGAATAAAAATATATATATACGATTTTTCATAGTGACAATCGAATCTTTCATGGTGACAATCGAAAGACTGATAGTAAACTATATAGTTTATTTTAATACGATAGTGAAGTAGATAGTTTATTTTAAAATGGTAAATTGGTAATAAAGTAGTAGGGGAACTGAAGGCAGGGCCGGCTCTGGCCCAGGGCGGACAGGGCGACCGCCCAGGGCCCCATGGGCCAGAAGGGCCCAAATTTTTGTTTTGTTTAAATATATAAATAATTTTGTACCGAAAATAGAACTAGTATTTACCATTGACCATTCTTATCACAAAGCAATTGTTGTATAGTGGTTATTACATTAGACTTGCACACAAGAGGTTCCTAGTTCAAATCTTGGTGGAGGCATATTTTTTATTTTACTTTTGTTTTATTTTTTTTATATTATGTATGGGACCTCATTTTGAAAGTTCGCCCCGGGCCCCTGTGAGCTCAGGGCCGGCCCTGACTGAAGGGACGGTCCCTTAGGGACTTATTCATCTAGTCACTAGTAATTTATAATCACATGTTGTCTTTTTATGAAATCTTACAAATTTAATTATAGAATGTGTCTTTTTATGCAACCATACGAATTTAAGTATAAATTGAAATATATGAAACCATGAAAACTTAATTACAGCTATATCTTTTTTTATGAAATCATGCAAATTTAATTAGAGGCTGTGTCTTTTTATGAAAAAATACAAAATTAATTTAATTACGTGTATTTTATGAAGTCATGCAAATTTAATTACATGATGTATATTTTTATAAAATTATGTTCAAATATATTTATTTTAACAGTTATATCTCCTTACCAATAGCCAAAATTTGGATCATTTTTAGTCTAGTTCGTGTGTCCATCAATTATGAATTTGAAGTACCATACTCTTAGATATGTACCCGTACCTGACATCCGTACTTGAATCCAGGTAACATAGGTTTCAACTGATTGCAAACAACAAGCCATTGTTGTTAATGACACCGTCCAGTCTTACCTAGGTCCCCAAAGGAAGAGAGTTGATGTTTTACCGCCAAATCCAAAGGTAGGCAAGGTATTTTTTTAGGTGATGCCTCGACGAGAAAGATGACAAATGCGAGATTAGATGAATAGGTAATTAGGCGAGCCTAAGTGCACGTACGTCTAGGTATCATGAGTGTTTTATGTTATGTTTTATGAACTTGTTTGGTTTTATTAATTTATAAAGTTACATGCTAAAGTTTTAAAGACATAAAATCATTTTAAAGTTTTAACACTATCAGCTACGAACTAAATAAACATAAATACAAAAAGAAATAAATACACTCACCCCCCTCACCCCTATATTTTAGCAGTATTACAAGGAGTACCATATTTTGAAACTAATTACAAGGGGGTATCCCTCTCCTTTAGAAAAAAAACAAAAAACAAATATAGGGATAGTGAGTGTTATAAGTTTCTATAGAAAATATAAATCATATGGGTGGTGAGTGTAATTAGTTTCAAATTAGGGGTTGTTAGTGTAATAAGTATAGAACATAGGGGTAGTTAATGCAATTTGCCCAAAAAGAAGAAGAGGAGGAGTTTGAATAGGATGGAGATTTCATTTTCGATGATGATAATATTCAACATGATCTCTTAGACTTAGATGATGAAGACAAATGATGGATAGTCGAGTAGGAACTAAGAAGAATGATTTGTTAACTCAATTAGAAATTCGGAACATTGACTTGTTGATTATCTTATGTTTATTTTTTTATTTGAACTTAATGTTGTGTTTCATAGGCTATGTTTATAATTTGGTATTATTATTTTTTTACTTTTTTTAGTTTATTGTCTAAAAACTTAAGTTTGATCAGTTTTTAGAGATATATGACAAATTTGGATAACAAGATCACTTTGTTGTTTCCTATTGGTAATTTGTTATTTCTTTTTTTACTCTTTTTTAGTTTATCGTCAAAGAAGTCAATTTGATGAGTTTTTAGGAATATAAGACCAATTTGAATATTTTACAAAAAAGATTGTACTGAGAATATAAATATTAAAAATTATGTCTAGAGAAAAATGTTTAGTAAAATTAGCTGTAGAGAACAAAAACTCACATTATAAGTGCGTTTTCAAATTTTTACATTTTTTTAAATTTTTTTTTAAACGCACATAGTAAGTGTGTTTTCAAATTTTTTTTTTTTCAATTTTTTTACAGAAAAGAGAAAAGTAATTTTTTCCAGAAAAGAGAGGCAAAAAAATAAAGTAAAAAAATAAAATTAATAAAGTTAATTTTTTTTTTTTCGCCTACTCCACCTGACCGGACTGCTTTTTTATCTTTTGAATTATTTTTCCTTTAAATTTTTTAAGGAAGTTCTCATTATAAAGTAAAAAAAAAACCAATATATATATATATATATATATATATATATATATATATATATATATATATATATATATATATATATATATATATCCGCACTTAGTAAGTGAGTATACAATTTCTTTCATTAATTTTTGCCTATAAGTCCCTCAAAGTGTGTAATTTTTATTATTTTTATTTTTTAAAAAATATTACAAAAATAAAATAATTTTTTTTTGAAAACACACTTACTAATTGCAACTCAAATTTGAAAACAAAATTTTAAAAATATTCAAAATATAAATTTTTTTATTAATTTTTTAAATATTTTATTGATTTTTTCGTAATTTTTTTTAGCATATAATTTTTTTTCAAAATATTCAAAACGGACGTACTAAGTAAGTTTTAGTGAAAATGTACTTTGTATGTATGTATGTATTTGTTCTAATTTTCCAAACATTTTTTTCTACATATAATTTATTAATTTCTTTATTCTCTGTACACATTTTGTTGAATTTTTAAAAAATATTAAAAAAAAAAAAAACTAATTTTGCTAAACATTTTTTTCTAAACCTAATTTTTAAATATTCCTATTCTCTGTAAAAAATTTGTGAATATTTTAACATGACAAAAGTGATAAAAGTTGTTATTTAAAATAAATTTGATTGAAAAACGTGGACCAACAATAATGGAATTATGGAGTTGGGAACTTAGATGATCCTTATCATTTCTTAATACTAGAGAGGAATTTCTTAGTCATGCATGGAGATTGGTGAAGAATCTGCCACTAAGTGGTCTGGAAGCCGATTTCCCTCCCATGATTTGCAAATGCTGCTGATGTTGGTGATCATGATTACCCTTCTTATCTTAAAGGCTTTTCCCACCCATTTTCTTAAATCAACACATGGCAAACTGAAAGCTGGTTTTGGTTTAATAGGTAAGGAAGGTGTGGACATTTAGTTTAGAAAAAATATTAAATTTCTATCTATTAAAGTTGTGGGTATTAAGTTGAACATTTTAAAAATTATAATTTAATCCTAAATCTACAGTAAAATATGGAACATCTAGAAGAATGAATGCTATAATATATTTCTTTCTATTCAATGGCTCTTCATTGCTCTGAAATTCTCTGATTCAGTGGCTCTTCATTGCTCTGGAATCTACACAGTGGTCTATGGGGAAAGATGTAATGCTTTCTTATACTATTGAAATTTGTGATGATAGGATTAATGATAATTTTGATCATGGGAACTTTTTAGTCTGTGAGTAACTTTGCTGCTATAGCTTATTCAGGTTAGGCTTTTAAACATTTGATTATAGACCCACATATATTATATCTAACATAGCTGTTCCACATGAATTCTTATAACACTTAAGATGTCATGATTATATATTATATCCACATGAAACTTTCTCTCTTTAACTACATTATCTGGTTCCTTCCAGTTTGTAGGTGGGCTAGGTTTCCTTCATTCGGCATCCTAGTGCTGCTCTACTTCCATTCCCACTACTTTTTCGCCAGTGGGGCCGCAAATTGGGGCCATGTTCGCAGCCTTCTTGTCTGTGGCAAGCACTCCGAAGACAGAATTTTAGTTTATTCCGAACTGAACTTAAAATATACTAAAAAAAATCAACACAGAAATTATTTTCTAGAGTTCCATCGTAATCCAAATGTGTGATTCAAATATCATTTCCAACTAAAAATAGTTTTCAAATTACATAGGATTATAATTTCATAAGTAGACATGTTGCTTTAAGACAATAGAAAAGGCCGGAGCATCATCTTTATATATAAGATGAGGAATAAACGAAAAACTCTTAGAATAAAAGATAAGAGTGGATGAATCTGCTTTCTTTGTTTCTGCCTTCCAAAAATCTCCTACGACTTCTTCTATCCATGAAAGAAAATCTACCAAAAATCGCCTCCGACAATTGCAGGAATGATGTAGAAACAAAACAAGTATAGGATACTTAAAATGAAGCATCAAGTATCACAGTATAGGATACAGGACGAGTTACCTGTATATCGACATGTATTGTAGCATTAAATTGAAAATGAAGCATCAAGTATCACTCAATTCAGAGCATTCAAGTATCACAGTATGGGATACTTAACAAAATAGGAATATAGGAATTTCAAGTATCACAGTATAGTATAGCATTCAAGTATCACATTCAAGTATACTTAATTAAGAGCATTCAGAGCAAAAAATTGAAGCATTCAACTATTCAAGTATAGGATACTTTTGTATCAGAGCATTCAAGTATGGGAATATAGGATAGGAAATTTAAAATAACTGATACTTGCTAATGTGTGTGGAGCATTAATTATGATAAAATGCATTAATTTAGAGCATTAATTATGATAATTAATAACCTGATAAACTGCCCAAAAAAATCCGATACTTAATAACCTTATAAAAAAATTGCAGTGAAACACAGGATACTCAATAACCCAATACTTAAAGTGCTAACTAGTAATCACTCGTCTCATTTTAATGCTTGTCACAGAGATAATGCCACGGTATGGAAGCATGACACAGAACATGGTTCACTTACCTGAGGTAGAAAGACTATCAAAATAGTCATTCTGAGCCAAGTAATGGAAAACATCTAAAGATTTCGGGACCATGAGGTCGCCAAGGCAGTTTCCTGTACCGGAAACGGCATAATAAAAGATTAGAAGAAACTATAAAAAAGTAATAGAAGTATCAAGTAAATGAACTAAACTGTACTGATAAGTAAAGAAGAACAAGAATCATGGTTTGGGGTGGCTTATAGCGGGTTCATTCATGTGTCTACAACCATCGTCGTTTATTCAGGATGGCTTGTAGCGGGTTCATTCTTGTCTCGGCCAAAAAAACAGAGCAAAAAACTGATAATAACTTTGAGAATACTTAATAATGTCGGATAGGCTGATACTTGAATAACCTGAAAGAATGCTATCAATAACAGAGCAAATTTTTTTTTGAAAATAATCACCACTAACTGCCCCCTCCCTTTAAGTTCATACAACTCATCGAGCCACAAACTGATACAAAAATGAACTACCACCACTAACATATGTTTATCAATTAATACAACTCAATCCAGTAAGAATTCATCCATCCTATTTTGCTCTGTTTTTTCAAGTATCAACCTAGTGGTTATTCAAGTCATTAAATAAATGTGTGTCACTGTGTGTGGAGATACATGAAAAATATGTGTTTTTTAAAATTGCTGAGTGTTCTTACTTATTTTGTCCACAATTGCCTGTGCCGCGAGAAAGAAATGGGAAGAGGAGTACTAAGACAGAGAAAGGGGAGAGAAGGAGGCGGAGTCCTAATCGTTGGAGCCGAGTGGGATGGGTGGGCTGAACGGGTCAGCCTAGGTGGGCTGGAGCCGGGTGGGATGAGCGGATTGAACCGTTCAGCATACTGCATTTATATATAAAAATAAAATAAAATTTGGGCTGGGTGGGTTGGAGCCCACCCCAGCCCACCAGTACATCCGCCCTTGCCTCTTTGCAGACAGTGGCGGATCCAAGATTACAATCCACAGAAAACACAATCACAAAAAAGTTCGGAGACAACATTTTCGAAATTTTTTTGGATATAAAAATATAATATATATTAAATAATAATATTTTTATACAGACAAGTTATATTACTATTTAGGTAACAGCTATATTTGCCACAGACAAATATATTACTAAGTTGGTATAGCATACTTTCTAAAAAAATATGTGACATCTAAATTGGTGATAGCATTCTTTTCTGCGAGACAAATATATTACTAAATAGGGATAGCATACTTTCAGCTATATTTGCGACACACAAGTATTTACTAACTAGAAATTAATTTAGGTGTCTGTAAGCATTTTCTGTGACATTTTTTGTGACAGACAAGTATATTACTACGTGGGGTAACATATTTTTTATGGCATCTGGAAAAAAAAATCACTGGGGGCCTGGGCCTCCAGTGGAGTGCATGTGCATTCGTCTCATGTTTTCAACAACGGTCTCTCATTCCTCTCCTTAGAAGTCATAAACTTCTAGGAGGTCAATGAATCTAAGTAAGAACCTCGATTTGACGGTTCTTACTTAGAAGTTCGTTTCCTCGATGAGGAGAGCTCGTTTTTTCGGCGAAGAAAGCACGTTTTTCGATGACATGAACGCTTTCCATAATAAAACCATAAATTTTAAAAGATGACATAAATTTTGAAAAAAAAGTTAGAATTTTTTTTTAATATATGTTCATCAAAGTATCAAGAAACTAAGAATTACTTATCTTCACATCATAAAAAAATCAGCATACGAATGATCTATCTATAACTATGTAACAAATTTTATAAATTCTAATAAATATGAAGATATTTATAAGTTTTGAAAACAATAGTTTATAAACCTAAAAATTTATTAGCGCACGCTCCCAACTGCAGACTGCTCTAAGTAGTCACGTTCTTCCGATTGCGTTCAAAGTGTATAAATGGACAGGCGGCCCAGAACCCGGCCCGGGCCCGACCAGGTCAAACCCGGTCCGGGCCGGCCCGAACCCGGTCAACGAACCGGCCCGCCCGGGCCCACTAGTCCCCACGAGTCCGGGCTGAGTCGGTGGAGCCAACCCGCTAGCTCGGCTCGGCCCGATTTCTTCGCCGTTCGGGCCAGTTCGGATTCGGTCGACCCGGTTGGCCTGGCCCGGACTGGCCCGGTTCAGGCTTGGTCTGCCCGGTTCGGCTAGTTTTTTTAATTTTTAATTTTTTTTTGAGAATATATCCGTTGGAGGATATTTTTATCAAAATACTCCTGTTTTAGTGGCAGTTTTTTACCCGTTTTAGGGGTATTTTGATCATTTTTGTAAAATGACCAAAATATTCATTGCAACAACTCTCTTTTTAGGGTATTTGGGATCATTTGGACCCAAAAAATTTCTATAAATAGTCCATAATTCATGAAAAATAAACACAACAAATTTTTTTTCTTCTACAAAATTTCTTCCCTCTTACAAAGTTTAGAAGCAAACAAGGCAATTACAAAGTTTAGAAGCAAAGCAATTACTGAAGTCCAACTTCTTCCCTCTCAGCACATTTTTTTGGAGGCTTCTAGCAAATGTTACAAGTAACTTTAATATTATAGAATATTTTTTTCTGACGTTACAATAAACTTCAACGAAAGATGGACGACGAAATTATTTTAAAAGACTTATACATTTTTTACAAGCTTTATGCAAATAAAATATTATTTACAAGTTTCTATTTTTTTTTACTTAATGTTATAATACATTTATAATTTAATTGCCATTAATAAAAAAAATTCAGCTTTTTCTTACTTAATGTTGTTAGTTATTTATATTTAACTTCTTTATGCTTATATAAATCACTTCTTTATATACTTATAGATTTATTTTTAAATTCAAAAAATAGATTTATACATTTTTTGTAAGTTATTAAAAATAAAATTAAAAAAATATTCAACTTATAAATATTTAGAATTAATTTATACTTAAAGTTATATAAATATTGATATAAAAAAATTAAAAAAAAAAATTCGAACAAATAAATTTGTAGATGTCAAATTTTACTTAACATATAACTTATAAATTTCAAATTATACTTAACATAACTTATAAATTTCAAATAAATTTATACTTAAAAGAATATACTTAAAGTTATATAAAAAAACTTTCTAACAAATAACTTATAAATTTTAAATTATACAAAAATAACTTAGTAACAAAAAACCTATAGATTTTAACTTGAATTTATTAGCATATAACTTATAAGTTATATCATATAGATTATATATAAAATATATATAAATAAACTAAAAACAAAATTAAAAAAATCGGGCCGGCTCAGCCCGACCGTGAACCGTCCCGAATTCAGACCGGCTCGGCCCGATCATCCTCTGACTGGATCATGGGTCTAAGCTGGGCCGGAGTTGTTTATGATCGGACCGCCGGCCCGGCCCGTCTCTCCACTCGGATTGAGCCCGGTCCGGACCGGACCCGATCAAATCCGGTTGACTCGGACTACGGACCGGATCAATACACATCCTGAGCTTCCATCTTCGCTTCCGCTCCCGCTTCTGACTTCTAAGTTCCTCTCTAATCTGATGGGCGGCCTTACCCACTATGGGCACTGGCTCCGCCACAGTCTTCTATGGCGCGAACTATGTTCCCCTAGGGTTTTGGTGGGGATACGGATTTTTCATCTCGGTCTTCAATATAATCATCTGGCTTGGTGTTGGGGGTTTCTGGTGGAAAACCATTGGCTTGTGGTGAGGAGGTGGTTGATCACACAATCTCCATTAATTTTTGTTTGGTAGAAGCAAAGAAGAACATTAGCTTATCTTCAAAAGAGGTGGCTGGTTGAATTTCCCAGGACGCTGCTAGATGAATTGCAGAAGTGGTCTGCAGTTTTCGTCCGTCCGTCAAATATCAGCACTCTATTGACAGGTCAATCGGTAACGAATTTAAACAAATAAAGTGAGGACTAATAGAACGCTGACACTTGACAGCGGATTAGAACCGCATGTCAGATCTGCGATTCATATTTATTTCCCGATATGGTGCGTTATCACTTCTCAGGAAAGATTGTGCATCGTGCAGATATTGGAGGCACAGAACGTTCATTTTCTATGCTGCCAATCATATTGTCGAATGTACTCGGCCGTAGTACTTGTTGTCCTCGGCGTGCCACCACGTACCTTTTACTAAGTCAGCTGATTCATTACTGCATCATATCGGACCTGAGTGCCGAGCAAAGTTCGCACTAAGTGCTATCGACATGTCATAGCGGAGTCCTACTAATCACCCTATCTATATCCACTTCACCACAAGAAAGAAAACCAACGTCTGATGATGCTACACATTGAATCTTTCTCCGAGTCTTCGCGAACGAAGACCGGAGGGTAGGGTGTTGGGCTGATTGCTTTCATCTGAATCGAAATAGTCAAAATCGAATAAACCAGAATTCTAAAAATTTAAAACCGATATCGAACTGAAATTAGTCATAACCGAAACCGAGCCGAATAATCGATTCGATTTATTCAACTTGTACGGTTTGACTATTTCTATTATTTAACGAATCAGGTTCAAAGTGGATCGTGGTTAAACTATATTAAAAATTATTATTTTTATACATCTGTTGTTGTATTTAAAGTTGGACTTCAAAATACGTACATGAAAATTTTATTTTCAAAATATATACATTTTTAATCATAAAATATACATAGAATTGAGGGTATCTACATAATTGTATAAGTCTTGTTTAGTTTTCGGTTTTGGACCGAAATCCAAAACCGAAACCTAAACCTAATAAGTAATTTTAGTATTTTTAAAACCGAAACTGAACCATATTTTTTCAGTCTAAATTTCAACTTGATACCCTCAACTATCCATATTTGACAACTTAATACCATAAACTTTCAAAATAGCCAACTTAATATCTTGAAAAATAAAATTTCAAATAAAAACCCCTCCCTCTCTCTTTTCCCCAGCCCCTTCCTCACCCCCCCCCCCCCCCCACCCCCCCCGGGGGCGAGCTCAAAATGGATTGTGGTTAAACTATAATAAAAATTATAATTTGTATACAGTTGTTGTATTTGAAAGTTGTATTTAAATTTGGAACTCAAAATATATACATAGAAATTTTGTTTTCAAAATATACACATTTTTAATCATAAAATATATATAGAATTGGAGATATCTACATAATTGCATAAGTCTTATTCGGTTTTAGATTTTTAACCAAAACCAAAATCTAAAAAGTAATTTTAGTATTTTCAAAACCGAAACTGAACCGAATTTATTTCAAGCTAAATTTCAACTTGATACTCTCAATTATCCATATTTGACAACTTAATACCATAAACTTTAAAAATAGCCAACTTAATACCTTGCAAAATAAAATTATGAAAATACAACCCCCCCCCCCCCCCCCCCTCTCTCTCTTTTTCCAGCCCCTCCCTTATAAAAATCTCTTTTTCCAGCCAACTTAATACCTTGTAAAATAAAATTATAAAACTATGGTACTGTACCATTTCCATGTGAATGAAGCACGCACACACGTCATTGTCACATGTAGTGCACGAAAGTGCTAGATTGATTGGGAAAATGATGTTCTTAGTGTAGTTTTGAGTGTGCCGACCACACGCTTATGCTAACATTAATCTCCTACTTTTCTTCCTGATGACGAACGCTAATCAGCACCAAAATGGGCCCACCAATCGTGCTATAGGTGTAGGTGGTGGTGTGATCGAGTGAGCTCTCAACTGTAACCACCACCGTCTCCCCAACTGACATCATTGATTTTCTCTCAGTATATTATTCCCCATAGGAATTAAGAGTTACCAAAGAGCGACCCAAACCGCACTCAGCGACCTAACAAAACCCGAACTGGTCGATGATGTGTCAGGTCCCGATTGGCGGATGCTCGGGGCTCTGCGATTTAGGACTAATCGGGGATTGACAAGTCAGCAAACAGTGATGACAAGTGTTGTGCCCTTAAGTGGGACCGGGGTGCCTCAGAACTTAGGGGTGGAGTTCCTAGCTGGACCAAAGCATGCAGTATAAAGTGAGAAGCGTGGCCCTTTAAATAGCTCGCTAGTGCTGAGTGAGAACTTGTCCTCCAAATAGAAATTGTGTACTTGGTAGCAGAGACGGAAAGAGCCTACAGAGTACTGGCAAGGACGGAGGAGGCTCATTCTAGGGAAGGTTGCAACCCTACAGAGTACTGGCAAGGACGGAGGTAGGCTCATTCTAGGGAAGGTTGCAACCCTACAGAGTACTGGTCTCATTCTAGGGAAGGTTGCAACTGAGGTATGTTTGCTACATAGTGTTATTTTGCTCAAAGACCAGCTATGTTGTGTGTGTCCCCTTCGGTCTTTGTAATGGTTAGAATATAAATATAGAACTAAAGTTGTCACCGAACTCAGTTAATTTTTGTGGTCAACAAGATATAACCTTCATGTTTAGGCAGGTAGTGGTCTCGGAATCAAACTACAGAAAAAGTATGAGTGTGTGTAAAAAGTAAGAACAATGGACCCAAATGACATACAACGTAGCGTGTATAAAGTCCCGTGTGTAAACTAAAACTAAAGTTATCATGTAACCGAAGCAGCCAAGTGTCATGTATTTCGGAAAATTTCGTTCAGAGCAACGAAGATTTAAAATTTTTCAATAAAATCATTCGATTTTAAAAAAATTCAATGAAAGGCATCAGAACGCCCTTTCTAAGGACGTTTTACATATTTCCGTCCACTCCGTTAAGAACTTCCGTTAGAAAAAAAAAAAAAAAAAAATATATATATATATATATATATATATATATAATATATATAGAAAAATGTTCTTGGAAGGAGATTTTTTCTAGAAAAAACGTCCTTCCTAGGAACGTTTTCCCTCTCTCTCTATTCACTCTCTCTCCTTCTCTCACTCTCACTCACACTCTCTCTCTCACTCACTCATTCACTCACACTCTCTCTCTTCTCTCTCTGGTTCAAGAAGGTCACCTCGTAGACCGGCCTAGGGTTCATAAAGAAGAAAATGGAATCCATCCCCCTCGCGGTCGTCGCGTGGAAGAGCCCCAGCCTGTAGTTCATGGCCACGGGCACGATCCTGTCGGTCAGCTCCACGAAGAGACGCTGAACCTCAGCAGGAACGGCTCCCGGCATGTCGTGCCCTCGGGGCACACCACTAGATCGCCCTTCTCCAGCTCCGTCTTTATGCAGCTTGCGTCGATCTCGCGGTCTCGGCTCAGCCGGACGGTCCGTATGGACGACCGTATTTCAGAGAGGCGGGAGATGGAGTACGTGACGGCGGGGGACGTTGCGGTCGAGGACCGAGGAGAGGACGACGAGGTCCATTAGGGAACGGTGGGTACAAACGAAGATGATGCCGCTCTTGGACTTGGCCGAAGAGAGGAGGGGGGGCGCCCGCGGACCACCACGCCCCTAGTGTGAGTGAGAGAGAGGAGAGAGTGTGAGTGTGAGAGAGAGAGAGGAGAAGAGAGATGAGAGAGTGTGAGTGAGGAGAGAGGAGAGAAAATAGAGAGAGAGAGGAAAAACGCTTCTAGGAAGGGCATTTTTTCTAGGAAAAACGTAATTCCAAAGGACGTTTTCCTATATATATATATATATATATATATATATATATATATATATACTTTTCTAACGGAAGTTCGTAACGGAGTGGACCGAAAATATGTAAACGTCCTTAGAAAGGGCGTTCCTGATGCTTTCATTTGGAAAATTTTAAAATCGAATGCTTTTAATTGAAATTTTTTAAATCTTCGTTGCTCTGAACGAAAATTTCCGCATGTATTTTAATCAAATTTAAAATTAAAATATATTGTTGCGTAAATTCAACTCTGGTTCCGAAATGCATATATTACTACAAAAATACAGGACTCTAGCGACTGACGAATACGTCGCCGCCGAGATGTCGCT